>JAEPQZ010000019.1:5554-461461 GCA_016758905.1 Umbelopsis isabellina
CTTAGCTTAGGTGAAAGGTTCCTTTATTGTGGTCTATAGAGCCCGTGCCTTACGGCGAATGGCTCGACCAAAGGATACCAAAAACCATCAAAGTACAAAGAAGATGGAAAAAAATAAAGCGGGGAAAGGTTAAATTATATCAAGTCCTTCAAAAAGCAGTCACCAAACATGTGAGCTGTCGCGCGGCAAGTAGGCTACATGCCCGGAGGCGCTACGCCGGGAGCAGACACAGGGGTAATCACTCTTCGTCGGGTGTTGGGGTTGCAAGGAGCAGAGCTCCTGCCGGTGGTTCATCAATGAACGGGGAGTCTGCATGGCAGAACATGTCAATGTAGCGGAGAAGCTCCAGGAGCACGGGCCACCATTTGCGGAGTTGAGCGCTAGGGCGATACCCAGGTTTGAGAGCTGCCACGGGGAGCTGGTTTAACGTAAAGTCGATGGTCGACATGGTCTGTTGCGTGTCAGGGGCTGGGAGTTCAGGCCAAAGGTTGTCTGGTATAGCTGGGCACTGTTGGAAGCATAGCTTCTTCGTGAGATGCGTGCCACATGGGCACGCCAGCGGTTGAGCTGGTAACCAGCCCAATCGCCATCTCAGGAGTCGGCTGCGTTCTTTCCGGATCGCCGGCAACGCAAGAATGGGATCAGGGCCAATCAATGGACGGCATACGGCGTTTCTAGCTCTCACTAGGCAAAGTCGATCATGTTGATCTTGGCGCCATTGTTCGATAATATCCTTGAGTTTGATGGTGCGATCGGTATCCCACCTATCAAATATCGGATTTACTTTCTGGATGTAGCGCCACCGGCTGTGCTTGCTGTGCATTTTTGGGATCAACAGGCAGAAGAGCGTGTCTGGTGGTAACGTCTCAGCTCGGATGGCGAACTTGGCACGGAGAGTCAATATGCGAGTTTGCATATCCGGCAGATCTGTAAGGTGTCGGAAGACACTGGTTGAGGTGGTGTTGCGTCTACGAAAGATCATACGTAAGCATTTGTCCTGGGCCCCATCTATTGATTTGGCTTGAGTAACCAGGAATTTGGAGATGGCTAGGCCATACTCCATTTTAGGACGAATGAATTGTCGGTACAGTTTAGCACTTAACATTTCACCTAGACCGGCGCCGTGGACACCGAGGGACTTGAGGACTTGCATCGCTGCCACAGTCTTTGGGGCTTTCAGTTCAATTGGTCGCTGTGGTTCCATTCCCTTGGGGCCAAAGGGGACACCGAGGTAGGTAAAGTACTCAACATTGGGGAGAATCTCATTGTATAAGTGAAAGTTGTGGTCTTCACCATTGACAATAGCACATTTACTGGGGCTCCAGCGGTAGCCCAGGTGGTGCGAGTGATTTTCCACGCGTCGGAGCATATCAGCGACTTCTTCTGGTGTGCCGAATATGGCTACATCATCAGCGAATAGGAGAGCGTTGACCGGCGTGGGTTGGTTATCAACCGTGGCAGTCCGTCTTGTAGCTGCGAGTCTCAGTTCTTGGGCAGCGTATCAATATAGATTGAGTACAAGTGAGGGCTGAGAACCGAGCCTTGGAGTACCCCTGTTGCTGGGTGGAAAGCCTCGGAGACATAGTTGTTGCCGACTACGGTAATACTTACCTCGTCAAACATGTTCTGCAGGAGCGTGATGAGCGGCGTAGGTGCATCATGGTGGCGGAGCCTGTTCCATATAACTTCTCGGTCCACTGTATCATAAGCTGCCTTGATGTCGAGGAACGCCATGGTGGGTTCGCTGCGGTACCGTATTCTATGGATCTGTATCAGCTCGTGAAGACATAGGGCTTGGTCAAGAGCACTGCGCTTGATCCGGAAGCCGCCTTGTGCTAGGTCGGGTGTCGGAGAGCGTTCGTGGAGCAGCGGAGCAAGGCATTGTTCCAGGGCTTTCCTAAGAACTGATGTCAGAGATATTGGGCGGTAGTTGCTGGGGGAGGCTTCTATCCCCTTTCTTGAATATTGCACAGACTAGAGCCGAGCGCCATAGTGGGGAGACATATCCCCATTGCCAGCAAATTTGGTACAGCATAGGAAGCACTTGCGAGAGCGGTTTTGCAATGGGTTGAAGCATTTCGCTTCGTAAGTGATCTGAGCCTGGGGGCTTTTCGGCGCGGCAGCTTGCTGATGGCAGACAATACGGATGATCGGTTCAAGGGGTGTTCATCAAGGGCGAACGGTGCCTTTGCTCGAAGCGTGATTTCTCGATGTAATGGAAGCAAGTCTCCTTGGCATACTCCCGCCAGGTGCTCTGCTAGGACTTCAACTGCACGTTGTGGACCATGCGGATGGGAGAAGCTGGCCGACGTTTCCCGTCTTCTGCGCATCTGCTTGATAACTTGCGTGGCGCTGGCGAAGTTGTGTTCCAGTGAGGAGCAGAAGTTCTTGAAAGCTTGCTTACGAGAGGCCCTGATTCTGTATCTTAGCTGGTGTACCGCCTATTGGTGTTCGAGCCACCTTAGTCCCCGATCTAAACCTGTACTACGGCGCCATCGTTGGTAGCAAAATTCCCGGAACTCGGCAAGCTGTTGTAGTTTCATGGTCCAGAACCATTTCCAGTATTTGTGCCTAGTCGGTTTCGTTCCTAACGCTGTATCCAGCGCATCATATATGCATTGGTTGAGTTCGGTGGTCAACGCATCAATGTCCGGTCTTTCTGGTGTTTGGTCTTCGAGGAGGTCTTGCAGGGCCATCAGTAGTGGCTCTGCTCGTTCTTCAAATCGGGCAGCATAGATTTTCTCCACATCTTCCTCGCTGAGTCGCGACAGGTTCCACGTACGTCTCACTGGTGGTGGCACGGGAGTGGCTTCATGATAGTCAAATAGGAAGGAGAGCTTTACCATTTTGTGGTCTGATGAGAGCGATCGTTCTTGCCAGACTTCCATTGATACGTCGGTAAGTGTGGCAGTGGTGATGAATAGATCAATGAGGCTGGAGAACGTTCCATTGATTTGTTGCTGTAAGTAGGTTAGCTAGCCCAAAGGCATACTGTCTATTGAGCACCGTCATGGAGTGTCTCTCGAGCCAGCGTATCAACGGTCGGCCTCGTGGATTCCAGCTGGTGTCGCCGATCCCCTCGCCCATACGGGCATTAAGGTCGCCACAGATGATTGTGTTCGGCGTGCTGGGTATGAGGGCCAGGACATTCAGGCACTCACTGAATGTCCATCGAGGGGGGAGGTAAGTACAGACGAGTGTAAGGTGATCTACTGTTGCAAGCAGTAGATATGGGGAGGAGCAGGGGACACGGTTGACCGTAAACGGAAAGGAGGGGTGTATGAGGAGACTAATGCCAGCAGAGGGGCGGATGTGGTTGTTGTTGGGTACTGCGTGGCAATGGTGTTGTATCCAGGTGGTGGGGAGGTTGGGGCAATCAGGAGCGAGCCAGGTTTCAGTGACAAACAGAAGGTGAAGGCCTTGACTTTAGGTCAAGAGGTCGTCAACTGCGTTAACAGTCAGTCCTCTGGCATTTAACAGACCTATGTTCAAATTCAAAAGTCAAGGTCCTCGCTCTCGTCCTTACTGTCAGTCGACTGGAGTTCTCGTGCGCTTTGCTGTCAGGTCTTTCGGAGCAAATCCCCCTCCGTGATCCATCCCTTCTCAACGAAGGAGCGGCCGACGGAGTAAGCTCGCGGGATGCTAATGTGAGTGAGTGCGCTCATATGTGTGCTGTAGACAGCCTGTCAAAGTCGGGGTTTTTGAGATGGGTGGGGTCAAGTGGGTCAAAGGTCAGGGAGTAGTTCCGCTTAGGTGATCTTTTCCTTCTCAACAAATGGCTGGCCGACAGAATAGGCTCGCGGAACTCCAATGTGTACAAAGAATTGATGGGATTTTCTGGTATACGATGCTGCATATTAAAGATTTTTGACACGTCCGCTTTTGCTGACGCGTAATAGCCCTTTCGTTTCTCGGCTTGCCTTCGCTGTGAAAGGCAAATATGACTTCACTCCGAGATTCCACTGGGGCGTGTCCATAGGTGTGAAGTGTTGTTGCCACCACCAAATGGCCTCGTCACGAAGTCAAGTTAGGCGAATCTGATCCTTTGAAAATCAGTCATCCCCATAGCCTCAATGTAGCACTGCGTAAGAAAATCAGTATTCCACGGCGGACGCAGTACGCACACTACGATAGGGCTTCCTGGGAGGTCACGAATCGGCGATATGCTTTGGGTTCCTGAAATTTAAAAATGTATATACACACATGGACCAATAAGCCGAGTACATCACGAGCACGGAGTTTGATGTCCAAGATCGGCTCCTTAGCGCACATACGGCGCGTATAAGGACTTTGAGTCTCGGTATTACGCAAACTCATGCTTCTTGGGGCCGATGTTGAGTTGAAAGGCTCTTGCGGCTACAGCAACTTTGTGATGATATATGAGACCTATTGGCATACATAAGTTTATATGATTCATATCTCAATATTATGGTTCTCAAATACTTGAGGAACGATAAAAGACATCATCACACTGTGAGTTATTTCATAATTAGCACAAAAAAAGGAACAATTGTTGAAAAATTAAGGCTTTATTAGAACAGCGAAATTGAAAATTAAGGTGAAGCCCTAGCATATCGTTCACGATCCAAGCCGCGGCATATATCTTTGACATTGTGAAGGTGAATTATACATGAGAGCTAAAATAAATAAAGACCAGCTTATACATTGAAGGCCGACATACACGCTTGAGTATTGGTAATTTAGCAGTATTCACCATTTTAATCACTTGGGCTTCGATCAAATGTGGAATCGGGAACCAAATGCCTGCAAATTTGATTGCTGTGGCTGAAAAGTATAATAAAAAGTTATGAGGGGGCTTTTTGCAGAGCCTGGAAGCCTCAGGGCTAAAAAAGATAGCCTGCGTGGGCTGCTTGAGACTATTTGCGAATATGACAAATACGCAAACACTGTCCAAGCCCTAGAAAAACAACATATTTTAACTTTACTTGGGACTTTGATGCTTTTTTGTCCCTGTTTTTATATATATATATATTTAGCTCAAACGCATTCACTTGTACACCAGTTACGATTGACTGGCCGACGTTCCGGCCACGTCAATCGCCACCCAAAAGAACTATTATTAAAAAACTCAGATTCATGGTTAACCAGCCCTTGTCCTCCTCAGCCTGTGGGTCAACATAAACGCCTACCCATTCCAGAGTAATATTGCCTTCTAAACTTTGATTAACACGCACCGCCTCAAGCTTTTCCTTTCCTCCTTTTCGTTTCGTTTCGTTTCGGCTCGTCCCTTTCCTTTCTTGTTTCTCCTTTCCTTTATCCTCCAATCCTTTATAGCTCTGACATAGCCTCTTGACCCCGAGCATCTCTGAATGCCTTCGTCATGACCATGGAACATCCTTCGAAAGCTGATGTAATAACTGATCCATCTAACAGCATGATGGAAGCGAGTCAACAAAAGCAATCTGCTTCAACCAACGTTCACCATTGCGGAAAATGCTCCGAAGCTTTGACGGGAGACTTCATAAGAGCTCTCAACCGCACGTACCATATAAAATGCTTTAACTGTGCTGTAAGTGTCATAATATATGTTATATATTTTATTCTTAGCAGATCGATGCATGGGGTATCAGTATTAGTCGTCCCGGGAATAGCTATATCCCTTAACCGAAAAATGGCGTGGGCTGACCTGAAATGTGTTTTGCATTCATTCTCCCTCGAGTGCGCATAAATTTCCTTTTATGCTTACTCTTTCATTTTTGTTTCTAGGACTGTGACACTGATGTAGCTTCGAGCTTTTTTGAAATCGAAGAAGAGGATGGAAGGGTTCTACCATTGTGCGAGCGCGATTATTTTAGGCGGCTCAATCTTGTATGCGCTACTTGTGGAGAGGCTTTGAAAGGATCCTATATTACGGCCCTGGGTCAGAAATACCATGTGGAGCATTTCAACTGTTCATTATGCTCAACCACTTTTGGACCAGAGGATTCATACTACGAGAATGATGGAAAGGTCTATTGTCATTACCATTACTCTGTACACTTTGCTGTGAATTGTGCTGGTTGCGAAACTGCCATTCTGAAACAATTTGTCGAGATAAACCGAAACAATGTCAACGAACACTGGCATCCTGAATGCTATATGATCAATAGATTTTGGAATGTCAAACTCTCTCAACGATTCTCAATGGGAGACGACATTGAGGTTTCCGAAATTGTTTCCAAGCCAGCACCTACAGCCGAGGAATTGAAAAGAGCACAGTCAGAGATGGAGGATCAGATGTATCAAATTTGGACAGTTCTTTCTGCATTCGAAGAATCTGCAGCTGCTTGCATCTCCGACATGTTGTTGCACGTATCAAATGGTGCATATATAGAAGGTGTCAACATGGCCAAGCGCTTTATCACTCACGTTGATATTTTGTTTAATGCAATCGATGTGCTTAGAACTCAGTTCGAAAAAGTCAATGATGTTACGCTAGACTATTCATCTGAGGCTAAGAGGTTGTGCAAGAAGATAATCAACTTCTTTTCTCTCTTGTCTCATACTCAAGAAAGTGGAGCCCAATTGAATGGTATTACTGAAGAGCTTCTCAGTTTGGTGACCGGACTTGCTCATTATCTAAAGATCCTCATTCGCGTTGCCTTGACTGGAGCTCTCAAATTAGAGAAGCAGTATCATAACAACATGGCGATACCCACTTTCTTGAACAATTTGATGCAATTGGCTTCACGCGAAGAACGGGATGAGAGCGGTCTGGACTTGCATGTGACAGCTGACCTTTGTCAAGTCTGCAAGATCACTTGCGAAGAAGAATGCTATAGTTATAATTTAATCCGCTGGCATAGTGAGTGCTTCCAGTGTTCAAGTTGTCAATGCTCGCTGCAATTAAGCTTGGATAAGGCAAACGTTCAAAAGGAGAATTTTAGTCTTTATTGCAATACCTGTGCTACTACTCTACGTATCGAAAATATCGATAACCAGTTTGATTATGTGACCAGGCTGCAGCAATATTCTTTTTTGTTGCGTGTTGCACTTCGACGACTCTACACACTTTTGGACTTTTCAGGTAACCTATTGTATCTTTTGTGACCATCGATCGACTAAGCTACCAGACTTATACCAATTGTTGTAGAACATATACCCACTATGGATTATGATGGGCAAGTCTTGAAGGCCAATAATGTCACTCCGGCCGGTTTACTTCGTGACGACAACCGCTCGAAATCATACTCAAATTCCGATGATACATCTTCTGCTATACATCTTGGAGATATTAAGCGCATGAAGTCAACTCATATGAGCAGAAAGATGACCACATCTTATCGAGTTGGCAAACGTTCCGTCCTCATGGAGACACCTAGTCCTACTACGGCTGTTGCAACAAATGAGTCGGATTACTTTGCTATGCCGCCTTCTATGCCGTCAGAGGATCATACGAGATCAAAAGCGCAGCTTCAAGGAGATTCTCGTACCCTCAACGCAGCATCAGCAAATAAATCTCAGCGACCGCGTGTTTATCATAGCAAGTCAGCTTCCCGTCCCAAAGCACATTATTTAGCTGAAATCGGCGCACTCGACCAGTTCATGGTAAAGTATCTCGCCGTTCTTCATATGGAACAGCTTGTTCGTGAGTATTTCACCTTGGAGGAGCTGGTGGATCTCATTGATGATAAAAAGAATGAAACACTTTGGGGGAAGTTTGTGACTAGTTTGAAAGCTGGCAATAAGAAAGCGGTCAAGACAAAAGGTAAGCATGGCATTGCACTTTTGTGGTCGATATTGCTATCATATCTCTAGACTAATCCATGTGACTTCTCAGAGGAGGGAACATTCGGAGTACCATTTGAATTACTGATGGAAAGAACTGGCATTGAAAGCAATTTGGGCGCCGGGCCATCTCGTCTGCGTATCCCGTCTTTTGTCGAAGACAGTCTTTCAGTCTTAAAGCAAATGGGTATGTGAATTTTTATCGAAAGAAAAGCTTCTTGATATCGTTCTGATTTGGTGAGCAATTATAGACGTGTCCGTGGAAGGGATTTTCAGAAAAAATGGCAACATCAGGCGGCTTAAGGAACTCGGTGATGAGATCGACAAGCACCCGACTAGCGTCAATTTGGCCAATGAAACCCCTATACAGGTCGCAGCTTTATTGAAAAAGTTCTTGAGAGAACTTCCTGAACCATTACTTACGTACAAACTGTACAAGCTCTTTGTGATATCTCAAAGTAAGTATTGTGTTCTTAAAATCCAATAGGGAGCAAAGTGGGCATCTTATGATCTGTATGTACTAATTTTCTTTTATAGAACTCGAAAATGAAGCCGAGCGAAAAATAGTTCTACATTTAGCTTGCTGTATTTTACCAAAACAGAATCGAGACACACTGGAGGTCCTCTTCCTGTTTTTGCGATATGTTGCTACCTTCTCTGAAAGCCCTGACTCTCCTGGAGGGAGCAAGATGGACACCGAAAATCTGGCAACTGTCATTGCACCTAACGTACTGTCATCGCGAGGCAAAGAAATCAATAGAGAAGACACTTGGTACTGCACTCAAGCAGTAAAGATGCTCATCGAACATCAAGTAGAATTCTGCCTTATACCCGAATATCTGGAACCTATGCTATTGGAATTATCATATGGCCAGGGAATCACCGAGCTCAACCCAAGAGAAGTTTTAAAGAGATGCGGTAACCTTATGAAAGCTAAAAAGAGTCATTCTGCTGGGTTACCTATCAGCCCCAACCGCGATGTAGAAAATTCTCCTCCAAATGGCACCACAGGTTCCGTGCCTATTGCGCAAGTGGATGTGAAGTCACCATACTTATCGTCTTCTCCATCGGCCATTTCATCACTACCTTACCCATCTAGCTCTTCTCCACCAAACGCAGTATTGCGATAAGAAAAACCTTTGATTCTTTCTTTTTTTGTCGCCATATGTATTTTTAATCGATTAAGCTTTTCGCGCCTATAAAATTGCATTTCTCCATTCAAACCAACCTTGGACTTTTTTTTAAAAACGCGCATTGTGTCTCGAAAATGAAAAAAGGAGGGGACATAAATTGAACTCAGACAATGAAAAAGGTCACGACTTTAGTCTTTGCACTTCACCATGTCGTTACAGAGTGGTGGCGATCTACAGTCTCCATCCAGTTCCAGTGAAGCAGGAACACCAAGCAGTCCGGTACTGCATTTAAACTTTCGAGATTCATAGATATATTTTAAATTAGTGATTAACATGTCTCGTGATCAGCGATTTCTCCTGCCATCCTACTCCAGTCAAACATTATACAAGAAGCGCAAGAGACAAGCATCGCCAACACGCAATAGTAAACCCAGCAGCACCCTATGGGCTGATCCAGGTAAACAGAGCACAGAAACTTGAGTGGATTGAACCAAAAAATTTGACTTTCCAGGAAGCATACGACAGTGGCAACGTAGGTAGCAGCTTATGGTCCGACAAGTACACACCTAGAACCGAGGTATTTGGCAATTTTACGCGATGAAGGCCATTAGTGGACGCTTTTATTCATCCATTTAAACAGCAAGATTTGGCTGTAACGCCAGCAAAAGTCAAATGTGTGAGAAGTTGGATCCATGACTCTCTTGCCACCGGAACGCAGAATGGTAACAAGGTATATGTAGTTTCGCCGACATATCAATACAAGGTCGGATGCTGATATGTCACGAATATAGTTACTTATCATTAGTGGACCATCTGGATGTGGGAAGAGCACGACGATTCGAACGTTGGCTCACACAATGGATTTTGATATTCAAGAATGGACTACTTTTGGATCAACGGCGAAATGGGATGATCTAGTAGACAAGCAAGGTATTATTCATTTATGAGTGTGCCAGAGTTCCTGGTTAGTACTCAATCTCTCTTTCGTTGGCAGATTATGAATCTCTTATGACCAATTTTGTTGATTATTTGACACGTTCCTTGCGACATGATCGAACTATCCACACGAGCACCAGCAATTCAACAAAGGCACGGCGCAAAGTGATTCTAATAGACGATATCCCAGATTTGATGTATGGAACTTCCCGCAGGAGGTTTCATGACCTTATGCGAGGCATTTGCAGACCGAGCGACTCGCATGTGCCTGTCATTCTAACCTTGACTACTTTGGAAGAACGTCGAGGAAGCGAACCACGAAGAGGCATCCAGAAAAACATATACGATTTTGCCGACAACGGTATTATACCAACCGATGTTTCACGATCTAATTTTTGTACAAAGATCCAGTGAGTATATAAGGGGAACTTGTAAGCTAAATCAAAAAAGTCCAACTTTGTTGATGTAGCTTGATTCTATTAGATATACCTCTACAACCAACAAACGACTAGAAAAAATTATATCAGCTATCTACAAATCAGAGGCACTCGATGTACCAATTGATTTTGATGTTATTACGGCCGCCAGTCACGGTGATATACGGAGTGCTATCAATAATTTACAATTTTATGCCATACCAAAGAAGCAGGACGGGGGTACTGGTTCTGACAATCATTTGCCCGCCGGGTAAGGGCTTAGCACAAGGTCTCAATTTTGTGTAATAGGATGTTAATCAAAGTTAAATAGGGCTATTGGTCGAGAGTCTCCATTGGATCTTTTCCATGCCATCGGCAAAGCGCTATATGCTAAACGTGAGTGACTCTGTTTCCCTAACGTGGCAACCAGTGACACTGATTTTGACTCGTATTGGCCAACAGGAACTTCAAAGGGAGCTTTGGAGTCGGTACCTGAGGTATGAGCTGTCGCACACTGATCTCGTATTACCGATGCCATAAAAAAACCTCAAACTCATAACATATGCCTATTCTTTTTCAGGACATACTTGCTTCCATGAGCGCGGATGAACAAACATTCGTTCTCTGGCTACATCAGAACTACACACCGTTTATGGACGACATTTTTGCTGCGGCAGACGCAATAGATTGGCTGAGTATGGCTAATCATTTAGCGTCATTGGGTGATGGATATGTATGTTGCAATAGGTCGAGCGGGCACGAAAGGCATGGGGATTATATAATAGACAACTAAATTAATCCTTTTGGCAGACGGGATCAGACTATGAAAGTTTGTTATCCATTCGAGGACTAATGTATTCAAGAAAATCCCCGAGCAAATATCACCCAGTCAACAAACCAGACTACTGGGAATTCCTGGGTAAAGAGAGTTCTGGTAAGATTTAATGACTGGGACTAAGTTCGAAAGGCAGGCTTTTTTTTTTAGGCTCAAATTGTTTATAAACTCCTATTTTCCATTAGCCCCAATACAACCGTCTTCTGTACTACTTCCTTCGTTGAATCTCAATTCCCCATTTGTAACCGGCAATTCCCAGCACGACGAAGACGATTTTTCTGTGGAGATTGGAGACACTACCAGCGAAGAAGAAGATAATGATGATATGTGGGGTGACCTTGACGATGATTTACTGGCCGCTCTGCCGGACTCTCAAAATTTTACCGGAGCCATGGAACTGTCACCACCATCATAAATCACTGCTTTAATTTTTTGTGAATACACAGCGTCGCCTTATACCATGATCGCCAACCCGTCCATAAACACCATGTTTTTTTTTTAATAAAACGATTTTTATTCACATTATATGTCTTGGTTATGTGCTATTGAACAATATTTGCAAGAAAACAGACGAGATACGTTTGTAAACTTAAGAGAAGATGGGAAGGTTGAATCCGTATCCGCTAGGATCGTTGAAGCGCAAGTTCAAGTCGAGTTGAGTAATCTTGGCCATGGCATCCTCAGGCAAGGACCATGAGGTGACATCGGCGTTGGAGACCATACGGTCCTCGCTGGAGGACTTGGGGATGACAGCACAACCCCTTTGTACGGACCAGCGCAACAAAACTTGGGCAGGGGTCTTGTTATGAGCCTTAGCAATGGCAGAGATATCATCGTGCTGAAGGAGAGGAGCAGCCTTCTTGGCACTATCGACACCGAGGGGCACGAAAGAAGCAGGTCCGAATGAGGAGTAAGCAGTGATTTGGATATCTTGCTCTTGGACCCACTTGACCAAGACGCTTTGTTGGAGGTAAGGGTGAAGCTCAACTGTAACAAGTGAGAGGTTAGATTTTGACAAGATCCTGTTGAAAAATCCACACGAATCAATACATACTTTGAAGAACAGAAGGCTTGATCTTGGCATAGGTCAAGAGATCCATGATGAGTTGGACGTTCATGTTGGAAATACCGATGTTACGGGCAAGACCGGCGTCAACAAGCTTCTCGAACTCGGGCCACAACTCGTGGAGGGGAGAACGCTCAAGTTGGACCTTGTCCTCACCGGGTTGGTACCATCCAGGAGGGTAAGCGGTCTCAATAGGGACGTTCTTCAAAGGAACAGGGACTGGCAGAGGAGTAAAATGGCGTCAGCCCACATCACCAAAAACCATGCTCGACGCATGCATGCTTGCATGCTACCCCAAGTCAAAAAAGAAGTACTTACAATGAATCAAGTAAAGATCAACATAGTCAAGGTTGAGGTCCTTGAGCTGCTTGTCGAAAGCGGCACGAACATTGTCCTTGCTGTGGTAGGTGTTCCACAACTTGGTAGTGACTATGTAGAGAAGCTGTCAGCGAACCTGCAGCACTGTCAAAGCTGTCATTTGCTTATTGTAGCACTTACCAAAGATTTCCTCACGCTTGACAATACCTTCCTTGATGGCCTTGTTAATACCGCGACCAACCTCAACCTCGTTACCGTAGTCAGCAGCACCGTCGATCAAACGGTAGCCGTTCTTGATGGCAGTGTAGATGGTGTTCTCGGCGTCTTCGTTAGCAACCTTCCAGCAGCCGAAACCGACAATGGGCATCTTGTCGCCAGTGCGGTTCAAAGTAAGAGTAGTTTGTGCCATGATTGTTATAATGCGAAAAAGAGAAACAAGTGTAGTGAGTGGATAGAAAAATGGTTTTGCTTTATATACCGTCGCGGGTAGCCCGCATCACGTCCTTGTCCCGCACTGAGTGAGGGAAAAAACTAAAACCTTACGGAGAAATTTTCTAAATCGGGGAGGTCCGCCTGAAATGGGCTGGCTGGAGTAGAAGCTGGACTGACAAGCCATGCTGGCTTACCGCAAAACAAAATACCACGTCATTTCCAGAACGCTTGTCGCACTACAAATCAGCGCTTACGTGGTTACCATGTCAGAACTCTAAATATCAATGTATTATGTAACAAATGGGAATAGACAGGCATTTGACATTTTGTGCCGACAATAAAACCTCGCCACTTGAAATATAATCCTATAACTAAAGATTACAATCTATTGAAGTTTATCATTTTTATTGAATTGAAAGTGTGTTATTTCAAATGCTTGTTTGCTACAACAGTATATAAGAATGCTCGTTAAGGCCGTTGTCTTTAACGAAGTTTCATCTGTCCTTTTTGATTTACAAGCTCTTCTTGACGAGCAAAGAGTCAAGGACAGCCATGATGGTCCATTTTCGGTTCTCAGCTTCAGGGAAGACTAATGAACGATCAGAATAGAAGACTTCATCGTCCACTTCCTCAGGTTTTCGTGGCAAGCAGTGCATGAAGACCCAGTCAGGTTTAGCTCCACCACGCTTAGCCAAGTCCATAGTCACTTGGTAACCCTTAAACTCGGCCAATCGCTTAGCCTTTTCTTCTTCTTGGCCCATGCTGACCCAGGTGTCAGTGACTATCACATCAGCATCCTTGACAGCTTCTTCTGGGTCATGTGTGAAGGCAAGAGTGGTGCCTTCGCGCTTGGCTTCGGCTTGTGCAATCTCGAGAACATCTTGTTGGCAAGTATAACCTTCGGGACAAGCAGCAGTAAGATGAATTCCAACCTTGGGCAGAGCAACCATAAGTTCTTGCAAAATGTTGTTAGCATCGCCAACCCACGCGACCTTCAAACCAGGCAAAGTTTCGCTGGGATGTTGTTGATGAGCAGTATACTCTGCGGGATTTATGCTACCATGATGACGGTATTCGTGAAGCGCGACGAGATCGGCAAGGATTTGAGTAGGATGGTATTTATCAGATAGTGCGTTGATGATTGGCACACTGGACTCCTTTGCTAACGTCTATGAAGAAGAAAAGATGAAATCCCCCATCAGTGAACTGCCATAAGAAAGTTTGTTTACTACATAATGTAACCATCACTCACCTCAATTTCATCGTGTCCGTTAACTCGGGCCATAATTCCGTCGACCATGGAGCTGACAACTCGAGATGTATCAAGAAGAGATTCATTCACGCCCAGTTGAATGTCTTGTGAGCCCAAAAACATGGAATGTCCACCTATTTATCATAGTTCTGAGATTAGTACCAAGCAAAGTGACAAAAAAGTTGCAGGTATGATTCGGAATACTTACCCAGATACGCCATAGCTGATTCAGTGGCTACTCTAGTACGAGTAGAGCGCTTTGAGAACATGACGGCCAAAGTCTTTCCAGTCAATGGACGAACAGGAGTGGATACATTATATTTGGCTTCGACCTTGAGCTCGATAGACCGTGTCAAAAGATTATACAGTTGCTCTTTGGTCAAGTCAGCCGTTGAGATGAAATGCTGAGGCTTCTCAGTCTTGGTTGAAAATGATTTTGAAGAGGGCATTGTAGCGTGATATAAAGAGGGAGTGGTAATTCGAGAAAAGAGAGAAGAAGAAGTGGTTGTCTTGGATAGCGACTTTATCAACGATGCCATTTTTTAGCGTTGAAAATTCGGAAGAACGTCTCAGCTCAATTAAATACACGGAGATGTTCCAAATCTCTGTGACTGCCTCTTGACTCACAATCAGTTATGACCTGGTCGATCTCAAGCAAAAAAATTTATTCAGGTTCAGGTCAAACACGCACTAGCTGCGCTAAACATAGAGTCAATCCAGACTATTTGACACTGGTGTATTTAGGAAAAAATGGGAGTATAGCGTTGGACATATATTTGAGGAATAAAGGCAATGGCAAAGATAAAAGAAAGAGATGAAAAAGATCATCTGGTGTGATCAACCCTAATAAAGCATATTATGAATTTCTCTGTTCATTGGCTTCTTGTTCTTCAAATTGATCTTGTTGTGTGATGACTCTCAATACGGATTTCTTGCTGGATTCTTGTAATTCACCAGCAATAAGCAATTCATCCAAGATAAAGTATGCCTACACAAGAGCGGATTAACAATTTTTTTTTTTGGGTAATGTTTTAACAAAACATGACTCAAGCTGTATAATATACCTTGTTGAAGTTGAAAATCAGATCAAGCTCACACACCTGTTTTAAGAAAATTGTAAAATGTCAGTAAATGCCACCGCACAAACTGCAAAGTTCGCTACTCAAAATTTGCTGTGTTAATCAATGAGAGGGTACATACGTTTCCGAAATATCTATCCAGTATCTCGACATATCGGTGTACAACCTCCAGCGTTATAAGTTCATTGTCGTCTTGATTAATGCCTGCGACAAAAAACAAACTTGCATATCTGCAATATGGAATATAAGTACAAAGCATACCATTATAACCCTCTTTAAATCATAATAGCTCTAATATGAACCTTCGATATACTATCTTGGTATCTATGCAAGGATGTCAAATAAACCATTAGCATCTCATCTCACTCCGCATAGTAATACCTTGGCTTATGATGGGACACTGGACAATGCTAACAATACCTTTATACTCGAGAAAGTTGCACATCTTTACTCTTCGTGCTAGCACCAGCTGGGTAGCATCTTTAACAATCTTTGCCTTCTCCTTTGGTGGGATGGTAATGAACCATTTTGTCAATCGGACCTTTCCTTGTCTACTGACCAGTAGTAGCCAATTTATCTGTTCAAGAGTGGTTCATGCGTGAATTTCTATCTTCCCACAGTATGTCACGAAATAACATTGTAAACGTACTCCCATGATTCTGCTTGGCTGTGACGACTGAGAGGAAGATGGTGGTTAAAATCTAGGCTCTTTCGCAAGTCAGACGTGTCTGGATAAATCAAAGTCCGCACAGCCTTCATATTGTACTTCGGATGACAGTCAATTTGCATTTGTGAAGAGCAAGAACAATAGGAAAAGTGGTTTATTTTACAGTTTTTGTCCACTTGATATAATTCATGAACCATGTACAGAATGTCGTAAAATGGATTCTATCTTTCATTCGGGTTTGTGTTGAACTCTATACACATGATTGAACTGGATGCCATCAATGATCCAAAAATACTACAGATCAGCTTTCAATATGATGAGCTCCCTTTTGCTTTTTTTTAAAGTCTGTAATTTTAATCATTCCTTGACTTGGCGCTTGATGAGATGGTTGCGACGTCTGCCAGTCGCGATAATTTGGAAAAATGAAATGGTGATGCTTTGCGTGAATTGGACTTGTCCTCCTGCTCTATTTGATGAATTTCAACAACTTTGGTTTAGTTGAGGCAATATCTCACATAGTTGACTTATTTTGACTTACTTTGAGCAGTTCTAGGACTTCTTCGGACTTTGGTTGGGGTAGTACTGAGAGCATGGTGTCAAAAGTGAAAGATATGTACAATGCTATATTCAGATATTTGATAGCCGATACTCACGACGACCGCCATAGATTGGGTATCATGGATGGTTTCGGACCGCACTTTGGGGCTTTTGTTGGTGATGAGCCAAGCACTATTGGCTTGTTCGGGGTCACATAGTCCTACAATGCCGAAGTGCTTTAGATCACAGTAAAAGCCTTTATTTCGCACGCATTTCTTCTCACTTACTTCTTCCCTTCGCAATCGCTTGACTGTCTTCTGAGGTGTTCGATCCGGTCGACATGGTGATTCGTCGTCATATGTCATCTTGCTAGATCTGGTATCATTTTGCCTTTGTGGTGTCCTTGGAGGCTCATCGCTCTTTCTATTTAGTGTTAAATGTCAAAGTCAATCTCGCTTGTCCCAATAAGAAGTTCAAAATGCTGTCCTCTATGATCTGACCTTCCGTTTTTTCTTTCTAAGACACTTCTAAACGTATCTTCTCTCGTAAATTTGATGCGCGGATCTTCTAGCCCATCAACATATTCTGGAAATCTTATATCAGAAAGCTTTCGAATGCCCAAACTGTGAATATTCTCGTCATCATCATCGTCCTCATCATCTTCATCATCATTGAGCTCGCATTCCTCTTCAGTTACACTGTCATTGCTTTCGCTTTCCTCTATACGAGTATCACCGTCTGAGGTAGCTGATATTTTGTTTCAGTAGACGTACAACTACAGAGCAATAAAAAAATAATTACCAAGAAAAGGATTATCTTCTTCAGCAGTTGTAGCTCTGCCTTCTTGAACCATATTGGAAAATATGATATCGATAAGAATTATTTAACTGACCGCGTTGGCAAAGTACGCGACGTATGCAAAACGTAGCAAGTCAGTAACGAAACGCGTCCTTGCGTATCTCGCAAAGCTGACAGAGGCTAATGTTTCCAAAGGAGTTGCACCAGATGGAATGTATGCGAAAGACGGCAATAGACGTTCTCAAATCTTTTTTGCCACCAGATGGTGTCGTCGTTAACTCGAGTGTGTTAAGCAAAGGCGTGTAGAGCTGGCGGGCTTGGGGTCAGCGTGCCTTTCAAAAGGCGACGTCACAAAAACTGAGATTTTTGCTTCAAAAAACGCGAAGCTTCAGCGATCAGTTTTGCCCTGTCCGACATGTCTTTTCTGGCAACGAGTAGCTTCCAAGGCCAGGTGTCTACACCTCCGGAGGCTTTGAAGCAACTTGTAGAAGCAGGAAAAGTGCTTGAAAGGCAAACGGCAAGAGATACTAAATACCCAGATCTGGCAGATCTTCTAATGTGTAACCTATTCGTCCAACTTACCTTTTAGTATATGTGCAGCTACTTGGGAACGCAATGCTAAATCTTCTTCAATTTCCTTGTAGCTCCCACATCCGGAGAATATGAGCAACCTCTGGGATCGTTTAGACAGCCATTCTTGAAAGCAGTCGCACGGCCACTGCCAGACATACTTTCTGAACAACTTAAAGGTGAGACGACGAAAAAGGAGAGCGATTTTTCAGACAACCATTGGAGAAGCTTTTCTAATATGATGTTATAAAGATATGCACTGTAGAAGTTTCATGGGTCTTTTCCCGGAGATCGATCGAGCTTGGATAACATTCGATCATCGCTTATTTTTGTGGAATTATGTGGATGGGTAAGAGGCAACAAATATGTGTCGCAAAGAAACTAATAGCAAATGGTTAACATTTTTGTAGCTACGATTTTGTTTGTTATGAAGATCAGGATCAGGTTATTGTGTGCGTTGGTCTGGTAAAGCCCAAGCCAGGTAAGACTATCGGTATTGGCCACACAAAGTTTTGATATCGCGTTGACGAACATCTCTTCATTAGCCATGATGATCGAGAATATCTCACATGTTCTGGTGATCGCTACACCTCTGGAGATTATTTTACTTGGAGTATCAGCCGGAAACGAGCATTCTTTACCTGGCAATACCTTGTATACGACCTATCTATCCGTTCCGTCCGATAATGTATCTATGACTAGTATTCATGGATCTAATACTGGACGCATTTTCATGACTGGAAGCGACGGACATGTATATGAAATGGAGTATCAGGTAACAGAAATACCAGATGATGCGCAAATGCCTGCACAAGTTACTGATAATTTGTTGAACGCAGCAAAATGAAACTTGGTTCCGAAAACGATGCCACTTAATCAATCACACAGCTAGTGCCTACACTAGATATATACCAACACCACTCAATTTTCGACCTGAAGGTAAATACATAGTTTTTTGCTTAGAAATCTTGATTTAACTTGCTTAACCAAATTCTGGTAGATCCTATAAAGGCAATTGCTATAGACGAACCACGCAATGTCCTTTACATGCTTACCAAAAAATCAAATTTGGAGGTAGTTTATTTGGGAGCCGAAGACAAGGGGTTCAGCAAGGTTGCAAAGAATACCGAAGTCTGCAAATCTGCACAACTAATGTGCCCAACATCACCACTTCTTGAAACCCAGAACTTTGAGTTGGTTGCAATTCATCCTATTTCAGAGCGAGAGTCCAAGAAGATTCATTTGGTTGCTGTCACCTCGACCGGTTGCCGTCTCTACTTTACGCATCATCGCAACGGTCTCCGTAATCCTTTCCCGATGCCAACCTCAACTCCTCCAAATGCACTGGAGCTAGTACACGTACGAATACCTCCAACCCCTCAGAATGGCAGATCTCTAAGTCTACTGGGTAGGGATACAGATGTGGCAAATATAACTGTCACATTGTATGACGATGCGGTGTTTTTGGCTGCCAAGGACGATAATGAACGAAGCGATACACTGATTACAGCCGCTCCAGACGCCGGGAAGATCATGCTTAGTATACAAACGGTAAGTTATATAGAGAACCGTATCTCAAAGTAGGTTGGTAATGTGCTAATTTTTAACACTAGCAGACAAGCAAGATGCCATTGACAGAATTCAGCAATCGCCTTGAGCTTCCTGGAAAGACATGGGCTATCGCGGAATATCTGAATAATACATCAAAACACACTGATTTCGGAATCAATGAATTAGGTGCTCATCTGGCAATGCCACCCCGACAATTTCTGGTTCTGGGAAACAATGGATTGACGTCTTTTGTAAAGCAGCGGCCAGTTGACTCACTCCAGCAATTATTGCTTGAAAGTGGTACCAATTTACTTGCAAGAGAGAAGGAGCTGATAACCTTTTTTCAACATTATGGGCGAGTTGAGGCTTGTGCAATGTGCTTAGAGATTATTTGCTTCAACTCCAACGAAAATGGCGAACCCGCAAATCCCATATCCGTCGCTGCTGCCAATGTCTTCTTTGAATATGGCGGCACTCCTAGTCTGAAAGAAAGTAGCTATCCTTCAGTGGCAAATGATCTGGGCAGACCCCTTGCACAAATGGAGACCAGTTACAGCGGTCGTCACGATGGTTTGGCTCTATACCTTGGCCGGGTTGTCAGACCAGTTTGGAAGCAAAAGTTATTTGAAGTCAAGTAAGTTATTGAATTCACTGATGCCATGCAGCATCAGCGATCGATCTCTAATATCATGTATTACCTATTATTAGGCAAGCTGAACCATCAGCCAACATTCAAGGTCTTATTAGCGAACATGTCTTCACGACAATTCAAAGAAACCTTGCTGCCTTGAGGAAGTTTATGGATTCACGTCCATCATTTTATGCTTTGCCCAGCCCCTCCGACTCCAAATATCAATCAATAGATCGTCGATTGTTACAACCTTTATTAGTAAGTGCTGTCTTCCATTAACATCATATTTTTTGACCAACATACTGAACTGTTGCTTCAGAATGAGCAGCAATCTCTCCATGACTTATACCAACTACTTGGACAATGTATCGAAGCTATCTTCTTCATACAAAATATAGTTTATAGCAATCCAGCCAAGACATTCTTAAGGTAAGTTGGGTGTAATATTTGTTGTTGCCATGTTTAAAGCATCTAATCCAATTTTATCTAGTGTTTCGCCAGACTTGCAAAACCAATTGAAAGACTTGACATTGGAAAACATCTTGATAACTGAGCAAGGACGACTCTTGACACGAGAACTCGCAACTATCTTTATCAACTCACGAACAGTCCAATCGTCTTCTAGACTTATAAGTGATGCTTTGCTAGCAGGATGTAGCACTTTCTGTAATGCTCATGATATCACATACTATAAGGCTGTGGAATGCCTTAAACTTGCAAAGGATGTTTCAGGAGATGAGAGAGATACTTCGCTGCAGCGTTCTCTAGATCTCTTCAAAAATGTGGCTGGAAGTATTCCACAAAACAAGTTGCAAGAAATTTGCCAAGAATATCGCAATTTGGCATTCTCTTTTGGTGCTGTTCAGTTAGCACTTGCATGCGCCAAGGCTGTCGACCCAGCAAACAGTGGCACATCATACTTTGACGAAGGAAAACCAACCCCAGATCCTCGAGAACAAGTATACTCGTTACGCTGCCAATGTTACAGCTGTGTTTTCATCATATTAGCAGATGCCAAGTATTTGAGCGAAACTAGAAAGGAGAATGTGGATCATACCATATGTCGTGGAGATCCCAAAAAGTACAAGGAATCTGTGTTCGCACAAGCTCTTTCTTCCGATGATCGTGTCTTCCACTGTGAATTATATGAATGGTTCCTCCGTGAAGGCATGGCTGATGAGCTACTGGCCGTGGATACTCCCTTCGTTATTCCATATCTTAAATCTCATGGTCCATTCTTTTCTGAGAAATCCAGTTTACTTTGGCAATATTACAGACGTAATGGACGACATGATGAAGCAGCTCTTTGTCTTAAGCAACTTGCGACCTCGGATAATGAGATTGATTTAAATCAGCGTGTGGAGTACTTGTCGACTGCCATTGAAAACGCAAGATCATTCCGGGCCCAATCTCATCATACCGATATCTCAAATCTGTTGCGAGAACTTGAAGAAACCATGGAGGTTGCCAAGGTTCAAGTTGAAATTCGGCAGGTCTTGCAGCAAACCATGGATCTGACCGGACCATTGGCTCCAATCAATACACAGTTACTTAATATCACGGAGGTAAGCCATACTACTTTTATATATGGTCTAATCTACAACAGTGTCTCATCTATCTCCTTTAGCTGTACAACAACTTTGCTGAACCATTTAATCTATATGAACAAATGCTGCTTATTTTCAAAGTATCAAATAGCAGCGATTTGTCTTTAACTCATCATACTTGGTCGGAAATCATTCGTCAAAGTAAGTCAGATGTTGATCATATTGACAAAAGTTTTTAACGCTTGCTAATTTTTATTTTTTTTATATTGATTCAGACGACGAATTTGCCAAGAAGAACAACCGAAATTCTCTCATATCCTTATCAGCATATGTTTCAAGATTGGGACAACGCTTCTTCCCATCAAGATTTGCATTCCCACTTGGTAAGTAAACTCTTTGCAATCTCCATCTAAAAAACAAGTCAATCCTTTATAACCTTTCTCTCTTTTCTACTCAAGACTTTCTTTGCGAAATGTTGGAGCAAGTTGCTTACCAGCACTCGGACGAAATAGAGCCGGGTTGGGTGGTTAATACTCTGCGCAGACTGGGAGTTCCGTTCGAGATGCTGTTTGAAGCCTACTTGGTCATATTTGATTCTAAGCGACCACCATGGCGGGGCCAGCGAGAGATGGACTACCTGCTGACTCAGATATTATTTTTGATTCGTTCATGGATGGATTATTTGGCTGGACCAAGTGTCACGGAGGCTGACAAGCAAATGCTTAATATCAACACCTTGCGATTGGCCGTTACCAATTTTGAAGAAGTGCTGCGAAATGGTCCTCGACAACTCGTAGACTCCAAAGTTAGAAAGGATTTGTTGAATGGATTCCATGAAGAGCTTGCTAGAGCATCAAAATGGAGTTAAAGAAATAGTCGAAAACCGTAAATAAACGAATGTAGCAATAAAATAATCCTTGAGCCAGAATTTCCATTGTTCGTAGTTGCGCCCTTTGAACTTTTACTTTTACAGATAGAAGAGAACGGCATTTAGAGATCACGTGTAGTGTGACTTGCAAGCTTTTTTGTCTTCAATTTTTTTTTTTTTATCTTTTTTTTTTTTGACCCTCGAGAATAGCTGGTGCCTCCTTTCCAAACCCTACTGTTTTAAAGAGATGTCGTTATACAACTTTAAGAAAATACAGCCGGTACCAACGTCAACCGACTTTGTTGACATTGTCTTGTCCAAGACTCAGCGCAAGACCCCTACTGTCATTCACAAGAACTACAATATTGGAAGAATCAGACAGTTCTACATGCGCAAAGTCAAGTTTACCCAAGATTCGTTCGACGAAAAGTTCAAGTTGATTTTGGACGAATTCCCAAAGCTTGATGTAAGTTGCCGTTACCCAGTGCTGTTTGCTTTTCATGTTTGAAGTGCTAATTGGTTGGTTTAGGATATCCATCCTTTCTATGCCGATTTGATGAACGTCCTTTACGACAAGGATCATTACAAGCTTGCTCTTGGTCAAGTCAACACTGCACGCCATTTGATTGATCAAGTTGCAAAAGATTACTGCAGACTTATGAAATTTGGTGATTCTTTGTACCGTTGTAAGCAGCTTAAGAAAGCTGCCCTTGGAAGGTAAAATTTTGTATTCAGGAGTTAAAAATTATAACTTGGCAAATGGTTGTCTAATTTTTTCAACTCAAATTCAGAATGGCAACCGTTATGAAGCGTCAAAAAGATTCCCTCGCTTATTTGGAACAAGTAAGACAGCATCTTGCTCGTCTTCCTTCCATTGATCCCAACACTCGTACACTTCTGATCTGCGGTTACCCAAACGTCGGAAAGTCCTCTTTCATCAACAAGATTACCCGAGCAGATGTTGATGTTCAACCTTATGCTTTCACTACCAAGTCTTTGTTTGTCGGTCATATGGACTACAAGTATTTGAGATGGCAGGTCATTGATACTCCCGGTATTTTGGATCACCCATTGGAAGAGAGAAACACTATTGAAATGCAGTCTATCACTGCCATGGCACATTTGAGATCTTGTATCATGTTCTTTATGGATCTTTCTGAGCAATGTGGTTACAGTGTCGTTGATCAAGTGAAGCTTTTCCACAGCATTAAGCCATTGTTCGCCAACAAGCCTATCATGCTTGTCATCAACAAGATTGATCAAGCCAAGCCTGAGGACCTCCCTGAGGATCAAAAGAAAATGATTGAAGAGATCATGGAAAAGGATGCTGCCACCGTTGTCACCATGTCTTGCTACTTGGACGAAGGTGTTATGCAAGTTCGTAACGCTTCTTGCGACAAGTTGCTTGCTGCTAGAGTTGAAATGAAGATGAAGGGTCAAAAGATCAACGATGTCATCAACAAGATTCACTTGGCTGAGCCAGTCGCTAGAGACAACGTTGTCCGTGCTCCTCAAATTCCTGCTGCAGCTGCCAACCGTCCCAAGTTCGACATCAAAGATCCTAACAGACGTCGTCTTGAACGTGATATCGAAGCTGAAAATGGTGGCGCTGGCGTGTTCAGTGCTGATTATAAGAAGCGATATGATCTGGCTGATTCCGAATGGAAATACGACGTTATTCCTGAATTCTGGGAAGGTCACAATGTTGCTGACTTCATTGATCCTGATATCGAAGAGAAGCTTGAAGCTCTTGAGCGCGAAGAAGAGCGTTTGGAGAAGGAAGGATTCTATGATTCCGCTGAAGAAATTGTAAGTATAGGAGAGCCTGTTAAATTGATCATCCAGTCAGCCATATTAATTAATTTTATCAAAAGATGGACTCTGATGAAGAGGAGCTTAAAGCAACAGCTGAATCTATTCGTGAGAAGAAGAAACTCATTGTTCAAGCTCATCGTGCAGCAAAGGGCAATAGAAATCTTATACCCAAGATGGTTGCTGGCCGTAACAGCACTGTTGATGACATGAATGACCACTTGTCTAAGATGGGCATTGATGCTAGCGCTGTCATGGACCGTGCGCGCAGTGTCACTCGCAAGCGTACTCGATCAGAATCTAGAGCTGATGACTCTGTGAGAGAAGCTTCTGTTGCTGAGCGAGGGAGCACCTTGGTCAGAGATAGAAGCACTGCTGGTCTCCGTAACGTCAAACAAAAGGTTGAAGCTGATAAGCAAAAGAAAGTTTCTCAACGACGACCAAATCTGTTTGCCAAGCGTGGTGAGGCTGATCGTGATATTCAGACCAAGATGCCCAAGCATTTGTTCAGCGGTAAAGCTGCTGTGGGCAAGAGAGACAGACGTTAAAATCAACACAAAAAAAAAACAAGACCAATGTTATCCTACCTTTATCTCGTTCCATGTTCACTTTTTCTCTTTTTTAATTTCTTTCTTTTGCATCGTAATTTTTGATAGAATGTTTCATCTGCTGCATCTATTCCAACAGAAATAAAAAACAACCGGCATATTGTACTACCAGATTTTTTCAACCGTTTGTTTTAACATATTGCATGGACTATTGCTAAACCAGTTATATAAAGTCAAATTCAGCACGACAGGTAAGTTAAGGTCAAGGTTCATTGTGTAACAACTACCGAGGCCACACAAAAAAGCAAAAGTGGATTTGAGTTCAATGGATACTATTTCAGGTGAAAGGTCAATGCTCAAGAGTTTTTAATTTTATTTTTGGGAGACCCTGACTTCTGTCAGATCGCGGGAGGTATCTTGGATATGCGGATGAAAACTTTTCTAATCCCTCTTTTGCAACAGTCTTTGGATGTGATCGCTAAGCTGAAATTGACTCAGCGTCTTGGAGTCAATTTGGCTAGCACCTTGAACCTTCTTGATGCACTAATAATGTACATAATGCATTATTATACTTGCACAACACTGGAGAGTGTAAAAATATGTCTTTGTACGTTACCTTTTCCGAGCCACACCAACAATCAAAAGGTTGAGCTGTCATGATGATCATCATAAATACCTTATCCGTATAACTGTTATTAATATCTTGAAGCACTTACCCATGTCCCATTCAGTGGAGGGATAGAAGAAGGTGATCTCAGCACCGGGTGCAAGGTCTTTGTTAGCAACGATTGCTCGTTTCTTTAAATCAACGACGGCAGTAGGGTTGCAGGAGTGGTTCATGTAAAGTAAGTCGCTGTTCAATTCAACGTGCTCATCTTCACTGATTTGTACACTAGAGTAAGCCTTAGGACCAGGAGTCAAGCCCTCCAGTGCAGCCAAAACATCCCCTGTCTTGTAAGCCTTAGCAGTGACCAATCGAGAGCTGAAGTTCTTTGGATCACCAATCCATTCGACTCGGAAAGAGTCGGGGTGTGTTGAGATATGTTCACTTGAAGGCATTTTTCAGTCAATAAGGAGAATTAAAGCCAAAGAAAGATGGAATCAATTTTTTTGAAGTGACTCGTACTTGTAAACATTATTCTTTAATACCTCGCACATTCACGTGCCCATCTAAAAGATGGGGTCAGCGTCATGTACGATAAATGTGGATGCCCCGACTCTGTGATGCCTTTTGGAACTTTCGGAAACGTTTGAGTATCTCATATTTGGGTGCCAGATTACTGAGCATCGGGCAGTCAATAACAATTTTGATGAACAACTATCGTACTCAAGTAATTTTGCCTGAACTTCATGATCCTGTTAAACGTTTTATTGCCATTACTGTTGAAAGAATCTGATAGAGAGGTGCAAACTGAGCTTAGGCTAGTTGCTTAAATGTCCGATGGTTACTGCAGAAGTGGTGGAGTACCTTTTCACTTCCGACGTCAGCCATGTCACGTAAAAGATATTTACTGGACTGCCGGTGCTACCACCGTGAGCGCTAATTATGTTTACGTGATGAACCGATGCTAATTGTCCGAAGCTAGACGTACAAATAGTCATGTTATCTGAAGAAAATTGTCCTTATTTCTGTTAAGTAAGCTTGGATTTTTCCTGATACCAGCTTTAATGGTTTACTAAGTCGCATGGCCCATGTCAATAGGTATCACATTTAAGAAAATATGAAAATGATTAAGCAAAATAAATCGATATTGGTACGGAGCGGTGGAAGTTTATTGTTGTTTTCGATATTTAGTATTACATGGAATTGGATGAGGGTCTGTGATTATGTGACAGACTATATACAGGCTATCTCCATTTTCTCTGGTGGAGATGTTGGTGTCTCTTCTGATAACATTAGTGATGATAGGGAGATAAGTATAACCACTGTTGGAACAAACGGGTAGTATTACTACAATGTTGTTGCCAAAAGGCTACAAATTCAACAGAACAATGTGGGCTGAAAAAAGTATTTGGGCTGCAGAGACTTGAGTTGTATACTGATCATGATATAATACAGCAATTACACTTGGCGGCACTTTCACTGCTCTTTTTAGAGTCTGTGGCAACGGTGGTTAGCATTGAGATTGAACCCTATTGCGCACCAATGCTAATGTATGGTAGGTGCAGCAAAACGCTTTCAATCAAAAAGATTTACCTTCGGCTTTCCACTTTGCCGCCGTGTTGATATTTAAATGGACAGTTGTAACTCTGCCGGACTTGATATTGTTTGCTATTGAGAAATATCCAATAGCTTACAGGTTAGATTATGTTACACAAAGTAGGATTTCATCCATATCATGTTATCTTACATTCTAATGAGGATTCATTAGCAAGAAATTTGCCTAGATAGATGATGTTTAACTCGTCCACTGAGGATGGTTTGCTGTTGTTCCATTCTGCAGAAAAAATCGTACGGTTAATTGATGTTCAGTCTGCATAAGGGAGCAGTAGTATAAATTATTACCAATCGGCCATTGCTTTAGGACTAGGGCTTTAACATTTGAGATTGTATCCGCTTTCACCACTTCTATATGCATCCTTTTTCCCGAGACTAATAGTAAGTTCAAGTGTACTTTGTCTTTTGGTACTGGTGTTTCCTTGGGCTCAGAATCGCTGTATTGTGATGTGGCTTCTTCCTTTTCAGCGGGAATTTCTTCCGTCTGGTTTTGCTGCTCCACTTCATTGTCTTCCGAGAGAGTAGCATGGACCGGTTCAGCATTCGACGACGGGTTACTTTCCGCCTGTGCCATTGTCAGAGAAAATGAAGTAAAAATGGTGGCACCGGGCTTTCTTTCAGAAGAGGAAAGCCATGCCGACACGTGATCAACATTGCCTGCTTACGGTTCATCATTTTCGATATGGCTGTGCAAAATCGAGTCGTAATATGAGACATTTAATTGGTATTGATGAATTGTATTATATGAGCAGAAAGTGGACACATAATATAGTTGCCTACACAACCATTTGTATAAGCAATTATAATCAGCCATGTTGCTCCGCACTCCAGTAAGTGTAGTAAGCTAGGTTACTTTCTTATAGAGACGGTTTCAGAGGGAGTGTAATTACAGTATCCGAAAATACAATTATTAACATAGACTCGACTTCACGTACCTTTGCGGTTGCACCTTCTTCAACTACGGAGATTGATGAAATATATGATTGATACAACCGAGGATTGAATTCAGTCTTTCTTGTCATCAATATCCTACCTTTTATTCATATTACTTCCCTTACTCAACAATGTCCAGTTGAGGGTGACATACAACGAATACGGAAGATGACTAGTTGATAAAGTGCGACAAGCGGGCTAGAAGTTCAACGGATATTTTATCCCGTTTTATGTCCTGAATCCCAAATTGCAACGTGTCACCAATTCAATGAAGGCGAAGTTAAAAGCTTTTTTATGTACTGCCCAAGACTACAGCTTTACATAGTATAAGCTATGGAAAACAATCCATTATACCGAAGCGGTTTGATGGTCCTGCTCAATCTCTATGAACTGTAGTGGGTATTACAAACACTTTTCATGTCACATTTGTTTGACCCAGATGACAGCCCACATTGCCAGCCCAAGATTCGGCACTTTAAATTTTCAACAGGCTAACGAATGCCTTTATCCTGCATGCTACTTTCAGTTGATGTCGTCCAGTAATTCAATACAGGAATACTATGAAAGAACTATCAAGGAAGCCAAGCGGTATTACAAAGCTGTGTCTTTAGCAACGGACTGGTCAGAAATCAAGCTTCGAACAACCAAAGGATCCAATGACCGGATTCCCCAAGTTCATGTGTTCAAACGAAGAGAACAAGCGAAAACAGTCGAAACTTTTAGAGCAACTTACGTAATAGATTGCGATGACACTCAAAAATGCTTAGATGGTTGGGAGAGCATGCTTGATAACTCGGAGTCCAGGATACTTTGTAAGTACCTAACAGACTTATTTTGGCGTCATATTGCCCAACACAACGCTCTGACCTCTGTTTGTTAGGGGACTCCACCATTGAAAAGTGCAATACGTTGAACTTACTAGATGAAAATAGAAAAGTCATACATATTCTGCTGAAAAATAAGTGGAGCTCCAAGTAAGTACTTTTGATCAGTCTCATCACTTTGTGTAAATTTGTTTCCAAGTACTGACTAGCAATAGTCCTAGAGACCTTATATTGATAGAAGATTGTGAAAGGACTGAAAATTCACTTCATTATATATCAACGTCACTGCCACCATCCAAAGAACAACCAAAAGAATTTCGGCCGGCCAATCCATATGTCCGCGCCAATCTCACTCTTTCTGCTATCAATGTCGAAGCGATCAATGAAAAGCAAGTCAAAGTCGCAGTCTACTATCAAATAGATTTAAAAGGGTGGATTACCTTTTCTGTTTCATCATATATTTCTCACCTTATTCTGGATTGTCTCGGCACCATGGAAAAGCACGGTATACCGCCAAACATTGCTAATTATGGCAGTGGTATTCAGTTGTTACATCGTGAATATGATCCACAGCAAAAACAGTTGACTATAAAGTACAAAAGTCGAGTAGGATGGAAGAGCCGCGATAATAGCGAATCGGAAGATGATGATATTGAAGAAAGTTCTCAACACATGGGGAGCTCCTTGCCTTCTATTGCAAGCGTACCTATTGAATCAGATACCAGAGATGGCCGAAAGAGGAGCATATCTTCCAGCTTGGAAACGAATAGCTATTTGTCGTCATCAATGAATCGTGGTCATCGCGGTGGATTCATGAACGCGGGTTTTATGATGTCTTCATCACCAACTTCCAGAATGAGAGCTCCGTTTGGTAGTCTCTCTAAAAGTTCCTCCTTCCATACCGGTGCAATAAGTGCCAGCCGAAGTACATCTTATTTAGACCTCAGTGCGAGATTGCAGCCTAATTCAAAAGCTGATCAATGCCCGGACACAAGCATACAAATCAAATTGATTGATAAGAAATGGTCCAGCATGCACTCCGTTTGTATAGAAGCACTTGCGGCCAACAGAATGGCTAAAAATGTGGAAGAAATGACAAAGACTTTAACAAAGAATGTCTCAGCCAAATGTTACAAATTCTCGCGTTTGCAGCAATATTTGATAGAAGTTGGCAGCAGTAGCATATCCGGGCTTGAATCAGAAGCGTCATCAGAGCACACAGGTGAAGATATTGATGAAGAGTTTTTAAACGGCACAGAAGAGAATGTAACAATCCTACGCATAAAGATCGATTCAGCTTCTTCAATTGATGGAGAATCCCAAGAGCAAGAAATAATGCTCAACAGCAGGAAAGTACTGGTACTTGAATACATTGGCCATCACACGCCTGGCCGCAGTAAATCAGAAAATGGTCAATTCAGAGGCCATGACTATTTTGACGTTGAAGGCGATGTATTTGGCTCTGATATGACAATGTATGATGATTTAAAATTGCCTGTACGGCAGGCTGATACACCAAAAACGACATCTACGAGCAACGAGTCTCGCAGCAAGCTATCGATAGATAGGCAAGCAGATGAACAACCCAAGAGATCTTTACCTTTTAAAGAGCCCAAACCTCTTGCTGACGCTCAAGAAAATTTTTTCAATTCTGCTATAAGTGAGGCTGCTGAAAGTGAAGGCTCTTTGTCCACAAATATTGATGGCTATGTCCGCACTTATGAGAGACAACTTCCCGATGGCAGCAAGGCAGTAGTAAACGAAAGTAACTGGAAAAATTGCAGCATATGGGACGTGAAGGCCTTAATTGATTGCCCAAGCATATCCTATCAATGGAGCTCAACTTATGATAGCGGTCAAATTATTGGGAACTTATCACCTAGGTGTACAGTCCACTCAGCATTTTTCCGATCTTCATGGCGTTCTAGCTTGAGAGAGCACTTATCCGTAAATGCGACATATGCTTCTCTCAAGCGATTACGTTATGTCTCATTGTCATTCGATGGGCTGGCGGAGGATCAAACAATGACCAAGCAAGCGGACAAGAGCGAACAGATATATCTTCTCAATGGCTGGCAAATAGATTCTAACGACGATGAATCCTGCTCTGTAAAGTTTTTGGTGCAAAAGGAAATCTCTGGACGATCTTCTAGTTACTCCTACAACCCAATAGACGGGCCTCCAAGTGACATCGTCGCTAAAGCAAAAAAGAGTTTCGATGAAAATGAAGTTCCTCCAACTCTTGCTTATATCATCAACGCTCGCATTAAAAGTATACAATACGATAAGCATAAAGGCAGTTGGCGGTGCCAGTACGAACTGACAAATGCCCCGAATGATCCGCTGTTCCCGATCAAAGGCAGCGTTGCTTATATCCGATTGCCACGGAATATCCTGTTGACGCCGACTCAAGGTTTTAATATTACTATTGACCCACCTTGCGACAATCTATTGTCGGTTATCAATCTCCCAAGTGACAAAACCGGAATCTGGCTGAGAATCGAGCATGATCGTAACAGTTTGGTACAAGATGGCGGAAGTATCCTTTTACTTGTGAAACGAATTGATAGCAAGACACCAGTACAAGTGAATGGCTCTGTGACTAGTCAAGTTGACTTTGATGCTTATGCTGGTGCAGTACACTTTGTCGCACAGGAAGACCTGCCAATACAGTTATTAGAACAACTTCAAGGCAGTTTCAACAATGGGTTCAGTACATCCAAGTTGCAGAAACAACCGGTAATTGCCTCTGCTATAAATCATCAAACCAATCAGAAGAGCTTTACTGCAAGCAATGCCAAAGATGCTTCTAGTCAATTGACTGAAAAGGAGGAACTGCAACCCAGTGACAAAAGTGATCTGTTCGCTAATTTAAGTGTCAGTACCTATGACCAAGCTGCAGCCGCTTGCCAGTATCTATACCGTATGAGTGATCAGCAATTTGGATGGGTGCATGTATCTGAAAAAAATGGTCTACTTACCCAAAAGCGATCAGGGGGAACTGTCCCAGTAGAAACTCTTTCTTTGGATCCCATCCCAGCCAACGTTACTGATTCCCTGGAGCAGCGGTTCCCTACCATACCAGAGCATTTGATGTTGATGAAAGGGATAAAAGTCATTGAAGGTTTTTCGGTCGAAGAAGTGGCATCGGTGGTTTCAGATCCTGGCCACCTTCAGCAGATTTTACGAGATTCGCTTCAGTCTGTCGATGTTTTGAAAAAGTTTGCTAACGGCCATGCGTGCGCGAAGCTACAAATGAAGTCGTGGTTTCCCTTCAAGTAAGTTGCTTCACTTTATGTCAATAACTTCATTCCTTGCTAATCTAGTTTGGCTCAGATCTCGAGACGTGTATGTTGTTTCAACAACAGCAAGAGATGTTTCTTCAACTGGGCAGTCAACTCGCATTTTGCATGCTACTACGTCAATATGCAACATGAATTTACCAGCTGAATATGTCACCCCCCTTGCACATCTGCATCTATCTGGGTGGATTCTCGAAGCAGTTGATCCTTACACAACGACCACAAATCACCCTATACCATCAACTCGTGTCACATATATGGGCTGTATAGATCTTGGTCAAAGTGTTCCAGCCTATGTCAGTAATATGGCTACTTCCAATCTAATCAAGGGCATTAACCGTGTAGAATCAGTTCTAAAGTCAAATGGCCCACCACCAAGGTTGATTTCCCCAATCCCATTCCTTGAATTTCGAAGCGGCGAGCTACATTGGAGTGGTCATGGCAACGTATTTACTGGCGATCACCAAATCGAGGTCGAATATGTACAATCAAATCAGCGTTTGATAGTATCCAGTACATATGACCGGGCCAAACTTTTACCTCATCAGTCTGAGGCTGCTAACAAAGAGGATGGCTCACCTATACTGAAACATACACCAACACCATCATTTTCCAGTACGATATCCAAGTCTCCGTTGTTAGCAGACAGAAGAGGGTCTGCACCGGGTAGAATCCCACTTGGAGTTTTATCAAACAAAGCCATGTTAGTGCAATCTAAAGAAGCATTGGCTCTGTCCAATTCAAAGAACAAAATTGCACTTTTGGACGTGGTTGCGGATCTGAAATCTTTTCCAAGAGGTTATAATATTGAGGTGAAGTTTTCAGTGGAAGTAGGACATAGTATTGATTTATCGGATAAGCTCACCGCCCGTATCGAACAACTTGACCCTGAGCCGTCACACCTGATTGGTAGTGCTGGTACACTACCGCCGGTCAAACATAACATCAAGGTCAAGCTGGACTTGGACGCCATTACGAAAGAAATGACAAAAGAACTTTACTCTCAACTACATAATTACAAGCTAATATTCTCACTCGATCCTGCTACTGAAGAGCAATTATCGGCACGAACAAACAAGCTCACGATCTCTGGGGTACTGGGTGAGGATGAAGATAAGTGGAAAGGTATAACCATGATTAACGGACAAGAGATCATGCTAGGAACGGATGCAAAACTAGCCTCCATATCTTCTCTTCGTGCATCCAGCACGGATACGGTTTCAAACCATAGTGTAGATGCTAGTGAACCCGAAACTAGTATATCCGCCGTTCTCTTGAATGTTGTATCGCATCCGGCACTCTCATGGTTGTCCAACTTGAGTCGCGTAAATACACCGAGTCAAGTTCCAGATAGAGATGATGCGACTTCTCCAACATCAGTGATTGGTAACGATATGGCTCAAAGCCCAGTTGAAGCAGATGGGGTCAGCAGAATCGTTACCTCGCATATACAGGATATAGGTAATATGGTGTTATCACCTTTTATTCCGTCTTCGCCTGCGCCAGAGGCGACAACTACGCCAACTGATGAGCCCATGCCTGACTGGCTGATGAGCGAGGTGGATCGTAGACTTATTGAAGACGGCAAAGTAGCTGGCAATACTGCTTCCGAAACGCAAACGAATGTACCAACGCCTTCGCATTCCCGATCTCATGCCTTATTGAGGCAATTTGCTATCGTTTTCATCTTGTGCATTTTGCTGGGCATATTGATCAGATCTTTTGCTATTATGGCGATCGACGCAGATCACGAAGTAGCAATCAACAAGTTGTTGGAAATGAATCCAGCTAATATCAAACAGATTTGGCGTATGCGATGGTTCGGAGGCTGGGACATCGAGATCCTGGCAGTAAAGCGCCGTTAACGCTATGTAGATATGTACATACCACAGATATCATTGGACTCAGGATATTTCTCACAGCATATATAGTTAATAACACGCTTATGATGTAAAAGATATATTACAATATTCGAGTTATAAAAAATAGATTTTCACATCATCGTTTGTTATAGTACTTCCACTTGTGCGATCCCATATCCATATCAGCATTGGGACCAAGATGAACTTCTTTGAAGCATGCTTTACAATATACATCATCTTCACAATCCATACATACTATGACACCATCCTCGTTGCAAATGCCTAAGGAATAGGTCAATGATAACTTCACTTATGGCCACACGATTTTCAACACTACTTACAACACCATCCTTCTGTTTCATCAACTTCCTCCTCTTCAAAAGGTTTGGGTGGAGGAACGTAAACGCGGGTATATTTCTGTGTCGATGTACCTGAGCTAGGCTTTGTATTTCGAAGTACGTCCTTGACATCCTTGCTAAAGGCTGCAAATCTTCTTTCTAATATTTCATCACTGTCGCCATGGACCTTTTTGTATTTTTTTTCCAGAGCCAGCTCTTCTTGCACCCTTCGAACGATATCATCTTCCTCAGCAAAATTAGAATGCTCGCCTTCTCCAAGAAATGTGTTCACCGCTGCATCCAAATGAGAACTATGCCTCGGTGCCGTTGAGGAGGACTGTGCTGCATTGTTTAGAATATCCTCGAGATAGTCATCGTCAGAAGAGCCGAGGTCCTCATCCAACATGTTGGCATACTGAAACAGAGAGTATGAGCTTTTCATATCAAAATGGCTAACTTCGTAGTGAAATTGTCAGCATACCCCATTGTCATCAAAATGATCTGGTATATTATAATCTAACTTTTTCTTATCAGCAACATTATCATGGCCGAATACAGCCTTGAATCTTGCATTGAGGGCTTCATCTCTGGGTTTAACAGTGGTTAGATTTGCCGTTACTCAGGTCTCACTGCAATGAGTCATATATCGTACGTTAGATCGTTGGGATCTATTCGAGAATCCTCCTTCAACTTGGCAATTCTCTTTGCAACATCATCGTCGTCTTCTGAGCGTGGCATAAATTAACAGATTCACTTGAAGACTATTTGTGAGAAATATCGTGTATTTGGGTGGTTTGCTATAAAAGAAGAATAATATGATACAAATTGCCTTGTCTATTCAAAAAATAAAAAAAAATGGGGGCTTTGGTCTAAGCGGTCCAAGTTCTTTGAATGAATTCAGTAAGTCCAACGTCGTTTGTATTGAACTCGAAACAGCCCCAAATAACGGCGGCAGAGGTAGCTTTCAATCCCCAGCTTGCATACTTGTGTGCTCTAGGGAATTTTCGCTTGGGAAGATAATCAGTGATACATGCTTCGAAGCCAATGTGCAAGTGAAGAGGAAGGACAAGTCCCAATAATCCGTCCAAGACAAGATGTGGCCCGTAAATAAGCTGTGTGCTTATTAAAGGTATCAAGGCCACGGAAGCAGCACGTTCGTAGGACCAATGAAAGCTACCATCAAGGTAGTTAGGAGCCACCCATTTTGGTTTATCTTTTGCTACTTCTTTGGGACCATCAGTTTGAACTGCAGCTTCATCCTTCTTCTCAGTTTCTGTATATTGTGACAATCGTTAGCATCTTCTTTCTTCTGAAATACTGTTTTCATGAATAATAATACTTGCCAGTTGCTTTTGCGGATGCTTCTTGACGTCGTGATGCGGTGGCTAGAACATATTGTTAGTATTGAAAAATAACGAGAAAAGGAAATCAATCATTTGCGCACCTCCATAAGCTCTCATTAACACTGGCTGATAAGCCACGCTTGCTCGGAGATGGGAGGTTACTCGAAGACTTGTCAACAAAGACATTGTAGGATTTCCGTGGTAAGCGAGTTAAAGATCTCGAGATCTGTGAAGATGCAAGCTGTTAATCAAAAAATTTGGACTGGCTTTTTTTTTCTTCAGAGCCAAAATTATAGCAGTTGAACGAAATTGAGCTTGTCAAAGCTACACAAAATGAGCGACAACTGCAGTGAATCAAGTGGTAAATAAGAGGTTTCAAGCTTTGTCAACCGAGTATTGTCTAAGCTATATCTAACTTGCTGCTAAGGCATAGGAAATAGGAAACGACCAGCTTCGCCTGCTCTTTCAAAGTTCGACGATCTAAAAATACAAGACGATAGTATACTACATGAGCACAGCGACCGTGAAGTGTGTCCAAAATGCCAAAAAAGCGCAATGTACTTTTGCTATCGCTGCTTTACTCCATCCACAGCTAGTGCAGGACATGTACCACGCCTTGATTTGCCTGTGCCAATGGATATGTAAGTCTTCATGCCATAGGAAATTGGGCCTCTGCTGCCTTCTTACAAGCTTTGGGGTTATTAGTATCAAACATGAAAAGGAGTTGGATGGAAAGTCGACTGCCGCACATGCACGTGTGATTGCACCAAGCGATGTGAATATATATGGCTGGCAGGAGATCCCAGAGTACGAAAATCCAGATCAAGTGCTATTATTGTTCCCTGGTCCGGTAAGCTTCTTCGCAAGATGATATCAATTGCTAAGGTCATAAGCTGAGATACAGTGATATATTAGGATGCCAAGACGTTGAGCGAAATACCAAGAGAATCCTTCACTAGATTGGTTGTAATTGACGGTACTTGGAAGCAAGCGTCCAAAATTGCACGATTGTCACCACAACTCAAAAACGTTCGTAAAGTCACTATTGTACCCAGAAAGACCCTTTTTTGGCGATACCAAAGCTTAAGCGACAACTACCTAGCCACCATAGAAGCCATCTATTATCTATACCGGGAATATGCTGAAGCCTTCGAAATGAATGGCAATCCTTATGATGGTAGATACGACAACCTGTTGTTTTACTTCAAGTTCTTTTACAACATGATTCAAAACAAATACCGAAAGGAGAATAGGCCTTATACACACCGACAACGTAAAGGTTATATTGAGTACGACGAAGCCGACAGTGAAAACACACTTGAGAGTGGCGAAGTAGAGAGTGGTGATCTTGAGAGTGGTGATTCTGAAACCAATGACCAGACAAGTGGCAATGCAGCAAGAACTGCTTTGTGAGTGTACGATAGAACAATAGATTGCCGTAGCCTAGGTACAATAAATATTTAATTTAGAGCAAGGGGTTTATGCTCAACATACAACAAAAACTATTGCAATTGACAATCTTGCAATGAATATGAGATTTTGTAAATTAATACTTTGTCTGAAAAGGTAATGTGTAGATAACCAATATGAAAAACGATCAGATTGAGCATGTAATATTTGTTATATTTTGAGTGCTATTGGACAGTCTATGGTATGCAAAAGACGTTTTTACGATAACATCATTTCAGAGCTGAATGAGCATCACTGCATGTATTCTGTTTCGCTGTCATATGTACTTTTTCTCATATTTTTTTTTTTTTTTCACAATGGTAAATGAGCTGATCCCATCCACGGGATCAAAAAACCAAAGAACTGCTTTCTATAACAACAAGTCGTCGAATGCATTTGAGCTGGACTTTGCCTGCTGTTGATTGTTGCCAGTAGCAGACTTCATGGGTTGGCTGAATCCCCCGAGATTATTAGCTGGAGTAGAGGCATTTGCCCAGGAGCTCCATTCGGAAGCAGTTGCATTACTCTTCATAGAGTTCATCGATGGTCCGACAGTGGGCTTGTTTTGATTGCCACCTTTGCCCAAGGAATCTAGGGATACTAAACCTGAGGCTTGAGACCAAAGATCATTACTTTTGCCAGCGGGAAAGCCAGAGGCAGCTGGCTTGTTAGCTGTGGTTGATTGCCCAGCTGGAGCAAGAGGAGCCATTGATTGAGTGTTCATGGTTGCAGGTGGAGAAAGTGGAGCAGCATTGTTGAGCGGAGGAGCAGATGTGAAATTGTCATCTCCAAGTAAATCAAACAAATCATTACTCTTAGAGGTCGCTTGAGCTGGCTGCTTGGCACTGGATGGAGCGGATGAGAACGCATCGTTGTTTGTAACAGGAGCTGCGCTTTGGAAGTCATCGAAATCATCTGTACACATCAAAAAAACATCAGTTTAAGTTCAGTCTCTTTGTAAGTTGAGAAAAATTTATCTACCATTTGCAACACCTCCTGAAGAAAAGTTACCCCAATCATCATCAGCGGCTGCATGAGAAGTGGTTTGGGCTGCTGGTGCTGCTGGCTCGTCGAAATCGAATAGATTGACTTCCTTTGCAGGTTGCTTTGATACTTTAGGAGAGGAAATTGAATTGGTATCAGAGGCTGTTTGTCTCTTGTCACTTGAGAAATCTTCTTCAGGCGAATCATCATCGTATTTGCTTTTTCCATAATTGTCAGAAAACTCATCATCATAGCCTCCAGCAGAAAAGCTGCCACTGCCACTATAACCACCTCCACCGCTATATCCTCCTCCTCCTCCTCCTCCCCCACCAGAGTAACTAGACTCGCTACCAAAACCTCCATATCGAGAAGCACCTCCTCCTTCAAAGGCGGATCCGCTAGATACGGCGGTATACTTGTTGCGGTTATGCTTGGCCTTTTTTCGCTCCACTTTAATTCTATCCACGTCACTGAGAAGTTCTGCGAGTTCCTTCGCTCGGTTACGCACTGCAAGGGGTTTCATACGATATGAGCTTAAATCCATCCACCATATAAACAATCATATTACCATTTCCTACCATTTATGCCTTGGTCCTTGCCTTTCTCGTCTATGAAGTGAAAGTTGCGTAGAATTTTGATAGTGGCCATATGCGAGCGCGCTTCATCGACAACACGCTCAGCACCGTTCTTCACCAAATATTCTAACAAGACAAGTGCCTATTAAGGAAGACGGACTTGGTTATTCAATCTTTCATACTGAAGTTGATGCTCTGAAATATGGCTCAGCGCTTTAGCAGGTTGTGCGGAGGATGATCGTTACCTTGTATATCTGTCTCCACTGCTTTGCTTCTTTTTCGGTAAAGCGTTTGAACAACGTTGGCATAATCTCGTTAAAGTATTGGCTGGATGTGTTATTGACGGTCAGCAATGCGTAAACGATACTGTTGTTTTCAAGTGGATACGCAAGACTCACTAATTGAATGTGCCTTGCGCGATTTCTTGCATCAAAGTGCTAGAAGCGCCCCAAGGTTCGTTGTTGGTAGCTTCGTGCACTTTGGCTTCCATTTCTGTATAGTTCAGCACCACATTACGCCTATTGAAATAAACAAATATCAGCGCTTGCTCAATAGTTGGTTCGTATGATGGCTACAATCCAGCTAATCGACAGTGTCGGCACTTACACTTTGTTGATAACGTCCTAAAAGAAGAAGATTGAAACATTAGTCAAAATGAGAACGAAATGCATAGGCTATGTGTCTAAGAATTCACATAGCACAGTATTCGGCTCCTGTTAGTACTTACTTTGACTTCCCAAAAGTCAGGAATCTTGAATTCCGACAATGAATTCATGTTGATGAGAAGATGAAGTATTCACGCAGCCTCAAATTGGTCTACGCACAGTTTTGCGGCCCTTGAAACTATTTGACTTGGTAGCGTATGGAAATTTCTTGAGCCGAACAGCTCTACCATGTAAAACCTGCCGTGATCTTTGTTCTCATCCTATATTTGTTGTCTATGCTCGACCATAGCCACTTTCAGATATATTATACCAAAAAAAAAAAAAACTATCATAAAGGAGAACAACGTTGTTGTGTGGACCAATTTTATTTTATACACATTGTACTTTGAAAGACAGTTGGTTTCAGAGTTTGCTTTCCATAAACTATACAAAAAGGAATTGCTATCGTTGTGGGAACCAAAGCAAATAAAGTGGAGTTTTCTAAGCAAGGTAGGTGGAAGCAGAGACGTTACCACCGCGGCCGGTCCAGTTGGTGTGGACCCACTTTCCAGGTTGGTCAAGAAGCTCGTAGGTGTGAGCACCGAAGTAATCACGTTGAGCTTGGAGAAGGTTAGCGGGAAGCTTCTCGTGACGAAGACCATCGTAGAAGTTAAGAGCAGTGGAAAGTGCGGGAGTTGGGATACCAAGCAAGACAGCGTTGGCAATAACGGCTCTCCATGACTCTTGAGCCTTGGCAGTAGCCTCTTGGAAGAAGGGGTCGAACAACAAGTTCTCGAGTTCAGGGTTGGTAGTGTAAGCATCCTTGATCTTTCCAAGGAAGACAGATCGGATGATACAACCACCGCGCCACATGAGAGCAATACCGGCGTTGTTCAACTTCCAGTTGTTCTCCTTGGCAGCTTGACGCATCAACATGAAACCTTGAGCATAGGAAACAATCTTGGAAGCATACAAAGCTTGACCAAGTTGGTCCAAGAACTTCTTCTTGTCACCAGTGAACTTGGCATCCTTAGGTCCTTGAAGGATCTTGGAGGCACGAGTGCGCTCTTCCTTGAGGGCAGACAAGCATCGGGAGTAGACAGCCTCACCAATGAGAGTGACGGGAATACCACGGTCTAAAGAGTCGATGGCAGTCCACTTACCGGTACCCTTTTGACCAGCAGTGTCACGGATCTTCTCAACAAGAGGAGTACCATCAGTGTCCTTGAACTTGAGGATATCACGAGTGATCTCGATCAAGAAAGAGTCGAGCTCTCCCTTGTTCCATTCCTCGAAAACGGCAGCCATCTCATCGTGGTTCAAACCAAGACCCTCCTTCATGATTTGGTAAACCTCAGTGATAAGTTGCATGTCACCATACTCAATACCGTTGTGAACCATCTTGACGTAGTGACCAGCGCCAGTCTCACCAACCCAGTCACAGCAGGGTTCGCCATCAGCCTTAGCAGAGATAGACTGGAAGATGGGCTTGATGTGGGGCCAGGCAGCGTTGGAACCACCGGGCATGAGGGAAGGACCATAACGGGCACCTTCCTCACCACCAGACACACCGGAACCGACGAAGAGAAGACCCTTCTTCTCGAGGTATTCAGTGCGACGGATGGAGTCGGGGAAGTGAGAGTTACCACCATCAATGATGATATCACCCTCCTCGAGGTAGGGAAGGAGTTGCTCGATGAAGTTGTCAACAGCGTCACCAGCCTTGACAAGGAGCATAACCTTGCGAGGGCGCTTGAGCTTGGAGCAAAGCTCTTCAATGGAGTGAGCTCCAATAATCTTGGTGCCTATACAAAAGGAAGAGGAGATTGAACATCAGTCAGCGCGCTGGGTTACACATGACTGTCAAAATTATATTTCATAGTTGATGAAACGTCCAGAAAGCGGGAAAAGAAATAGATGACAAATTCGTAGATATCGATAGTCTGTCTCAAAAAGATGAGAGGACCAGATGGAAAATTTGTTCAACAAAAATAGTGGACTGGCCATAACCAGTCCAAGAAAAAGTGAAGTGGTGAAAGACGCCCTCAAACCGAGACGCCAACAGTAAATAAACATGCAAAAGGAAACTTACCCTTGGCTTCGTTCTCCAAGAAGTGGTCAACCTTGGAGGTGGTACGGTTGTAGGCGCAGACAACGAAACCGTTGTCATTCATGTTCAGAATCAAGTTCTGACCCTATAGAGTGACAACGATGATTAGTAACATGCTTGCTAAAATGCTATCGTGAAGCATCAAGGCTATGGAAAGACGGGGTGTAGCTCGAGAAACACAACGTTTTCAAACACCACGTAACAAGGTGTTTTACTTGGCTAACGCAATTCAAAAACACCACGTAACGAGATGTTTTACTTTGACAAAGCACTCCTTGTACCGAGACAATAGCCACATCAGCTCACTACAATGACTTAATGTCCTACGAGGCTGCCTGAAACTACACCCTTCTTATTTGCCTTTAAAGCTTCTGCTATACATCAGCAAGTTAACATACCATGACGGCCAAACCAATGAGACCGATATCAGCGCTGTTGGAGCCATCAATATGCCGGGAGAGATGATGCAAACGTTTGCTTGAAGGTTAGTATCACTACTTGGTCATACGGCAGACTTTCGCTTCCAGGTCTGAGCAGTAGGCAAAAAGACACTTACACAGCTTGGGACATATTTGAAGAATAAAGTTGTTTAGCTAAAAGAAAAACAGCGCGTCTTCAATTTGATGCCATGATTACATTTTTATGCCTGTGAGACGGCAGGGGATTGGCCGAGATGAAAGCCCCCGGACTGACGTAAGCCTCAAAACGCAACCAGGATGATTTATTTTGATTTTCCTGCCAAAACTTCTGAAATCCCCAAAATTTCCCGCTACCTCCCGAAAAAAAGCATGAAATAAACATGGACTCCGAATACCAAACACTGTCTTACATTTGATGCCTGATTCTGTAGGGAATATTTCACTATTCAATAATCAAGATGTTGATAGATATAAGCGATACCAACGTGGCTATATCGCTATCCATCAACACGGGACTGCAAAAAATTCAAAAACCAAAGTCCGTGGTCTTTGGGGTGGCGGAGTGCCAAAAAATGGCCGTAAGGAATATAAGCCTTTTTGAGTACCGGGGCGGACAGCAGAAATCACCCCCAATAAAAGGTATCACTGATCGAACCATGCTGACGAATAATATATATTGCATAAAAATAAAAAAGCATTACTATGAAATGTCAACATGGTAATGGAGATATAGCAGTGTAAGTTAAATGATTGTGGCTGAAGGAAACACTTGAGTTTGCTTGAGAAATGTCAGGCTAATTTCCCAAAGTTTCCCGCATTAATAATGATGGTGCACACAACGCTGTTGCATTAGATAAAGTTATTTGCATTAGCATGCAAGGCCGGATGGAACGGGTTATACATCAACTGTTGCCGACGAAGCATAAGCTTTTGATACTGAATGGCGGCAAGATAGTCAGCAAAAGTTGTATAGACGTCTTGTTGTCTGAAGCATCTATAGTGCCATTTGAGTTCACTGTCTTCTTTTAAAGTAGCTGCGCGTTGCCTATCCTCATACTCTTCTTCCTCATAGTTTGTCACAGGATTCACATGTCGCCGAAGGTTGCTTTCACTTTTGGCATGTTTGATTCCATTCCTGTAGCCAGATACGGTGTTGATGGCTCGACGGTCCATTGGTGACCCTGTGTCTGTTTTTGATAATTGATAACGAGAATCTTAAATTAATTTGTATGACTGTCGCTTGACTAAATGCATTAACATTTACCTGATTGGCGGTTTATTTGTAGGTGTGAAACCTGGTCAGATATATCATCAGGAGTGCGTGGCATATACGGTGTATCACTTTCTTCAGTGCTCGAAGAGGTATTGGAAGAGATTCGATTGCTGTCCTTATGCTTAGAGTGTGATGATCGACCTCGTATATACATATTGTTTATAAGACTGGGCTCAGACATGGGCGAGTCTGGTAATGGAGGAAGACCAGCGTCCGCAACGCGCCTTTTGGATTGGTCGTTTGTGAAACTGCGACTTTTGCGCAATACACCATCCTGTTGGCTCGATTTCTCGCGTGATTGCTCAAAATTGAGGTTTCCTGGTTTTTTGCTCCTTGAGGGTGCACTAGGCCTCACATCCGGTCGAATTTCAGTGTATGAAGGACCAATGGTAGAGTGAGAGTATGATGGGGACACCATCAACGGGGTTGGAGCACGAGCAAAGGATTGGAATGGCATATTCACTTCGTTAAATTGGTTTGGCAAGGTCACTGAGTCCTGCTCGTTTAACCTTGCACTGATACCTTGCATTGAATATGTTATGGGCATAGAGTTTTGAAAAGATTGATTAGGATAACTAACAGATGCTGTATGATGAAGCAAAGCATTGCTTGGTGGTGTTAACGCTTGCATAGAATGGTAACGGCTGGACGACGTTAAATGATTTTGTTTTAGAGTTTGCGAACGAAGTACGGCGGTCCGTGCCTCAAGCCTATGTCTCTCCTTCATTCGATCAATCATGGCTTGTTTGTTTGCTTCAACTGCTAAATGCTGTTTTCTTCTGTTCATTATGATATCCCGGGGTTTGCCTGGTAATTTATAATTCTCATGGTATTCTTCATCCGAGTCGTCTGAACCATCGCTTTCCTCAGAGTCCGAGACGTCAGAGTCCAAAACCACAAATCTCTCCTTTAATTTTGATTCTTCCTGGTTTGGTGAAGTGGTCGTTCTGTTAACAGCAGTCGCCACACTGTTTTGACTGCTACCTGTTATAGCAGTTGGACTGTATATACTATCGGCGCTGAAAAGTCCTCTATAAACGCTGCCATCGATACATTTATTGCTTTGGTCTGATGCTGTTGCAGGGTTACTTGAGTTACTCCCTACTCCCTTGGCTGATTCTTCTTTATAGGAGAACTCAAGTCTGCTTGCTAGTTGTAAAGCCGCACTAGCATTGCTTTGTAGATCATCTGGCATAAGAAGAAAAGAATAAACAAACATTAGCAAACAACAGGGTCATGTCGCTTTAGGTTACAAAATATGAAACTGTTCAGTGGAGCTCTGAATTCTCCTTCAAATAGAGGGCTACCGAAAGTTTCTCTATTTCCACATATTCCTACCGGTATGCCCCCTACATGAAGATCAGAAGATCGATGGTTACAGTCCGAAGAAATTCTTGGTTACCTTGCATTTGAAAATTTTGATCCAGAGATTGACCAGTTAATTCTGTTAAAATATCATCCAGAAGACTTTTTCCTTCGCGGGTAGTCGCCATGGCCAGTGGTGAATTTACATCTCCAACCAACAAATCGGACAAACCCTTCTCCAATTCTCCAGTACTGTTAGATACATATGGAAGCTGTGATCTGCCTTTTGGCGATACTTCTGGAATGGATTTCAGAGGGTTGTTTTGAGGTGATATATCCTTTGGTGGCTTTGTTTTCTTTCCGAAAGTGAAGAGACCCATCGAAGAGACAGATATGTAGACAACCCGTATGGTCAAACGAAAATTGGAATACAAAAAAGAAGTAAAAGAGTAAAAAGCAGTGTCAACATACTTAAACTGGCGCGTTTTGACAGTTAGCCCCATGTTCTATTTTTTTTTTTCAAAAAGGGGCGGGTGCTACGAGTGCCGAGATCCCATGCTTGGAGAAGAACGTGGACTCGCGGTTGAGTGCTGCGTCATTCCTTGTTTGCAGTGAAATGACATTTACATAAGAATTAATTTATAGCACATAAATATAACAGTTAGCATGTATCTATGTTGCCACTTATTGACTTTATTACCAGAGACATATCTCTGCCATTATGACTTGCACTACAGTTCGTAACACCATCAAGAGGGGTCAGACTATGAATAGTGGATCAGCACCAGGATGCGCGTGGCTGACGCCTCGTTTGGCGCACGCAGGGCTACGGTGCCTGTTGAGGCGAGACACACCACAGGAGGGGGACACAATTGCGGTAGCGAAAGCTGTTGTCTCTCTTTTCCTTTGTACGTATTATTGTCAATTTATCAAAACAGCCGTACATGCCTTGCGAGATAACATATGCTGCTATGGCCACATGGGGCTTATATACCATACCTATGAATGAACACTATTTAACAAACCTATAAAAAGTTCTGTACAACGTGTCTATGAAATTTTATTGATACACTAAGTAAAAGGTCTAAAAGAATTTGGTATTATAGAAACGCTCAAAAGGCGATTGAATGCTGGAAAATGTCTCAGTCGATAACCTGAAATGTTGAAACACTTATAAGTTACCACGAAAATGATGATTGCGTTTCGTCGCCCATGCTTAAAATAATTTATCTTACGAGCTGAACATTCTTCTCTGAACCCATCTTCCGTTGAGCTTCTTTGCATTTTTTGCATTATTCCGCGTTCTTTGACCACGAACAGGTAAGCTCATGGCATGTCTTCGACCAACATAGGTGTTGATACTACGATGGTGCATGACATGCTCACGAACTTGTCGCTTGAGGTCAGTTTCAATATTCATATTGGCCAAAACATTAGATAATGAGTTAATCTGAGCTTCTGACAGTTCGACGAGCTTGCATTGTTTATGAATGGAGAGCTGATCGCAAATCTTGTTGGAGGTGGTTGAACCGATTCCATAGAAATATTGCAGTGCGGTGCTGTTTAATTTTGTTAGTGGCGAGCGAAACAAATTTTGTAGCTCATAGAAAGTATTCAGTAATGTACCTAACAAGCTTCCTATCCGGTAGGTTCACTCCAAGTAAATGCAACATGTTGATGGTTGAACAAACTTAACACAAAAAAGTTCCTTGATAAATGTTGACATGAAAATCAGCCACCGAAGCCAGTCACACCAATTTCTTGATGCTCGAAAATTTTCTGACACAGGTTGGAGAGACCATTGCAACTTTATAGACCATGTCACGGCCAGAACACATTGCGCCTCCAGAAATCGTAAGTAGAACCGCTTCAGAAGGCTTGTTAAAGCACTTTGGTTAGACTGGTCATACTGACTCTAAAACAAACTAGTTCTATGGCGAAACAGAAGCCACCAAATACACAGAAAAGTATGAATTTGCCTGAATCGACTTCAGTTTTTGAATCAGTTCCATGCTTGACGTCGCTGACTGTATGTTCCTAAAGTTCCCGAATAGCTGCTATTCAAGCCGAGATGGCGTATCGCGCACTGGAATTGCTCAATCTACCCGAAGACGAGCCTGCATACCTTCTTGATATTGGCTGTGGTTCCGGATTGAGTGGAGAAATATTGCAGGATGAGGGCCATATATGGGTCGGAATGGATATCGCACCGTTCATGTTAGGTAAGCAAAAAGATCAATCGTACTTTAAGGTTGGGATTGAGGTGTTACTACTACCCAGCCATTGGGTTCTAACGTGACTGGTATTATTGGTTTTGGTCAAATTTAGAGGTGGCTAAAGAAAGAGATGTTGAAGGAGATTTGTTCCTTCAAGACGCAGGACAAGGAATGGCTTTCAGACCAGGAACATTCGATGGAGCAATCAGGTAATTAAAATTAATGTCACAGGAATGCGATTATGTTGCCTTTAAGGGCATTGATTCTAAATTCAGGGGTTGATGTGTATGATTTCTTTTACAGTGTATCCGTGCTCCAATGGCTGTGCAATGCTGACAAGCAAATCAACAATCCCAAAGCTCGTATCGCCCGGTTTTTCTCAACTCTATACTCATCGCTCCGACGAGGCGCTCGAGCTGTCTTCCAATTTTACCCAGAGAACGATGATCAAATCCAAATGTTGACAGACACAGCCAGTAAATGTGGTTTTGAAGGAGGTCTGCTAATTGACTACCCAAATTCCAAGAAGGCCAAAAAGTATTATCTTTGTTTATTTGCTGGACAAGCCGAAGGAGTCAAAAACAAGATGCCGCAAGCTTTAGGTGAAGATGGTAGTGAGCACCCTGCTGTGGCCAGCGTTGAGTTTGAAAAGCGAAGAATCAAAGAACGCAGGCGAAGTGATAAACGACGACCTGTCAAAGATAAAAAATGGGTTCTTCATAAGAAAGAAACAATGCGATCAAGAGGTGATCGAGCCGTTGTTGCTGATTCTAAATACACTGCCCGTAAGAGAAAGCCTCGCTTCTAAACATCGTTATAATAATAATAAAAAAATTGAATATTTGCAACAACTTCCAATTGCGGACTATTAACCGAAAATACCAACCCCATCCGCCTCAGCCAGAAATAACTTTCAATTCAAACTTTTTTCCTTGACTTTTTATTTTGGTCCTTTCCTCTTGATCAGTTGCATAGACACCTTGTCCTAAAGAGTTCAAGCTTTCCGATTTATCGTTGATAAATCCAGTTTGACTTAAGACTTGTGGCTACCAAAACCGCTCAAATCATCTCTATCAACCTCACCCACTGACTGGAGACCTTGAAAAAAAAGAAAAAATTCCTTTGTTTAGAGTGCTCTAGTGATTTCTTCGCCTTCTATTCAACAGAAGACAAAACTTTTTTCTCTCAACGGGTCAAACCATTGTTTTCATCTCTATCTCTAATAACTGTCAATAGTGGCAATGCCTAGAGGAAAGAACAGTGGTAACTTGGGTGCTAATGCACTCCAGAACACTGATCTTAGCAAGTTGGAATCCTCATCTGAGGAAGACTTGACAACGGTGTTGAAATCACGGTATGAGCAAGACCACATATACACACGTATTGGCGATCAAGTGCTCGTATCTGTCAATCCCAACAAAAGTCTTAGCCTGTGCTCAGACGCCCATTCCTTGGATTATGTGGCCGAATATAAGGATATCAGTGGACAAAACACCGGACAACTGTCACCCCACATTTTCCAACTGGTGAACCAGACGTACTTGCATATGCGACGAACAGGTGTGGATCAAAGTATCATTGTAAGGTATGTAATAAATCATGTTAAGGGGTATTTCAGGGACCTCGTGCAAAATTTCGTGTTTGTTTGAGACATGCGGGACCCCAGCTAATTTTTTTTATAATCATCATGCAGTGGTGACTCTGGTTCGGGCAAAACAGATGCTCATAATTTGGCTCTTCGTCACTTGGTTGGTTTGAGCAGCCATAAAAAGCCTTCCAAAGTTCAGACGCAGCTTTTGCATTCACAAACCATTTTAGAGGCTTTTGGAAATGCCAAAACCGTTCAGAACCATAATGCCTCTCGGTTTGGACGATATACCGAAGTGCAATTCTCTGAGAGAGGGCGTGTCATGGGTGCAAAGATCTTAAACTATTTTCTGGAGAAGCGACGAGTCACCGAAGCTCATGCTGATGAACGTAACTTCCATGCATTCTATTATCTATTAGCTGGTGCGACTGCAGAAGAGAAGTCCGAACTACGATTAAATGACCACTCGGGCTTTTCATATATGAGTCGATGTCGCTCTCAAGCAACAGCTGAAGATGCAACAAAGTACGAACAACTCAAAGCTTCACTCAAAACTCTAGGTTTCCAAAAGAAACATGTTGCTCGTATGATGCAGCTTCTGGCTGCTATTTTACACTTGGGAAACATTACATTTATTGATGATCCATCAAAGGGCCAAGAAGCGGCTACTGTAAAGAATGTAGAGGTTTTAAGTTTGGCGGCGGATTTTCTGGGTGTGGACCCTCATGGACTGGAATTGGTGCTGACTTACAAAACTAAATTGATTAAGAAAGATGTAACAACAGTTTTTCTTAACGCTGAGCAAGCATGTGCACAACGAGATGAACTCGCTATTGCTCTCTATTCACTCATGTTCACATGGATAGTGGAGCAAATGAATGTCAAGATGTGCAATGACGGCTTTCACAGCTTTATTGGTATTGTCGATCTTCCTGGCCCACAAAATAACTATGCGCCGGCCAAATTTGAGCATTATTGTGTCAACTACGCCAACGAGAAAATTCATGACTTTACTTTGCGTCAACTTTTCGAACAAGATCAAGCTGCTTACCAAGATGATGGAATTAAAATACCTGATGTACCCTTCTTCAGCAATGCTGCCTGTGTTCAGCTCTTCGATAAACCTGTCAATGGTCTCAACACTATTTTAACCGAATGCACTGCCAAGGCACAAAGGCGTACTGATGACAACATGCTTGATTCATTCGTAAAGTATAACAACAATCATGATTCCTTCTCAACTCGAAACAGCGAAACTGGGTCTCGACAATTTGCCATTCAGCATTTCGCCGGCCAAGTTAGCTATGATCCCTATGGTTTTATTGAAGGCAACAATGACCCATTGAGCGCTGACTTCGTCAATCTGTTCAGAGGAAATGCTGACACCTCTGGATCGTATAATTCGTTCGCTTTTAATTTGTTTTCGCAACAAGCTGTAGCTACGCAGTCTCATCCCAAGAGCTCCGACGATATTGTAGCTGCCCAACAAACAGCCAAACCCGTTCGTGCTCCGTCAATGAGGCGAAGCAAATCACTAAAGAAGGCTGGTATTTCTGATAAGAAGGATCAGGCCGACTTTGTCAAGGTGAAATCAGATTCAAAGGGCTCAAACGCAACAGTGGGCGTCATTGCACAGCTTCAGTCTTCTTTGGAAGAACTAATGGCTACATTAGAAGAGACAACTCCTTGGTTTATCTTTTGTCTGAGCCCCAATAGCTCTGGATCGGTCAACATGTTTGATTCCAAGCGTGTCAGAGCTCAAGTGCGAGCTTATGGCATTCCTGAAATCGCCAAGCGAATGGCTATAAACTATACCATGGTACTTACCCACCAAGAGTTCATCGAGCGATACAGCGATATTCTGCACAGCATGGGCGTCGAAGAAGATAGATTGCCGCGATCCAAATGTGAGGCGGTTGCCACCATGTTTGGTTGGTCTTCTTCACAAATGTCTGTCGGAACCAATAATGTAAGTCATCAACATCAAAATCAGCTGTGTATGGAGTGTGTACAAGGATTTGACATCTTAACTTTTTTTCCTTAGGTTTATTTGAGTGAACAACCATGGCGAAATCTGGAAGATGGCCTTCGTGGTCAAGACAAAGAAGAGCAGCGAAGAGCAAAAGAGGAGAGAAAGAAAGATGATGGTATGCAGGATTTCAACTCTATTGGCATGAGACGTCAGGAAAGCGCAGACAGGTTATCTAACCATTCTTATGGCTCAGGCTCTGGACTTATTCCAGCGGCGGCAACAGGAGCGTTTGCCGGAGCAGCAGCAGGCGGACTTTTGCGTCCATACGAAGAGAAGTCAGGATATTCTGAAGATCAAAGGTCATTTTACTCTGAAGACGAATTTATGCAAGATGAGCACTATCGTGAAAACGAGTCAACATTTGGCTCTGAGGCTTTCGGATCTTCCCATGGCATTGACCAGGAAATTAAGACAATGTTACCTCCACAAGGCGACACAGTGGATGTTGATGAAACAGAGTCAAAGCCTACTCCAGGTCGTCGTAGATGGCTTTGGTTTGTCATGTTCTTGACCTGGTGGGTACCAAAGCCATTCATGGTATATTGTGGACGAATGAAGCGTAAAGATATTCGAGTGGCATGGCGTGAAAAGTTTGCTCTCTGTATCATTATCTTCTTCATGTCGGCATTCATCATCTGGTTCTTGGTATTCTTTGGTGAGCTGGTGTGCCCGCATCAAGATGTTTACTCTCAATCGGAACTGCAAGCTCACAATAATAAGGAAAATGCCTATGTTTCTGTTCGTGGTGAAGTGTTTGATCTTACAAGCTTTGCACCACATCACTGGGCTATTGATGTTATACCTGAGGACTCCATCTTGACAAATTACATGGGTAAAGATGCTACAAGCTTGTTTCCTGTACAAGTTTCAGCATTATGTCAAGGAACCACAGGCTCTGTCTCACCATTTGTATCCCTCGATTACCAAATCAATCTTACTGACAAAAATGCACAATACCACGACTTCCGTTACTTTACAAACGATTATAGACCTGACTGGTATTTTGAGTCCATGACAAACCTTCGCAAGCTGTACAAAGTTGGTAGCATGGCGTTTGATTCCAATACTGTGTATCAGCAAGCAACCACTAGCACGGTTTTGAATGGTATTTCCACATATCGACAATGGGCTATCTTAAACAATAATGTTTACGACTTGACATACTATATCATGGGTGGCCGGTACTTGAAAGGTCCGAATAATGAGACAGCTCCAGCAGGAACCTCTACAGATTTCCTGGATAACTCAGTCGTGGAACTCTTCCGTCAACAGGCTGGCAGTGATATTACTTCAAACTGGAACAAACTACCTATGGACACAGCTACGCGAGATCGGATGGAAGTTTGCTTGCGAAACTTGTTCCAAGTTGGTGTGGTTGATACTCGTAATTCTGCGAAATGTCAATTCTCAACATATCTACTGCTCATTGTCACTATCTTATTGTGCTCAGTCATCGTTTTCAAATTTATTGCTGCTTTGCAACTTGGAAGTAAGCGAGAACCGGAAGAGTATGACAAATTCATCATCTGTCAAGTGCCGTGCTATACGGAAAGCGAGGAGTCTCTCAAAAAGACGATTGACTCAATTGCTGTTTTGAAGTATGATGACAAGCGCAAGCTTCTTTTCATCATTTGTGACGGCATGTTGATCGGTAGCGGTAACGATCGTCCTACTCCACGTATTGTATTGGATATCTTAGGAGTCGATCCTAATGTCGACCCTGAGCCTTTGTCATTCTTCTCTTTGGGTGAGGGTCATAAGCAGCACAACATGGGCAAGGTTTACTCTGGATTGTACGAAATTGCTGGCCATGTTGTACCCTACATTGTTGTAGCCAAGGTTGGCAAGCCCAGTGAACGTCAAAAGCCTGGTAATCGTGGTAAACGTGATTCTCAAATGATTTTGATGCGCTTCCTCAACAAGGTTCACTTTGACTCGCCTATGGCTCCCATGGAATTGGAGATTTATCATCAGATCAAGAATGTCATTGGTGTCAATCCATCATTCTATGAATTCATACTCATGGTAGACGCTGATACAGAAGTGTTAGCCGATGCACTAAACCGCATGGTCTCCTGTTTCGTTCATGATGCAAAGGTTATTGGCTTGTGTGGAGAGACCACACTGGCAAACGAAAAAGACTCTTGGGTGACCATGATTCAAGTGTACGAATACTACATTTCCCATCATCTCACCAAGGCTTTCGAGTCGCTCTTTGGTTCAGTTACTTGTTTACCAGGTTGTTTCTCTATGTACCGCATCCGCTCTACGTTAAAAAATCAACCACTCTTGGTATCCAATCAAGTTATCGGCGATTATGAGGTCAATGTTGTCGATACTTTACACAAGAAGAATTTGCTTCACTTGGGTGAAGATCGATACCTGACTACCTTGATTCTGAAGCATTTCCCAAATTACAAGACAAAGTTTACACCTGATGCAACCTGTAAAACCAATGCTCCGGACACCTGGTCTATTCTGCTTTCACAGAGACGTAGATGGATCAACTCCACTGTTCATAACCTTGGTGAACTTGTCTTCCTGCCTCAGCTCTGTGGTTTCTGTTGTTTCTCAATGCGCTTCGTGGTCTTCCTGGATTTGATCAGTACTCTGATTATGCCCGCTACAGTTGGTTATTTAGTCTATTTGATTTACAAATTGGCTACATCTCCTGATGGTGTTCCAATTTGGTCTATCGTGACTATTGTTGCGGTTTACGGTTTGCAAGCTATTATTTTCATCATCAATCGCAAGGTAATTAGCCCGCTTATGGTTTTAGACCCCTATTGGTATTTGAAACTAATCTTGATTTGTAGTGGGAACACATCGGTTGGATGATTGTCAGTTTGCTCGCCATACCAGTCTTTTCCCTGTATATCCCTGTATATTCGTTCTGGCATTTCGATGATTTCTCATGGGGTAACACGCGTATTGTGGTCGGCGAAAGCGGCAAGAGAGTACTTGTTCCCGAAGATCAAGGCAAGTTTGACAAAAAATCAATCCCAACAATGACGTGGACTCAGTATGAAGAGGGCCTATTCCAAGAGGAGGAACAGTTCAACGATGTTGCATCAGTCGGAACTCATCGTACTGGATACACTCAAGGTAGCTATCGTAGCCATCCATCTCATCATATGGCTGCTCCATCTGCTTATGGCGACAATGCCTCAGCATTTGATGACTATAATTACGGTGGAGGCAACCGATCAAGATCACGATCACCAGCACCAATGGTTCCATTCAACGATGCCTCATCTTACCATATGTCCCTCGGCGGTGGCGGCATGGGTGCAAATACTCGCATGTCTAGTGCATACTCTGACATGATGAGTCAGCGTGGTCCAATGTTTGGCTCTCAGACTGAATTCAGCAACTATGCTATGTCTCGTCCTGGCAGTGCCATGATGCCGGCTTCATCTTCCATTATGGATTATCACTCTGGAATGTCTCCAGGCTCAGGCTCTGTTCAAGGAGACATATTGCCGTCCAACGAAACCATTATGAATGAAGTTCGCAACATATTAGCCAATGCTGATCTTATGTCCATTACCAAGAAGCAAGTTCGAGACAGACTAAGCGAGACATTCGGAGTCTCCATGTCTGGTAAGAAAGAGTATATCAACAGTTGCATTGAAACTATCTTACAGGGCAACTAGTGGTGTTCAGCCTCTGCCTATTTCCCGCGATTCTTTATTCCCCCACACGAATAGACAACCTCAAATATTCCCATTTTCCATCTTTCTCTTTCAGGTACCAACCATGGTATCTGGCAGATGTAATTTGTCTATTCATTTGATACTTTACATGAAAAATCACATCACTTCAATTGTACACAACAAAACAAACAATCCTCATCCTCTGTATCAATGGACACAGTGGATCGAATAAAATATAGCATTTTCATGCATTTTACCGTTTAAAGATAGTAGACTGCTTCTGTAAATTCGGTAATATCGCCGTTATATCTATATGCACGTTTTATGGTAGCACCAATCTGCTAAAGCTATTAGCACGTCAAAGAATATGATACCGCCATAGGATGAATTTTGCCTAGAAATACTTTGTAACCATAAAGTTTTATAATCTGTATATGAAAAAATAGGGACCTTTCCCAAACAGCGTTACCATACAAGCTATAGCCAAGAGATGCAAGTGCACATGCAAGTTGTAGGTTAGATGTGTTTATTGGGCTTGTGTAATTCTGAGTTGACAACTTTCTCTGCAATGAGCAATTTGTGTTACCAAATAAATTATCTTTTTTATAGCTCTCGAAGATCTCTTTTGCTAGAATTCTAACGCTTTCGTTCCCATTCCTTTCACTTACTCTCGATCCTTCTAACCACTCGGCTCGAAATTAGTTCGAAAGAGCCTCATCCACATTCCATTCCTTTATATTCGAACTTTAATCTGGTTAGAACGATCGCATAAACAATAGCAAAATGAAAGTTTTCGCCACCCTCACCTTCGCTTGTTTCGCCCTCGCCGAAGTAGTTACCGCCGCTGGTATTACACTCGACTTCAAACGTGATTTACCTGATGCTTCACAAGCTTTAGCTGCTAACAAGCAGCGAGCAACCCATCTGAAAACTGGTGGCGCTAAAAGTTTCGCTGGAACCTCGTCCAGACCGTCATATCCTATGTTCAACTCTATCTGGAGTGTATGTGTGCAATGGCTTGATTTTTGTTTGATATCGACATACCAAATGTCTTGCAACAATAATAATATTTGCAATCCCTTTGTAGTACTTGATTGACATTGAAGTTGGTACGCCTCCCAAGCCTTTCAAAGTCATCTTCGATACCGGTTCTTCCAACACGTGGATTCCTGACGCTGCTTGTGGAAGTGCTTGTCAAGGAGCTCCCCATTCTTTCAACCCCAAATCTTCCTCTACCTGGAAAAATGATACTGGTAACTCCATGGACATCCAATACGGCTCTGGTTACTGCACCGGGTCTCTTGGAACTGATACTCTTACCTTTGGTAAATCTTTGGCTGTCCCTAACCAAGAAATTGGTTTGGCCAATACCGCTGCTAGTTCAATTACCAGTGCTCATGTTGATGGTATTATGGGTATGGGACCTGATGGTCTTAGCTCGGGATTTAACAGTGGTATGTGTGTCGACAAAGGAAAATTTGAAGATCACTATCTATTTCACATCAACTAAACCTCTATGTCTAGCTGGAAAGGTACTAAATACTCCTGTTACCAACATGGTTGCCAACCATCTTGTTTCCAAAAACATGTTCAGTGTCTATTTCGCCCCTGTCCCAAGTGGCAAATATAGCGCTATGAATGGTCAGGTCACTTTTGGAGATCTCCCTGACTCTAGCTTATATTCTGGCTCCATCCAATGGTCTCCTAAATTGAGCAGCGGAGTTACAGCTGTAAGACTTTAAGCTATGTCACAGCATTGCTCCAAGACTTTACTGAAATTTTTTTACCATTTCCAGAAATACTGGGGTATCCAAGTTAGTAACATCAAAGTTGGCAGTGCATCTGTGGTCAGCTCTTTCGACACCATTGTAGATACCGGAACCACTCTCATAATTCTAGATAATTCCATTGCTACAAAGCTTTACAAGAGCATCAAGGGTGCTAAATACAATGACAACGCTGCCATGTGGGAAGTGCCTTGCAAAACCCTCAAGTCATTGCCTGATATTACCTTTACCATTAATAACAAGCCTTATACTCTTACACCTGAGCAATATACCGTCCCTGAATGGGAGGTAAGGCTAATAAGCACGATATTTGTCATATTCAATAGGACTTGCCAACTAACAATTAACAAATTAACAATCAGGGTGCTTACTGGGGCTCAACTGATGCTGGACAATGCCTTTCTTATATTACTGGTGAGAACATGAATGGGCTTAACATTCTTGGTCAAAAGTTTTTGGAGAATTATGTTTCTGTTTTTGACACCGACAGCAAGCGCATCGGCTTTGCTCCGCGCAAAGGCAGCTCAGCGTCTTCTGCAACAACTTCGGCGCAATCTTCCGGACACAAGACCACCAAAAAAACCACCAAGAAGACTACCAAAACTGTCAAGGCTACCACAAAAGGCAAAACAACTACTAAGCACAAGACGACTGCCAAAGCCAAGACTACTGTCAAGGCCAAGACCACTACCAAAGCTAAGAATAGTAGTAAGGCCAAGACTACCAAGCGCAAGACTACTACCAAGGCAAAGACTACTACCAAGACATCTAAGCGCGATACAGATGCTTCCGTCTGTAAGAAGAGTTACATCGTAAACAAAGGCGACACGTGCGTCAAGATCGCCCACAAAGCTAATGTTTCGCAAGCCAAACTTCAATCATTAAATCCTAGTATCAACAAAGCTTGTACAAATTTGAGAATCAAGCAAGTTCTGTGCATTAATTAAACAGATTTTATTGTTTTCGTTAATAAAACCTCTTTTTGCGCTTCAATGCCACATATCCGAAAATCCGCCTGAATAGAAATGAAAATCCGTTGGGCCGCCCACGAAGTTCCGCGCGGTACGAAATATAAAAGTGAAAGATTTTTATGCTTTCCATGGTGTGTTATACAAATTTATCTCATCCAACAAAATATGTTTGAACCCAAAATAGCTATTATTGGTGCTGGTCCTGCCGGCCTCACCTTGGCCCGTCTTCTGGAACATAATAACATGGCTTGCACAATTTTTGAATTGGACTCTGACCGCAATAAGCGAGATCAAGGAGGCTCATTGGATCTCCACGTTCACACCGGCCAATTGGCACTTCGTGAAGCAGGCTTATATGAGAAATTCAAAAGATTAGCAAGACCTGAAGGAGAAGGAATGAAAGTGGTAAAGTTCGATGGAACCGTACTTTTCGATAGTGGCCACAATCAAATTCACAATCCAGAAGAAATGTCATGGGAAAAGCCGGAAATCGATCGCGTACTCTTGCGTAACATGCTACTGGACTCTGTTAAACCTGAAACCATCCAGTGGAGCAAAAAGCTTCTCCGTGTTGAGCCTTCAAGCTCTGGAACAAAACCTCGTTTTGATCTACATTTCGCAGATGGAGTTGTCGAGAAGGACTTTGACCTTGTGGTCGGCGCTGACGGCGCATGGTCAAGGATTCGACCTTTAGTTACTAACGTTCAACCTCACTATGCCGGCGTCACATCTGTTGAATTGTGGGCATTGGATTGTGATAAGCATCATCCCTGGCTTTCTGAGTATGTCGGCAGTGGAAGCTGCTTCATGTTTGATGAAGACAGAGCTATACAGTGTCAAAGAAATGGCAATAACACCATCCGTGCTTATGCTAGTGTACGGCAACCCGAGAATTGGAGTAAGGACTGTGGCATTGACTGGTCGCAACCTGTCGCTGCACGCAAAGAGCTCATTGAAAGATACTTTGCTGACTGTGGAGAAGACTTGAAACGAGTCATTGAAGAAACAAGCGAAGAGCTAAGGATACGCCAAGGATACATGCTTCCTGTCGGCTTAGAATGGCAATGCCGTCCTGGAGTAGCTCTAATCGGAGATGCTGCTCATTTAATGACTCCCTTTGGCGGCGTCGGTGTTAATGTAGCATTGACTGATGCTTTGGATTTAGCAAGAAATCTTATAAGCTGCCGAGATGCTCTCGCTACAGCTTCAAGTAACGATTTTGAAGATGCTCTCATTGAAGCAATCCAGAAATATGAGACTTCAATGTTTGTAAGAGCCCGGCAAAATGCAGAGAAAACTGCTCGTGGTTTGCACGGACACTTCCAAGCCAATGGTGCCGAAGAATTCGCAAAAAGATTGCAGCAAGCATCTGATAATACTGCATAAGCTTCAGCAGCAAATGCAGTGCAATGTAATTTAGACTATTATTTCTTCTTCAATTGATAATAATACTGTATCGATTTTAAAAATATAGTGTTAATAAATAGATCGCAAAAGTATATATAAGGGTATATGTATTACAATGAATGAGCGGTAATGTTTAGTGTCCCGGCTATGACAATACCCGATCACCGAAAATGGGCAAAATATAGACGTAACAAGGAGGAGGCATCTATATAAGAGCAGGCAAGGTGCACAGCCTCTTCTCTTCAATTTAACTAGCATACACATAGCACAATCATGGCAAACTCTCGTGAAACTTATCGTCTGGCTTTTCCAGACCACGAAAACCCACCTTATACTCATGTCTCATATGGCATACCTTTTACTGAAGCCTGTGCAAAGCATGTATCTCAGACTTTCAACGCTAAAAAAGCATACATTATCGCTTCTAGAAGCCTTTCGAAACAGACTTCTCATGTGAAGGATCTGGAACAAGCGCTCGGTTCGCGTTACTGTGCAACATGGAATGGCATATCGCCGCATACACCATTTGATGAACTGGTACCCATTATCAATGACATGCGAGAAAAGGATGCGGACTGCCTCATTACATTGGGTGGCGGTAGTCTAACCGATGGAGCCAAAATTATTATATATGCCCTTGCTAATAACGTCCACTCCATGGATGATTTGCGAACAATGTTTGAGCAAACAGAGAAGGACAGGAAGGCTAAGAACGAGTTCCGTGACAGAACAACTGGCAACGACCCAACAGTTCCAATCATCTGTATCCCCACCACTCTATCGGCTGGAGAGTATTCCAAATTTGGTGGAGGAACAGATCCAAAAACACAGCAAAAAACTATTCTAGTTCATGACAAGTGCTACCCGTCTCTAGTAATTCTTGACGCAGAATTGTGTATTACCACTCCCGAGTGGGTTTGGCTCAGTACCGGCGTTAGAGCTATAGATCACTCCACCGAATCACTTTGTTCTCTGATGGCCGTACCGGAAGTGGATGCAGCCGCCGAGAAGGCTCTGAAGCTTATGTTACCCAATTTGCTTAAAACAAAGCAAAACCCCAATGATCTTGATGCCAGGCTACAGTGCCAGTTGGCAGCGAACTACACCTTGGTAGCTTTGCTATATGCGCCTGAGAAGCTGCTTGCGGGAGGAAGTCATGGTATAGGTCATCAACTAGGTCCCTTAGGTGTCGGCCATGGTCAAACGAGCTGCATCTTGCTACCAGCGGTAATGAAGTATAACAAGTCTGTCAATGCTGATAAACAACAGAAAGTGAAAGAGATCCTTTGGAGCGACAAGGTCGTTGTCGGAATACTCAAAGACGCTGGACTTACCAAAGAAAACAGCGATGCAGGCGATGCATTAGGAGCGGTATTCAAGGCTTTGGGTATGCCAAGAACGTTGAAGGAAGTTGGTGTAGGAAGGGACAAACTAGACATCTTAGCTGACAACAGCACAAGAGATCCGTGTTGTGTAGCCAATGCCATCCCTTTGACCAAAAAGGAGCAGGTAATGGAAATACTCGAGATGGTTCTAGGATAGCTCTTCAAGCTGATGATTAAGCATCAATATACATTTGATGTGATCTCAACTCTTGCAATATAACTATGAGAAATGAGCAGCGTTCATTTCAATTATATATTTATAAAATATATTTATGAAGATTAACCAACTGAGATCAAACAGCAAATATTAACATCACGAAACCATTTAAGCCATTTTGTCCGATGTATTCGTCATTTTATAAGATTATGCTATGCCAACTCTTTTAAAACGGTACTGCTCTTGATAATCTCTAGGAGATTACCTCGGGTAGTCCAAGGGCCAGACCATCGCTGGCTGTTCCAGTTCTGCTCAAAATTGTATATGTCAGATTCAAAGCTGGAGGAGTTATAGGTATCTGGTGTGGTTTTCAAAAGATAGTCGATAAACATCTGCCAGCGGACCTGATAGTACTGCCCAACAAGACCTGCCCATTCCTTTGCGGCGTAGTCATTGATCTCTCCAAGTGGCCCCCACAAAGTGACTTGATTTTTCAGGTTATATTCAAAATAAGCTTGGCTGCTTTTTGAGTGAGCATTTGCAACTGCGTCTTTGATGTACTTGGCAAGCATGAAGTCAGGATCGGTGTATAATACTTTGTCGAGAGTAGCCACAATTTGGATCAGCTTTTTGCCTGCTGTTTGTACAGAAGTGCCAGTGGAGCTTGTCGCGTTCCATGCAGAAATCAAATCATTGTATGCTGGTATAACGGCGTTTGCCAGAACCTGTCTTGTCACATCAGTTAGGTCATGATGGAATGGAGCAATACTGAGCAATTTGGGGTTTTTCGTTGCAGCTTCAACAAGCAAGCGCCAAGCTTTGATTAAAACTTTAGGATCATAACTAATGACAGTAGGTTGCGTTTGTCGTGGGCCAGAGGTTAAGAGACCACTGGTGGCCGGTTCAACTACCACGAGACTGCGTGGTACGGCCGGAACGTTAGTATCGTTGTTGCTATAGACTGAGGTTCGCAGTATCTCCCAAGCTTGTAGCACTGGTGTTGTCGATTTTCCCTGATATCTACGTTTGGCCCAGGCTTGGACCCAAGATGCTGTCTCGACTGGTGTCTTGGACCAAGCCTGATCGAGAACAAGATCATATGTAATCTCGTTGCCTTCTTGGCCCTCCATGGTGACACCCATGCCTACCATGCTATCACTTTTACCTTGTGTCTCTACAGGTACAACCGTCTCGTTATGCATATTGCCGTATAGTCCCATATTGCCTCCAAAATCGTGTAAATAGCACCAGATCCAAGACTTTTGAAAGTATGACTTGGTACGCTGCCACTGCGGTACAACTTCACTGTAGAGATCAAGAATGAGCATATCCTGGTTGTTGGTCACGCCACTCAGAAAAGCTTCTATTCTATCGTTTGTCCAAAAGCTCTCGAGGTTGAAAAAGAGCCATCCTTGCATCATCCAAACAGCATTGGGATCAACTGCTTTCAATGACTCAATGGTCGAGTTAGCCGTTGCTTTAAGATATGATGCATCACCAGAAGCTGGAGTTAGCTCATTGAACTGATCCAAAGTATAAACGGAAGATATATTGCCGAAATCTTTCTTTTGCTGTGTGATAAAATATTTTTGCATTTCAGCAAACATAGGAGCTTGAGGTTCCAATAAAGTATCATAGGTGTTTCGCTCGGGAAATCCGTTCCACTGGCTGCTGTTAACCAGATTGGATGAATTATGGATATCGACAAAGGCTCTAGGGACAAAACCTGTAAATGCTGGCATCACAGGCGTCATACCAAGCTCAACCATGCGACTAGCAACCTTTTTACCAAGTTCAAACTGATCGTTAACCCAAGCCAAAGGTAAGGTGCCATTCCAAGAGCCTTGTATATTGCCAAATCTGTTCCACGCTTGGAATCCCGGTCCACTCAAGAAAGTTGATATCTGGTCGTCGGTCATGCCGACATGTCTGAATGTATCGACCAATATCTTTTCATACCCCAGCCATTGAAGAGGCAAATTGACACCACGCAAAGCCAACCAATCGAGTTGCAACTCCCATTCTTCCCAACTCCAGAAAGCAGAAGTATATGAGAAGGTAACTGTGTTGAAATAGTAACGCCATTTTACGAAACTAGAGCCGGATAGACTTTCATTAGGTAAAGGTGCACCGTTCACATCAAGGTAACTTCCAGTCCAATAGGTATCCGTTTGAGCAACCTCGGTCAAGTAAGCATACAGTCCACGGTTGAGACCAGAAAGTGTGGAAGCCATGACCTTAATGCGCCCCTTTGTAGATTGTACTTGATATTCATCATAGCTAGATGAAGAGTTTTGGGATACGTTATCGGTGAGCTCGAACTCAAACTTGTCAGTGTACTCTGGCAGTCGCCGAGCTACCAGGGACTCAATACCGGCCGTGGAAACACCGAAAGTGTGGCCAACTGCTGACAACAAGGCGAGGCCGCTGAGAAGAGAGTATTTGACCATAGCAAAAAGCCAGTATTGCGTAATATAACTTGGTTGCTAAGACATTATATATACGGGTGAATTAACCACCTTGTTATGTACTACCTCTCACAGCAGTGGAACTAATATAGCAAAGTCCATAATCCTGTCGGTAAATTTGCTTGTCTAAGCTCTGTTTCGAGTGTGGGTAAAAGTATGATATTACTTTGGAATAGTGATAGTATAATCAAGGCTATAGCCATTTTCATGCCATAATTAAGAGTGACAACCGGAAAAACTGGCGCTAAAGACCCTGCAAATTGAGTTAGCCGAGTGTGCGGATTAGCATCACTTCTTAGTAGAGCGTTTAGCTGTTGATAAAATATTGCAAAAAATTGATATTTTGATTTGAACATCTTTTTAGTTATCAAATGAACTTCATTTGCTGGATGTTCGTCAGGTACGGACTCGATAATTTCAACGGAATTTATGATTTGAAGCTTCAGTTAAGTGTTGGGAACCAGATTTAAATCGGCTTCTAAAAGTACGATCATAAGCATTATCTCTAGCGTCAGTGAGATATTTGATCTTGAGTCAATAACCGTAGCTCAATTTTACCGACTTTATCATCATTGAACAGGGCTGATAGGGTGCTTAAATAAATTTGTTCACACATCGATATTGCGCACTATACGGGCAAGTATAGAGCACGAAAATCTACATGAAACGGCGCAAACAAAGATAAATTAAACATGATCTGAATGCCTCTATACTCACATTCTTTCTTCATGATCATGATACTGTACTGTGTGCATAATCGGCAAATCAGCAGAACCTTAAATGGTGACGCGTGCAACGAAATTCGAAAGAAAAAGGGACCGTGAGTAAAGTTACCTGAATATAGTTCTTGTTCCGATTCTGGTACCCTGAATCGAAACAGATTAGCAAAAATGCTCGTCACCAACGCACAAGTGTCATCAGAGTTTAAATCCTCTGAACCAGTGCCTCTCGAGGATGTCATAGAGGCTCACACCATCAAAAATATCCAAATTTCACCTAACGGTGTGTATTATATTTACGTTCTTGGCAAAAATTACAAAGTTGGTACCGATGGATATCAAACGTCTCTCTGGCTTGGAAGAACTGCCGGTGGTAGCACTCGACAGCTCACCTCGGGTGAATACAATGATTGGAGCCCTGTTTGGTCACCGGACAGTCAGCATATATTGTTCCTCTCTGATAGACAGGAACGCGCCAAGACTTCCAATCTTTATCAGTTATCGCTTCAAGGAGGTGAGCCAATCCCGCTCACCAAGTTAAAGAAAGGCGTGCGATCGCCAATGTGGAGTCCAAATGGGCGCTATGTAGCTTTTGCAAGTGCTGACGAACCTTCCGCTGCGGACAAAGAACGGGAGGAGAATAAGGACGATGCAGACGTAGAAGGAGAAAATTTGGAGTTTGCACGACTTCAGTTGCTCAATGTCAGATCTAAAGACATACAACAACTTACATACAATGATTTTGATGTCGTTAACATTGCATGGTCTGGTAACGGGAAGCAACTGCTCTTTTCTACCCGAGAAGAACCCAACGAAAACTCGAGCTCTACAGGAATGCGTATACAAACAATCAACATAGATGGCTCGGATCTGACTTGCGTATTTGAAAAGAAAAGCTCTATCAACAGCATTGGATACATTGGAGATGAAATTGCTTATACCGCCCCCACCACTGACACCACCAATTCTTCGGTGTCATTGTGGAAATTGACCAATGGTGCTCCTAAACGTATTTTGGCTGGAGATCACAATTGTGTTGAAAACAGTCATTTTGGAGTAAGCACCGATGGTATGGCTGCAGTTGGAATCGCAGACAATCTGATTTGCGGTATCACATTGGTAGGAGACGAGCCCACCAAAATCCATCTTGAAGATAAAGTTGGTAACGACATGTTAAGGAATGGATATGTTGGCGGTTTCCACGTGCGAATTACAAACCAAACAGTGCTTGTGCTGACATATATTGATCCTCATCGTCCAATGGAAATTTGGGTAGCAAGAGGTGAAGGTGACAAGCTCACAGCTGGACAAATAACACATCATAATGACAATTTACTAAAGTACGAGTATGGCTCAACCGAAAGAATGAAATGGGTTTCCTCAGGAAAGACCGACGTCTATGGTGTTATGATTCGCCCTACCTCTGGCAAAGCACCTTATCCTACTATCTTGCACGTGCATGGTGGCCCATATGGTCGTGTTGGCCTGGAATTTCAAGCTGGAGCATTACGCTGGGGGCAAGTGTTGGCACAACGTGGATATCTAGTCTTACTACCAAATTACCGTGGCTCCTCAGGAAGAGGGGAACATTTTGCTTCGCTAGTGCGAGGTGCAGTTGGAACTGGCGACTGGGATGATTGCATGTCAATGGTGGATGCCGCAATTGATCGCGGATTGGCAGATTCTACTCGTCTAGGCATTGGCGGTTGGTCACAGGGCGGTTTCATGACCGCATGGACTGTTAGTCAAACGAATCGCTTCAAGGCAGCAATAATGGGTGCAGGCATCTCAGATTGGTCTATGATGGCTGGAACATCAGATATGGCAGCTTTCCAATCCGAAATAGCGGGATCTCCGCCATGGGTAGACTTGGAAAAGAGGAAAGATCTTTCCCATAGTCCATTGACCTATATGACCAACCCCAAGACGCCCACTCTCATTTTGCATGGTCGAGAGGATGTACGAGTCCCTCATTCGCAAGCAACCATGTTTTATCGCGCTATGAAGGCTCACAAAGCTACAGCTAAGCTTGTGACTTACCCACGAGAGCCACATGGTCCACAGGAACGTCTTCATCAGATGGATATCCTCAAGAGAGTTATTGATTGGTTTGAAAAATATGTATGAAATCCCAACGATATAAATAAATTGATGTATTAAGTATTGATATAGAAAATTCGCTCGTTAATTCGCATTGTCCTGGCATAGCGTCTGGAGAAGATTTCAAAGACTAGTATTTAGATTTATAACAGATACTCAATTTGAAAGGTAGCATACGCCATATGTCAGAAATGAATTATTTGTTGGAAGACATTAAAAAGAGCAAGCTCCTAAACCTGCTCTACATGAGTTACAGGAACTTCACTTTTTACACTTGTCATAGGGGCGACTTCGCGAATTTCGCTATTGCTTGATTCGTCTCTGTCGTTGGCTCCGTTGTCACTGTTCCCGTTCATAGCTTGGCGATCCCACTCTTCGTGTAACGTACGATCACCATCGCCAAAGAAAGCATATGCTTCTTCTCCGTGGATTGCATCGTCGCCGATAAGCAATAAGTCTTCCGTCATCCTCAAAGGCAAGACGAGATTTATAAGGAACATGATGAGAGACGTCCAAACGATGTTCCAACCTATAATGAACAATGCACCGACAATCTGCAACCAGACTTGTTTGCCGTTTCCTTCAATGGCTCCTCCAGGGTTGGTAATTCCGAAAGCTGCGCATCCATCCTTAGTAGCTAAGATGCCCGTCATAAAGCCACCGACTACACCTGCAACGGCATGTGTATGGAAAACTCCAAGAGTATCATCAACCTTGCGGAACAAAGCGGTCTTGCCAAGGGTGTTCATGCTCAACCATGGAATGGCACCGGAACACACTCCCATGACAATAGCGCCCCACCCAGCAATGACACCAGCGGCAGGAGTAATGGCGACTAGACCAGTAATCATGCCTTGGATTGCGCCAATGATAGACGGCTTCTTGTAGACAATCATGTCCAAAATCATCCAAACAAGCAAGCTAACAGCGGTACACAGATTGGTATTTAGAACAGCAACGCCAGCATCGGCACTGGCTGAATACGGATCTCCACCATTGAAACCATTCCAGCCGATCCATAAGATACCAGCACCAGCCAACATCATTAGAATGTTATTTGGCTGAAAATTTTCACGGTCCTTAGTCAAACGAGGTCCAATCCACCAAGCACCAACAAATCCAGCAGTGCCTGAAGAGAGATGGATAACATAGCCACCAGAGTAATCAATGACGCCCATTTGGAACAAGAAACCACCACCCCAAAGTGAGAAAGCTCCAATGGTGTAGGAGAAGGTCAACCACAGTGGTACAAAAGCCATCCAGGCACGGAAGCTCATGCGGCCTAAGAACGCACCGGCCATGATGATAAGTGTGATAGCAGCAAAAACGAACTGGAAATACACCATAGTAGCCAAGGGGAAGTTCTGAGATACATTCGCGGTAGGTAAGGTGGATTGCTCGAGCAGACCGTCCATAGATAGGATGGGTTGAGGCTTGCCCACCAACGGCAACATTTGAGTACCAAATGCCATTTTATAGCCCCAGACCACCCAAGTGACAAGAACTGCAGCAAACGCGTAAAGCGCCATGAAAGCGGAATTAATAGCCCACTTCTTCTTAACTTGGCCAGCATAAAGGATAATGAGACCGGGAACACTTTGCAGACCGACCAAACTGGCCGCCGTCAACTGCCAAGCGTTGTCACCGGTATCGAGCCACGGAGTGGTTGCATTAAAAGACATGATGAAAATGCGGAGGTGATCGTAGCAGGAATTTTGCGCTACTTATATGATATCTGATGATATTATTTTAGTGGAGGATAGATAGCGATATCTGCTCGTACTTCTACAAATGGCTTATCATCATTCAAAAACGGCAATCATTTTGGGTCCTCAGCAAATGTATACGTTTGAGTAGCCTGTCTTATGCTTATTTTTATAGATGGAGGGTGTGGACGAAATTTCGCAAGCTACAAATGATTTAAAAAGCTATCAAAAGGCATTCAAATTCACTAAAGCTCTACATCATTGTGAAACAGTTTGATATGGATGGAAGAGCAAAGCATGAATACATCTCAATATGCTCAAACATTATTGATGTGCAATGGATGTAAATATCAACGACAGTCTCGGCTCTCAACACTCAAATATGTTCTTGAGTAGAATATAGAAGAGTTAGACCATGTATTGAATCAATGTGATCATTTGATTGACGCTTGAGCTAAGGTTCTAAAGTTCAAACTATCGACATAGACACAGATCTAACTACTTGGCAGTAACTATTAGTGACTGTACTTTCAGAGATAACGGAACAATATAGCATGTGGGGTGTAAACCGTGTCTTTCATATTCCAAACGCCATGAAACATCACTTAAATGTCGATAACACTATGCATGATATACGCCTGAATCCTTGAAAGCACCTTTATGGAAAACTTGCAAGCGTCAAGTAAAATGTATGGCTCTTAGAATTGTTCTTCGGGCAAATGGCAGTTCACGAATTCTCCCTCAAAACTGATTAGCCACCTGATCGTCGACTGTTAACCCGTAAATGTTATTGTAGGAAATAGGCGTTTTTAATGCCCATTTACTTTTTGCCACCCCACAATAGGAAAAAAGATATGAATGATTCCATATTTAGGCAATTTACCACTGATAAAGGTTTGTGGATCTCAAAAGGGCTATATCGTGCTCATGTCTATTATATGAAACGTTCTCACCAAGTATCCTACGTTTAAATTCATTCATACAGACCTATGACACGTATTGTGTGATAAGAGTCTCAAAAGCTCGCATGATTTACTATAATTTATTTTGAGCGATTGTTGAAGATTCTTGTAGTAGTAAACTGCAGTCAAAAACCCAAAATAACGCGAGATGGACTCTGTTTCAACGTCGACACACTTCAACTTATACATGCTGTGCAAATATTAATAGAGTAGAGCCACTTACACGTACACTGTCAATTTAATGACCGTGCCTTTCTAAAGAGCCCAAATATTGGTAGTTTGAAACTTACACTCAGCGTGAAGCTAACAAATATAATAAATATGATGTCTAAGATAAGAACGCATATGTCCTTCATGTACCTACATGATGGTTTGTCCATGATCCGTGCGAATTGTCGCTCTATTTTTGATAAGATTGGCCTTTGTATAACTGCTGTGATGATCCAAGCGCTAAATGTCACAATAAAACGATCACAATAATCCTCTGTCGCACTTTTTAGAAGATATGATAGAAGCCTCAAACAATTGGGCTTAATTTGCCAGTATCTGTTATCAGGCATTTTAAGATAGATGTAAATATGACGCGGCCATGCAGGCGATCAAGTGTGTTGCTAAAGCTTGTCCCGGAAATAATCATATTTCTTAGTACCAAATATCCCCTTCATTTTTAGTTACTGAAAATCTGGCTCAATGAGTACGTTACATGGGTCTGCCATATAATGAAACAAGTTTTCATGCGGAGCTCTACGGCAGTAAGTATAACTTGAGCGGTATTTGAGCAAAGTGAAGCAAATGAAGCAAATTTGAAAATTTAATTGTTGTAGGTTGTACATACGATGGTCATATGACCGGTAAAGGAAAACAAGAGTATTCGTTTGAAAGGAGGTTTATCGGTATTGGTTGTAAGCGCGTGAGTCACAATGATCTGCCAGCTAACGGAATTTCAAACCTTTTTATGTACGTTTTAATTTTCATCATAAGTTCTAATCGGGATTTGCATCTTTAGATAACGTTCGTTATACATACTTATGCACAGATCGCGGAATATATGTTATTTCTCGGCACGAAGGCTTTTTAGATTGGCTGTACCGTCACCAGCCCGCACATTATTTCACTGTAAAGAAAGCAATCATACAAGCTTAGGTATTGAAGGATCATCGTTATCGATATGCCATCAGCGTCGACACAATACTTCTGCGCCAAAAAGCTTCTATCACAATGAAGTATTGGACCGTTACGTCGAGCAGTCTGTGAACCCCAATACTGTGCGTCAACTGGTCTTCTTTGGACGACATATGACTGACGATCGCTTGATTAAGAGTGCCAACTATGTTAGAAAGGAAATCACTATTCGTTTGGCGCATAGAATCCGGGATTTCCAGAAGCTGCCTTTCATTGTCGGAACCAATCCACATATAGAGGTAAGGATTTAATATGTTGTTTCGGAAAGTGTACGGCAGTGGACTAGAGATTAAACCCAAGATCGCAGCTAATCTACAGAATGTACTGGCAAGCATTTGAAAAGATTCGACAATACCCCCCAGTCAAGACTTTGGACGATAACGAAAAGTTTTGTGATATGCTAAAGTCTCTCCTAAGCGATGGATTGTTCGTCATACCCGAACTAGCACTGGGTGCTATGGAATGCTCTGGGTTCATAGCGGCAAATACCTTCGATCGGTTTATGAATACCATGCTGCGATCGAGGATTTCTCGGAGAGTCATTGTAGAGCAGCATATGGCTATAACCGCAAATCATAATGCTGTTTGGGATGAAGAAGGATACATCGGCATTATATTCACTCGATGTTGTGCTCGCGAAATTGCAGAAAAATGCGTGTCGCTTTCCACTGAGCACATCAAAAAAGCGTACGGCAAGACTGTAAATGTAATGATGGATGGCGATGCAAGAAACGAGGCTATCTTTGCTTACATTCCTGAGCATATTGAATATATTCTATATGAGCTATTGACTAATGCTATGCGAGAATCTATCTATAATGGTGACAGCGAATCAAGACCTGTGCGACTGACAGTAGCACAAAATAGCACTGATATTATGTTCAGAGTTTCTGATCAAGCAGGAGGGATACCACACGAAGTCTTCAAGACATTATGGAGTTATTCACATGCACCTACTGGATTTGAAAATTTCAAGAAAATCAAGAAGCTGGGAGGTAGCATGGCCGAACGAGAGCAGCAAGTCTATGGCGAGAAGCTCGGCTTTGGCCTACCCATGAGCAAAGTATATGCTGAGTATTGGGGTGGTGAACTCAGTGTTATGACAATGGATGGACTTGGAACAGACGCCTATGTTAGAATACCACGCCTCGGTAATCAGGCAGAAAACTTGACGTTAGATGAAATTGATGAGGCAGAATATACACACAGACCAGACAACTCCATACAGTCAACAAACGGTTATTCTACACGACCAAGTGCCTTGGTCGTCACTACATAATCTACAAAAACGTACAAACATTGTAAATTTTCTCCAGACATACTTGAGCTTTATTGTACAAATTATGTTTATATAAACACTCCATATAATGCAAACGTTGCAGCTATGTAGCTTTTTGCTGACTGGGAATATTGATGAACTCTAACCAATTATTCCGGCATGTCCGCACAACCTGCTCAATTGTCCAACCCTTGGCTTTGGCCACAATTCTACTTATGTCCGCCATTGCTTCATCAATTCCCTTTGGGGTGTTATAATCTGATTCTATTAATAGTCGGTCGTCTGGAACTTTCTCAATCAACTGTAAGAGCTTGTTTCCTAACCGTCCGTTGATGGCAACAGAAAAGCTCATGTACACTTTCATCGGCCGCTTAATATCAAACAGACTAGGGAGTGTGCCGGGGCTGCCTCCATAGCTATGTAAGCAAATTCTGAAATGTCTCTTCATATCCGTCTTGCGCCACTCATTTGCTTTCTTTAACAATAAGTCTATCACCATTCCATGTGCTTGGACGCAGTGCATGCTAACTGAGCGATTGAGCTCGCGAGCAAGGTCAAGTTGTTTTGAAACAATTTCGAGTTGATGTTCAGGACTGCATCGTACTTCGGTTGGTCGCACCCCATGCCAATGATCAGCCCCAGCCGGTAATAGCCTAGCTGACCGATCGAACCCAATCTCGCCTACCAAGGCTGTCGGGTATTTCTCAAGATTAGCACGTAACGTCTGAAGCCATGCATCGGATGGTGTTGGAAGATGCTTTATCAAATCCATTTTTTCAATACCATTCTTAGATACAAGAATACGTTCATAGTACTGTTCATTTGTTTCTGTTTGACTTTGGGAAGGCCCTCGCACAAGGTGGGAATACCAAGGATGAACGCCTAATGATATGAATAAGCATATGCTTCAAGTTAAGCAGCAATTCAACGATATTTACCAAAACTCGGGACGCACTTTCCAATAATGTCTGTGTCATTGATCTTGCACTGATCAACTACCTTTTTGACCACATCCCAGTCCTGCTCGCGAACTCCCATAAGAGTTAAGTGTCCTGTCCGTAGCTTCTGAATGGTGTCCAGCTGATCCAAGTCGTCATGCGGATGACAATGGTTGTCACAAAGTAGACTATACCACTGGTCATCAAACTTCTCTTCGCTCATAAGTTCGTTATAAGAGTTGTATTCTGTAAATTCACCACACATATTGTTAAGTTGAATGGAAAAAGTTGACCGTTCCACCGTGTTGACAAACTGGTCACTCCGCAAAATTTCCAGTTTTTGGTAATCATTACATACTGAAATTCAAAACTAGAGCTGGGAAAAAAACCCGAGGCACTCGATACAGCAATCTTGTTTCTTTTGACGGGACTGAAATCGACGATCTGATACGTGATACAGCTTTGGGCATCCATTTTTCTTCAAGTTACATGTTCTATGTCAATTAATCCAAAGCTCCAATGCGTATTTTTCAAAAGAGTCAAAGGCAGTTGTTATCGCCCATACATATTTTGGTAAGCAATACATTGGAACAATGTCGCTTCAAGTATTGAAAATAAACTAGTGTAGATACCCCTCATGTGAATTCGCACGCTAAAGCTCTTCACAGGTCTTAGGCTCATCACTTGTACTCTACAACAACAGCCAGATCTGACTCACAGTATTTAGCAATAGATTAATCAGAGGCGGTCATGATTTGTATACTCTTTTTAGCATGCTGCCGAAGCCGTGATAAGACTGCAGTTGTGGTAGTAATAAGGATGCGGTAGAAGAATACTTGATAAAGATAGCGAGGTATCTTTCGTTCAACCAGATCACGCGAAATCACAAGATTTTGCAGTGGCTGGCACTGCGGAAATGCTTCAAGCCGAAATGGTGGTCAGCCATAATGCCGAGATGCAGCATTTTTTTAACCAAGAGACACTGTGCTTTTGTAAGGCATATTTGCGAAAGATTGCTAGAATTAAAGCGGCACTTTTCTTTATTACTATATATCGTTTAGAATGAGATCACTATTCGACCAGCCACGCTGTGGATGCAGGAACCCTTTACACAATCTGACTTCATTGTCGGCGGCAGGCGAAATTTTTTGAACGCTCGGTATGACGGGGCAATTCTCGCTTCACTGTGACAAAAGCCGGATGAGGCTGAGACTGGTTTATGAAAAGTGCTTCAGTTGTAGCACTTGGCTTTTCTGCTTTCTTCCCTTCATATCGTTTATTTTTCTTCTGTTGTGTCAGCGCGCCCCTTCACTCGTCTTTCCTTGATTGTCTGCACTATACCCGCTTCATATTCCCACAAATTTACCCAAAAAATATCATCAGGAACAAATATGTCGTTAAAGGTAACCAGAAACGAGCAAAAAAGGTACTCGAAACAAGGTCTAAAAATGATATGATTCTACACAGACACTTGAAGCACGGCTTGAAGACCATGGATATACCCATCACTGCAAACTCCTTCGAATCCTTCCAGAGCCTTCAGCACGCTTATCACTAAGCGAATACAGCGATCCGATAAAAGCGCTGCTCGACAAGATTGAGCGACCATTAGTAAGTTTGAAATCAGCATTGTCGCGATCTGTGGAATCTGTGAAGTTGACATTCTTTCAGGCACAGCACATCGATGTCCTACTCTCCGAGATTGGGCGTAGCAGGACCGATGGCAAGTATCATTTTTTCTTCCCCTCTTTCCCAGAATGTCACTTTCCTCCCCCCTTACTTTGCAGCCAAATTGGTGGCTCACCTGATTTTATTTTGAAATTAAAGCACTTTTATGCTGACCTCATTTTATTCACAGAGGAGCAAGAGTTATATCAACAATTCATAAATGTCATTGGCTCAACAACGTTACTGGCTGGCATCTCAAGCTCTCGTACCAACAAATATGTAATCGAGCCGCGTCCTCATCGAGAATTTGTTTTGGTAAGTCAGTTTAGTGTTTGCAATTCAAGTCACAGGTGCCTTGATCGCTTTAGAACAAATGTCGTAATCTCAAATTTTTTGCTGACTATCTGCGGTGACTCAACTTGATTTCTAGAATGACGAGCGACGGTCCTATCTAATCCGTGAATTGATAGAAACAGAAGAGAGTTATATCAAGAATATGAACGTATTAAGTGATGTGAGTGATAAACATAAACAATCTCATTTATTGACCCCAATGAGTTCCCTTTTTTAATCGTAACAATGTGCCATGCCTTTCATGTATCACAGGTGTTTGCTAGGCCGCTACGTTCCTACGCCAAAGACAAGAGGCACTTTGTTTTGGGCTTGTACGAATGCAACTGCTTGTTCATGAACATTGAAATGCTAGTAGAAGCCAATCAAACCTTTTTGGATGATCTCTATCGATGGAGGCAGCCGGGGTCTGGCCTCTTATTTGGAGACATCTGCGCCACTCATGTATAGTGCTACGTTAAAGTTTACCTCAATGCTGTTTCTCTAAACTAACTCACATGCTTTTATTTCTTCAATTTGTTTTCTTATATAGATGTACAGAAGCGAATGCTATAGCAAATTTCTTCAGGGCGTTGAAGATGCTCAAATAACCAACCTGAGGGAGCAGAAAATCAACCCAGCATACAGGGCCTTTTTAGATGTAAGTCAGTTCGGAATAAATTACCCATTTGGACTGGTCACTAAGGCGTTTTCTTACAGCGAGCAAAAGATCATCCTGACTCCAAGCGCCAAACTTTGCACGATCTCTTGGTGCAACCTGGCCAGCGTATTGGCAGATATACTATGATGTTGAAAGGTATGGCTCTTATCACATTTCATTCTTGTTCACACAAGTCTTCATTTAACAAAGTGTGCTATAAGAAATGTTAAAATATACCTCAAGCGACCATCCCGACTATCCCGGTCTCTCTGCTGCTTTGAAACGCGCTGAAGAAATAGCCACTATGGCTGACGATAGCAACACTCGTCTAGCCAAAACGTTCTTTAACATGCATAGATCTATCGAAAATTGTCCTGTAAGTTGCAGATTTCCCACTTTAGTGTAACGAGCCACAAATTGACCCTTGCTTTTAGGCTTCCCTAATCAATCAAAATCGTAGCCTCATGCGGCATATTGATGCAACCGAATTAGACATAGTCTCAAGAAAGCCATTACGGCCTGTGACAATTTTTTTGTTCACTGATAAGATCATGGTTGTTCGTCGACCTTCATATAATGTCAATGGTTTTGAACTGTGCGGACTCGTCAATGGACCCGAGGCCATCATGCGTACCAGAAGTAGCTCAACCAGTGGTCTTGAATCCTTTTTGAACAAGAGAAGCGATAAATCAAAACGCTCAAGTATGCAGGAGAAACGACTGAAGTTCAAAGGATGGATAGGTCTAGAGGATACAGAGCTCCTAGATGGATCTGCTGATCTATTTTCTTCCTTCATGTTACAGAATACTGCAAAACAAACGAGTGGGCTCAAGAAACCTGCATCACCCACTGTAGCCGCAAATATGGTCTTGGAAAATTATTTTCTAGAACAGCCTCTCCGGCTATATTCGACATGTCCTCCTCAAGAAGAGATCCCTAATTTACAATCGCAGATTTCCATATTTTCTGAGAAAAAGGAAGAATTTTGCAAACAATTTCATAAAGCAAAAGCAATCTTCAGCAAAAATGGTAACAAAACACCCATGGGGCTTGGCTATATTTCTGTACATTGTTAACTGACACTTTTGCCCCTGCAGATCACACACTTGTCACATATCATCGGATGTGGAAAGACTACAACTTGTATAGTAATTTTTATGACATAGAGAGGTATCATGTAGAAGATAAGAAGGTGAGTTACATTTATCAGACTCTAATAGAGTTGAAAGTGTCTAATGTTTATTTTGTTGGCAGAATAATACCGCTATTTTGTACATTGATGATCCTAATTTCGACATACAACACTGTATCTCAAGTTTGAAGAATTTACCACCTGTTCTGGGTATTGTTCAAGTTGTCCCAGACGAAGGATTTAGGTCAGTCGACTGGATATATATGCTTTATTATCTCATTCTTTTTAACACTAGAAATCATTTTTAGATTCTCAGTTCGAAGTCGTATTCCATTAGATATCTCGCGTGAACGAAATATCAGTCTCAAAGGGCGGGACCCAGTTGCGAATGGTGACGACACAGACTTTGAATCTATATTCTGGAGTAACATTATTGCTTATGGTTGGGCTGCAAAGCGACATAATCTTTTCAATTTGCAACGACGTCTTCATGCCAAATTGCAAAAACAGGATTCGCGACCCAGAAAAGCAAAAAGCATTACTACTTTGAGCAAGATATTCAACCCCACCGTGCACACTGGTATTAACCCGCAATACGTGGCTTATCTGAATGCACAATCAATGTCTAGGACAAGGCCGGCCTCAACCAATGGACCTATACCGCATCATTCCGAGTTGGAGGTGACAAGATCGATATCAACCTCTAGCACAGTCCGCAGTAACAATAGTGTCTCTTCAAGAGGCTCGGCTGAAAGCAGTACAGGGAGCGAGATGTCGGATGACTATGCTATCAATGAGTCGGCTGTATCGCCGGCAGGAAATCGATTACTTAGTATGTTCAAAAGAACAGACGAGCAACCCAAGCAAGAAATGCTATTCCGAGTTGTTACCCCCTCCTCATCTCCCATGTCACAAAGAGGCTCTTCACCGTTTTCCGAAATATCTGCTTTGGAAGCGCATATTGCACAGCTACGTTCGAGTATCAGCCGAGAGACAGAAACGAAGCGCCAATATGAAAGTCAACTGGATGAGATTCAATCGGCTGCTGGAAATATTGACAGCACTATTCGTTCCATATCCCGCAACAGCATGATGTCAAACTCAACTTGGAGTAGTAATCATACAGGTTTCTCGACGTTAGCCTCAGGCAGCAGTATTAGCAGTATCGACGAAGAGGTGTTACGCAAAATGGACAATGAAGATTACTACGCTTCTGTCGGCAATGAGGTCACAATAGCAATGGAACATCTCCGTGATGAGTTCGAGGAACGATGGTCTGCCTTGTCAAAAAATTGCGAACTGCTTGGTAATGAAGTAGATGGTTTAGCTACGCAACTCAAAGAGGTACGTAACTGAAGTATAGTGATATTAGAGATGATGTTGCTCCATCACCTTCAAAGCGCTGATTTCATCTACCATTTACAGAAAGAAAGACAGCTGGCTGAAATAAGAGGTGCATATCAGGACTCCACCGATGAAAACAAGATATTATTCGAGGTAATTTAAAATAACTTGATAAAGGAAAGACTAGGAGGCAATTGGTATAAACTAACTGTCCTAATGTAGACTTTTAATGATGAATTGGAGCAAATCTTGTCTGATTCTCATAGTGATGAGGGTCTGGCAGTGCGCCGTCCTTCACATCCATCTCCTGAAATTCAGATTAAACGGAAGCTCAAAAATGTGCTACTTGATCGCAATTCGTGGAGAAGAAAAGCCAGGTATGTGTCCAAGTCATCAAAACCCATACAAAATTAGTTATTAAATTTTGCTTGCCAGTGAATTATCTCGTGAACTAAATCAACTGCGGGAACAATATGGTTTGGAGGAGCAAACAAACATAAATGACGTACCGATATTTAATGTAGATGATGTTGAAGCGGAGGCAGAGACTGAGGATAACGTCATATTCGACGAAGAGCAAGCAAGCTTAGTTCAAATGCTGAGTGAGTTAAAAGCAGAGGTTGATTTGTAGAGACTATTGTAAAACTTTTTTAATTTGTACTTTCATCGCGCTTGTAACTGAATACGAAAGGCATAATATGCCACCATAATTTAAGTGAATTTAATTAACATTAATGCATACAGAGCCTTTCGTTGTTATTTCTCGTTTTGTCGTACATTTTACCCGCATCCGACATTGAATGATTTTTATCATAAAAAAGGCCTGAAAGCGCTAATAGACCTAGCGAGTCACAAAGACCTCGACTTTGGCAACTTGCATTTCCAAACCATGTTGAAACTAGCACTTGGTCCCAAGGCATTCAGTAGGGTATTACCCAAAACCGCAAACCTCCTACCCAAAAGATATTATGCTATCGTACCTCCAACCACTCCTGGTCCAGAAGCAGCCGGATTTCAGGTTTTCCATAGGGATACTAAGCGCAAACAAAAAGATCGAGCAGCTACGAATGTTACCGAGAGTCGTGTTACAGACTATCTCAAAGACGAGATAGCAGCACGCGTGGCAGATAGAATTCTCGTAAGTGATACTTTTTTTTATCCACAATATGCAACTTTCGTAGCTGCTAAACAATTTTTCATTTTAGGATATCAAGCGCAATTTCAATACCATTGTTGATCTTGGCTCTGGATGTGGACATATCGTCAAACACTTAGACTCCGATATGGTTGATAAGCTTGTTATGTGTGATATGTCTGGTATGTTAAGCTACTGCGGCAAAGCTATAATGGCAAAAAGACGTTGGTACTCATGAAATTTACATTACAGAAAAAGCGCTAAACAGAGACAAAGATATACAATATGATGGTAAGCTTTACGATGAATGGCGAATTATAGCTTTTTAAACAATCTATTTATTTCTGAAAATGATTCATCCAACAGTTGAAGTAGAAAGAAAGGTTGTTGATGAAGAGTTACTGCCTTTCGAAGAGAATTCACTTGAAGCAGTTGTTAGTAGCTTGTCGATGCATTGGGTGAATGACTTGCCAGGTATGTCTTGCAGAATAGTTTTATAAATTTTTCTACAATTCTTATCATTTCTAATTGCTTGTGCTCTTTCTGTAGGAGCACTGATACAAATTCGTCGATCGCTAAAACCTGACGGCGTTTTCGTCGGCGCTATGTTTGGAGGAGATACATTGTTTGAACTTAGAACGTCCTTACAGCTTGCTGAACTTGAGCGAGAAGGTGGTATATCTCCAAGAGTTTCTCCATTGACAGGTAAATTTGTATGACCTCAGACTGCTACCTGTTTATTTTGCTAAAAGTAAATCTTCAGACTCTAAGGATATAAGCAATCTGCTGACGAGAGCTGGTTTTACTCTTACTACGGTTGATGTGGATGAAATACAAGTGAATTATCCATCCGCCATTGAACTTATGCAAGATTTACGCGCAATGGGGGAAAGTAATGCTGTCATAAATCGGTAAGTGATGTTTGCACACATTATGCAAAGGAAAAAAGGTTTCTAAAACATATTATCCCTCTAGCCAAACTATGTTGAAGAGGGATACCATGCTAGCTGCAACTTCTATCTACCAAGGTGAGTTCAGGTCAGAGCATGAGGCTGATTATGTCTGAAACGACGTTTTAACTCTACACACAGAACTTCACGGCAATGCTGATGGATCCGTACCTGCAACTTTCTCAATCATTTACATGGTAAGAACAACCTGATCGCTTTTTTCAACAACCTTGTGTCATACGCTTAGATTAACAAAATTTTAATGACTTCTCAGATTGGCTGGAAGCCATCAGCAACAACCCCTCAGCCTAAGAAAAGAGGATCAGCTCAAAAATCATTGAAGGATGTTTTGTAATATCACGATACTCTCAAAATAAATGTAAAAATACTAGAAACAGTCTTCACATAGTACTGCCAAAACATTGCTTTATTTTGTTAACAAGATTTCACTGAGAGGGGAGAGGCTGGAGTGAAGTGAATGACATTGTAGTTGACTGGGCTGCTCAAGATGGTTTTTATTCTGTTTGAGAATAATGTTGATACCCATTGTCCACATTGACATGCCCTTTGCGTTCTTGATTGAATGTATCTTGGTGCCATAGGAAGAACGCTAGCGATGCAAGGGAACGATTGTTCTCATTTATTTTAAAGTCGGCAGTCGCAGACCACGCCATTAAATTCATGTAGTGTTTTTGAAAAGTAAAAACATGTTGCTCAATATTCAACAGTTGAGGCTGCTGTCCAGAGTTGAGAGTTTGCTGTTGCTGCCAATGGAATTGCTGCTGTTGATGCGCCTGCTGTTGATCATTCTGCAACATCTGTGCTTGTTTTAGACTTTGCTTCGAGGATTTTAAACGTATCACATAATATCTAGTGCCAGGCATCCTCAGATGAATTTGAGCAACACTGAAATACAGAAGTGCCGGTGAATTCAAATGGCTGTCGATGATTTTGATTTTGTGGCCGTGATGAGCACCTTTGGTCTGCCACTCGTGCTCTATGTACTCGTTGTTATGGTTATCGAATGGAGTGAAGACAGAGTTTTCGAAAAGAAAACCCCATTGGTATCCTGGCTCAGGGTTATCAATAGAAGGCTCTTGACTTCTCAACATTTAAAAGGTCAAAAAGTATGTATTGGCTGATATGAATGAGAAATGAACCAAAAAAATGGTGTGAGCAAGCTGGTCTCGAGTTTTGAAAAAAAAAAAAAAAAAAAAAACAAGTGAAGCAAAAGGTTGCAGATTGTAAGAATGATAACCACAAATAACAATCTGGACGTTTTTATACTTGCAGTAATATGAGCCAAAATCGGAATGCTTAATTTGCAACAGATATAGATCGCTGCTGACCCGTTGAGCTGAGCTGTGTATTACAATGTTTGGGGGAAATGAGACTCAAAGGATGTTGTAAAAACTTCTTCGGCTCCATTTTCATTCTTCAACCATTGAGCAATCATGTACATGGATATCAGAATTCTCGACGAAGCTGCCTCTCTTACGCCAATGCAGCTACTTGCGCCGCAATCTATTTTTTACCTTTTCCAAAGCACTAGCTGATCGGCTGGAAAGCATTCCGTTAACAGGCTAACCAAAGTATTCATCATTTTTTTTTTCGAGTGACAGAGTATCCGTGCCAATTGTTTGTGTCACAAAGCGGCATAAAAGTTCCTGAGATGGACACTGGCATTTCCACGTGATGGCTTTTTAAAGATGACAAGAATTGAAAGATGCCTTGTAACAAATCAGCATGTAAGTTTCTCGGAGAACAAGGCGTAACCTTTAGATTATTACCTGTTTGCAGTCCCCATCTGCCAAGGTAAAATTTTAAGCTCTAATACAAAAATTCGTAATGTGGAGATTACCATTTAAGGTGGAAAAATCTTCTACATCCGTAAAGGGTATTTCCAAAGAAATATAAGTACAAACAGGACAATTTTGTAAGCAAATATCCAAATGATGAGAATTCAAGAACCAACTTTACAGTTCCCAAATGATATGAGGCGTTAGTGTACAAAGATTCTATTGCGATAACGAGTGCGATGACCCTGCCTTTGGGATAAAATCAAGCCATTTATTTAGGATGTCAGGTTAACAATTCATGCCGAAAACACGTTTATTTTCACCATTGTAAAATTTCGATCATATCACGCGGACATTGTTAACAAAAATATCATGTCTCGAGATAACCCTGCTGCCTCATTTGATGACAAATTTGTAGCTATAGCACATGTCTGCTTTATTTCAAAGTGATTTTAGTGCTGTAATGACCATTTGGCGTTTACACAAAAAAAGTTATCAAAAAGATAACCACAAAATGAACCAGAGAGTAAAAATGAATGTTGAATTTGAAAGGCAAGTTGGTTGACCGGAGCTTGTCGTCTGATATCCAGTATTGTCAGGTGATGCCGATGTTCCGTTCGCTGATGCTGTGGATGGTGGTGCCATCAGTTCAGCTGTAGTCAAACTTGTGGCATTGGCGATCCAATCTAGCATAACGGCAACGCTCACGTAGCCATTCTCAGATGCTTGAGATTCATCATATGAGACTGGGCAGGTCGGTGATTCCGGGTTAGGATCATAAGCATTCAAAATGCGGGCAGTAACGCCAGCGACTGTCCAAACGCCATTTTGTTTGACTACAAGTGGTCCACCTTCATGTCGGGGAGAAAATGGTGACATGCAACTGTCAGTTTTACATATTGTAAAATAAAAAATAGTGACTTGTACTCACCAGAGTCTCCATGACACACCCCAGAATATGGCGAAGATTTGGCTACGATAAGCTCGGACGAATTTTCTGCTCCTATTGAGACTATAGTCTCCTCGATTTGCATCAGTTGGCTAGATTCACTCTCACCGAGGGAAGAATAACCATATCCCATGACGTAACCTTGTAGACCAGATTCGAGAGTGTTTACATCCGACAAAAGAGGTATTCGGTATACACTTGAGCTATTACTGATAGATTGGTCTTTTACCCTGACAACAGCTATATCATGATCGTAATCAGAATTGTTTTTCAAATACTGTGGATGTATAATCCAGCTTTGTATATCTGCAAGATGAGAGGTTGAACGTGTTGTGTTCCCATACATGATGTAATTCGTGCCATGAGATGGTGTCATTGACGTGTTGACCAAACAGTGAGCAGCGGTAAGTAACCAAGTGGGGTTAAATGATATAAATGTAGCTCCACATAGTCTAGGATAGCCAATGTATGCGAAAAAGGGATATTGAGTAGAGCTGGAAACTACGGTGCCGTTTTGAATAGCATGGGTATATGTGACTAGAAGGTATATACAAATTATATGGCATATGTACATGTGTATTTAGGTGGTAGAGATGTGGAGCAAAAGAAATTACGTTTCATTCAAGCCAAGCGTTTTGTTATATAGTCAAGGTTTCGGCAACAAGACCCGAAAGTATGGACGCAAAGTCCGGCACCATAGACTTTAATAACATCGGAGACCAAAGTAAGCAACCTCGTTCTATGGTATATTATGACATCTGCAGTCTAAAAATACGAAAAAGTACGACCAGCAATACGGAACATCGTTGTAAAATGGTCTGCACTACATAGTATCGAAGCGTACCTGAAGACTGATAATCTATCGCCAGCGTTTATCGAACGTACTAACTCAGGGACCAGTTGCTTAATATATACTCAACAAAATCTCTCCTGCATAAGTGCGAAAACCATTATATTCGGCGTTTATGAGTTAAAATCCATAGCATAATAGTATCAACATTGAAATCATTGTGAATCTAATAAATTTGTCAATTACTATATGTACAAACTAACTATTTGGTGTCCCATAGTCCACTGCCTCCAGGAAACAGAGCTTGCTCTTGCTGTGTTCCAGTTTTAGTTTGCTCTAAAAATTTAACACCTTCCTTTTCCAGCTCGTGCAATATCGGCTCATACACGTGTTTTGCAGTCGGCACGAGTACTCCATGTTCGGGAACGAGACCATCTAGCACGAGCTCAACAGCCATTGCACAGGGTAAGCCGACGGTTTTAGCCATGGCAGTATGTTGAGAATCACCGTAGGTAATTAGAGTCGAAGTCATATTTTGAGGTTGTCCGTCCTTTCCAACGATACCAAACTCGTGATGCATAGCAATCATATCTCGCTCTCCTGGCTGATAGGCAAGCTTCGAGGATAAGAGAGCTGAAAATGCATCAAGCGGGGCAATTTGGGAGCCGCTAGGGAAAACTGGAGCTGTAGTATTGCCGCTGTTGGTCAACGACAGCCAATCTAGAGCCTCCATAATTTTAGGAACCAGAGGGTTATTAGCGCTCAGTTCTAAGCGGTCAAGAATAGCGTCACGTCTAGAATTGTCGTCCTTGTGCTTAAGATCAATGACTGAGTCGAAAAAAGTAGACTTTGAAAGGCATTAGAACAGGTTCGCAGACGGTATATTTGCATTTCGAAAGATACTTACCCAGTTATCGGATCTTGGCACCATGTTATTGGCTTCCAACAGGCCCAACTTCTTGAACGCATGCATAAGATCAGAATATCCCTAAATATCGGTGAATGTTAACTATGGTGCACATACTCTCAGCATTCTGACACTCAACAAGTCATACCTGATATCTTAATGTCCCTCTAAACATGGTATCCATGTCCTTCAATGTTCCCAGCCTGTACGTGTCAATATATGACAAGGAGTCACGATTGGCAACTCCCTCAAAGGCGAATCCTTTGGTTGGTACTGGAACAGTAGAGAAATGTTCCTTCAACAAGTCCTTGCCAGGAATATAATGCGTTTTCTTATTCATAAGGAATGTAGCATCATTGTTTCCAGCTGTCAATACACCGCGAGGAGACCAACTGAATTTATAGCCAAGTGGAACGGCTGAAGCTTCTGGTGCCGGTAATCCTCCACACCAAGATACAAACGAGTTGACACGGGCACCAGCATCATGTACACTGTCAATGATTTTCATGGCAGAGAGATGGTCAATACCAGGGTCCAAACCAATCTCATTCATAATACTGACACCAGCTTCTTGTGCCCTATTGAAAAGGTCAGTGTGTGTCTGTTAGTCAATATCAAGAGGGGCGAGCCCCCCCCCCCAATGGCGTTACTTACCTTTCATTAAGGGCTTGCATCTCCTTAGATACATAGCTGGCAGTAACCATATGTTTTCTTTCACGGATACAAGCTTCAGCAACCTTTGTATGAAGGAAGGCAGGAACCAAACTAATGATTGTACACGGTTATATCAGTTTCTACGAAAGTCAAACTATACATAATTTCTAAGTATACTTTACCTGATTACAACATCAGAGCCGCTGACTAGCTTGTCCAATTTGTCGGTATCAGCAATATCAAGATCAGCTGTATTGGCATTGGCAAAGCTCTGCGCTAGTGCATTTGCTTCATGCTTAGAATTGCTAGCTGTGGTAGATAGATACATGTTAGTGTCGTCAAGACACATCTACCACCATACTTAGCAACAAAGTGGATATTTACCAATGGTCATTTGCACATCGCTGCGCTTCAATAGACGCTCTACTAATGGCTTAGCTACCAGACCAGAGCCTAGAAGTAGGACGTTCTTTCGGGGTTTAGCGCCTGTTGCGCTCACAGAGGGACCTTTATTTCCCAAGAGATCGTATAGTTTCTCATGCTTTTTATCCAGCTTTCCACCCTCGGCTAATGTCGCATTTTTCAGCGTTGAGGCAGCTTCAGCATTGTTATTCATGATGAGCTCCTTCACATAAGGTCCTAAAACGTTGCTGAAATGCTCGCTACTCTCCATTGGGAGTTCTGCTGGTAGAATATCAACACCCATGACCTGGTATCCAGGGCCTTCGACATCTTTATGTACAACATCCTTGATGGCATCATAGTAGTAGAATGGCTCGTCTACAGGTGTTGCATGGGAGAAGCATTCAAATGCACCTTTAACGTCAGCAACGATGTCGGTCAAAGCGACCAGTCTTCCTTTGTCTAATTTGCCCAGTTGCTTTTGCAACTGAAGTTCCTTAAGTTGCTCGTTGGTTAAAAGTCTTGGATATTTTGCATCCCAGTATGCCCCAGTAACAGTGCATGTGGTGAAGGGAGCTACTTTGGTGTGATATATAGACTCATACAATTCAGGCTTGGCAAAGTATTCGGCTTGGTCAAACTTTCCTCCATCCTTTCTTACTATATAGTCACCGATATTAGCTCTTGCAGCATATAGCTTGTTCAATTTAGGATCTAAACAAAAACCGATGTAAGCCCCGTTCGCTGACACGTTCAATATCCTTGTCTAAATACGTACTTTTATCCGCAACGATCTTTGCAAGGTCTTCAACTGGCACAATCTCGTGAGGAAGCCCTTGGAACACTTCAAATGCGCCCTATAAGTCACTTGCATCAGTCTCCATTTACATCCATTTAGCTTCATAACTTGCATATCATTACCTGAGCTACATTGCCACCTCCAGTGAAAGTGAAAGTCATTGGTCCTAAAGCTTCAGGAGTTCCATCACTTGCGATGTTTTGCCCAACTGCGTTAATAGCTGCTTTGGCATCCTGCAAGGAACGATATGTGTGCGCACTTGCAACGTTCTGATATGTTTTTTCTTAGTTCGCCGAAACCACTCATAAAAAAAAACCATTATTGGCAGATATATTTACCAGAAAAGGAGTGTTATAACCCAATCCTAAGAATCGGTGGCCCAGTCCATGAAGGGAGTTGATCATACCTACTCACATCAATAAATGGTCAGTCAAGAATATTACGAGGACTGTTTCCTCCAAACTCGGTGAAGACATGGTATTTCTACTTACCGGCATTTCCGGCAAACTTTCCAAAAGCCACAACGCGTTTGCCACTCGCATCAGTCAGATGTTCGTAGTCAATGAGTTTGATTTTCTGTTGTTTTTGTCAGCGACGGTGAGTATCGTTCTGAAGCAACCCACTATCACTCACTCACCTTGTCTAGAATAGATTGAAGCATAGGCATGTTCTGAGGAGTTCCCTTGTGTGTATGTGAAAAGAACAAGTATGTTTTGTTTGGTATAAGTGAGTCAACAGGGACTTCCTTGATACCCAGAATGATATCCGCAGACGAAATGTCTTCAGAGATTTGAGCGCCGGCCTATAGTACAACATGATTTAGCGGTGATATAAGACCCGAAAACATAGTGATAAAATTATATACCTTCACATACTGTTGTTCATTATACACGCGGTTTGTTGAGGGCTGAACAAGTACTTTTGCACCAGTCTCTTTGATAAGAGACGAGACTGCAGTCGGAGTCAATGCAACTCTTCTTTCCCATCGACTTTTGTCTTCACGACGTAAAGCTACAGTTGTAATAGAGCGATATTGGCGAGAAACACCAGGCTTGCAGCGATACATAATTTATATAACTGAAAGGAAGGAGAAGAAAAGGAGTGGCAGTTAAAGAGGCGTGCGACGATATGTCTGAGCTTCAATCTCAGCAGACAAAATGAGGCTGTCAAATCCACTAAACGACACTGAATTTGCAGGTTTCTCACGGTCATGCATTTTGAGTCAGGCACCACAGACTTGGGAACTCAGCTCAGAGTCGAAAAATATAGACTGCGTCCATATTTTAGAGAAAAGCATGACAATACAAATTTATGAGCGAACGAGGAGAGTGGTTATATTACAAAAGTATTGAGTAAACAAGCATTAGCTAGGGGGTCCATTGGCAATCTGATCACGAAGCCCATTTCGAAGAAACTCCTTGTAAATGCCAACGGCTGTCGGCGGGTCTTTGGTGAAAGTAACACCTTTTACTTCTGCTTCTTGCTGCTTATTATACCATGAGTCCAATTGTCGGTAGAATTCAGTATGAACATAGCCTAAAGCTGTTTGTACCATGGGGAATAGACACACAGTCCATACTGGAGCATTCTTCTTTTCCTTCACTACAATGATATTATCATGCTGTTCTGCAGGCCACATATGCGTCAAATCATCCACAATGAGTGGCAATGAAAATCCACAGCCAGGTGCCTTATCATTGACAGCACAGAAAGCATATAGTGCCAGTAAATCTTTCGATGGCCGCCTTGAATCCGTGGATTTGCAGATATATTCATATTCAGACCTCGCTGAATAGTATATACCACGTATACGTGTGTGAGTCGGGTCAAGTACCGAAATTACCATATCCACATAATTCTGGTCACTTTGATTGAGAAAATAAGCATTAGCTACACATTTGAAAAGTTGGGGAGTCGAGCACGAAACTTACCCTAATGAACAAACTGAAATATCATAATAGTTCTTGGCCCAATCTAAAAATTCATAGACATGATCGGTCAAAACAACTCGTCGCCCATCCCTCAGTGTTCGCACCCGATCTTGACCTGAAATTCATGTTTAGTATGTTACTTGTTTCTCAAATGTACTGCAATAATGTGTGACTTACATAAATGAAGTTGATTGTCAGGCACATAGCGACCAGTTTCATTCCCAACCAGTCGGACCAATGTATCATCTAAATCAAGCACCAATGGCAACCTTCTCTGACGAAGCAAACCTTCTTGCTGCTCCTTGATGATGCGTAGCATGTCTGAATGTTTACACAAATAGCCAAACAGATTTCTGTGATTGTGATTGACAGTTAAGCGCTTATCTGACCGCACTAGTCAAACAAAACGTATCGAGTAATGACTTACGCTTTATCACGAGCTGGCTTCAAGTGAAGCTCCCAAAGGTGACCTTGCTCGCATCGAAGTACAATATATGCGCTCTATAGATTGTTGTTAAAGACATTCACGAGAATATGTGATAATTCTTCGCCCCTTACCTTTCTGAAACCAGCCAAATCATGAAACCAGGCATGGTCAGGGAAATCAAAGACAAAGCTGTGAGTGATACCACGATGTGCCATTACTACAAAGAAGCTTCGAGGTACGGCTCCTGGTACATCATAGTTCTCTTCCAACAACAATTTTGGATCCCCTGGCTTGTGCAAAATTTCACGAGTCACAAGAGGAATAGAGTCGTTAGAACTTGGAAGCGTCAGCTGAGGTCGCCATTCGGAAGGACTTTGAGTGATAGCTGGAAGAAATCGCGGGCATTTGATATTCAGTAGTTCTTCTGGTGTAAGCACCTCTGTGGCAACGTCAGTAAGGGTTACATGGGTGGCAAACTTGTCTGATTCAACAACTTACTCGAAGTTGATTGCGGTAGCACCTGCTTGACAGGATACGCTGAAGAGTGATCAGGCCCGGCAATAACTGTCTTGTATTCATTTCGCGGTCGCTTGGCTCCTACAGAAATGTTATATTGTAATTGGGCGGCCATGCTCAGAATAGCGGTCTATTGAAGTTTAGTGATGGCTGCCGATACTCTATAAAACATTGCTGCTTGAACCTCACCTTCTTTTCGTTTTTTCGCGTTGGCGGTACATCGTTCAATATGCTAGATACATTCATCATTTTTGCGAAGTTGTGCGGGTGAAATCCCCAACGCTGAAAGAAGTGAATCTGTAATGTCGATTTTGACGGTGACTGGGCCTGCCAATCTATTTTTGCTCGGAGTTTGAATTGCCACATTTTATCACTTGCACGTCTGTTAAGGCTGTTACAGAACATGTTTGCTGTCAAGTAGACAGTCCTTTGAAATCACAACGTTAGTTGAAGCGCTTTGACAATTTCAATTTGATATGTAAGACAATATATGTTTATTTTTTGGATTGCTTGGATTGTTTTTTATTTTCTATACACCGCTTTAAGCTTGGCGGGCAGCTCTTCTTGCACGGACACCTTCACGAAGTCTGTCAAGAACAGTGACAGTGTTGTCCCAGTTTATGCAAGCGTCAGTGATGGACTTTCCATATACCAAGCGGTGGGGTCCTTCAGAAGGAATGTCTTGTCGTCCTTCGACAAGGTGAGATTCAATCATAACACCAATGATGTTATCGCCAGTCTCCTTGGGTTCGGCAAGTTGCTGAGCCTGTATGCAAAAACGGATGTCAATACTACTCTTACGTTAACCGTACATTAAAGAGCGTCTACTTACAATGCTATCAGCGACGATGGGTTGTCGGTTGTGATCCTTGCTGCTGTTTCCATGACTACAGTCAACCATGACGAAAGAAGAAGACTTGGCCTTCTCCAACGCAGCGCAGGTCTTCTTTATTTCAGAAGCCTCATAGTTGGGACCGGTCTTACCGCCACGGAGAATAACGTGGCATGAATCGTTACCTTCAGTCTGAACAATGGCAGAAAGGCCTTGCTTTGTGACAGAAAGGAAGTGATGACCATTGCTGGCAGCCTTGATGGCATCAACCGCAGTACCAATACTTCCGTCGGTACCGTTCTTGAAACCAACAGGGCATGAGAGACCAGATGCGAGTTCTCTGTGCACTTGCGATTCGGTGGTCCTAGCGCCAATGGCACCTAAAAAGCAGCATATCATTAGCTCGTCATCACTTATCGGAGCTTTGCTCAACCGATCGGCTGTCTATACATACCCCAGGAGACGAGATCGCCGGTATATTGTGGTGAGATAGTGTCAAGGAATTCACATCCAGTGGGGATTCCCATTTCGTTCTATCCGATCCAATCATTAGTATGGTTGTGTACAAGTGTTTACTACAAAGCCCAACCCGGTCACTCACCAAATCCAACAACAGCTGACGGGCAACGCGAAGACCCTTGTTAATCTGGAAGCTAATTAATTGTACGTTAGTCGACATATCTACAATTATAAATGGATAGACTGATGCTTGATCCTTTTGTGCGTAGATGCGACGATCAAATATATTTGAAAAGTAGGAAATTACCTGTTATTCAATTCCGGATCGTTAATCAATCCCTTCCATCCAACAGTTGTGCGAGGCTTTTCGAAATATACGCGCATGATAATGCAGAGATCTTCTTTGCAGGTTTCGTTATAAGCGATCAATTTCTCAGCTAGCGTACACAAAGTCAAAATCAGTACCATGCCTTGTAAAACACGTTAACTCACAAACCCCAGACTGTGACTTACCATACTCCTTTGCGGCGGTGACGTCGTGGATAGAGCAAGGACCAACAATGACCAAAAGTCTGTCATCAAGACCTTTGATAACTCGTTCGGCTGACTCTCTTCCTTCAATGATAGTTTGAGCAGCTTTAAGAGAGAGAGGAATATCCTCGACCAATATTTGAGGTGGGATTAGAGGCCGGATCTCCTTGATTCTCTTGTCGTCAAGATCGTTCAAAGCTATATTCCCGGACATTATGTTAGTGATCAATTGCGTGTGGATTGAAAGAGGGTTGAGACTTTTACCTTGTCTGTAGCCTGTCATTTTTTAGTGTCGGGTTTCAAGAAAAACAAGTCCAAGCAAAAATGATTCGAAATAAATGACTGATGCGGAGATGAAAAAAACATCCCAGGACAATGAGTCAACGTGCAAGCTGCCATTGGCGCTTTTTTTGTACCACAGGAAAGGCGATTTCTTACGCTGTAACATGTTAGTTTGACAAAACTTTTATCTATTTTCCAATCAGTATCTTACAAGGCGCTTTGGGTTTTATAAAGATCAGACTATGTACAAATATTTTTATTCACATCTTATCGTATCCTATGTATGTTATGAACGATAATGTAATTTACTTGCAGAGAGCTGCAATACTATTGACAATTTTTTCTGGGAATTCCCTTTTCTCTAGTGCAATAACGACGTCCTTGCAAGCGGACTTTTGGCCATTTTGAACCAAGGCTTTGATCAAAGCCTCATATGTGCTTGGTTCTCTGACCAGTGGACTTCTCTTGTCATCTGCCATTTTGTTGAAGACTTGGCGAGCTTTGATCAAGTTACCATTCATTCCATAGCCTTTGATGAATAAGTTTTCGATATAAGTGTTGGATCGGATGCCTTGCTGAAGCATTTCCTTGTAGAGCTTCTCAGCTTCCTCCATAGCATTGTTCTCGATATAGGTGTCCAAAATGGCCTGGTAAACAGTCTCGTCACCTTGAACATTAGCTCGCTTCATTTCTTGAAATACTCGAACAGCACTTCTGACATCGCGTTGTCGGCAACCATAAGAGTAAATCAAGCTTGCGTAATGAGTAGCTTGTGGCTTGAGACGATCCCTTTTTTCCATTTCCTTGAGCATGGAATGAGCAGTAGGCATATCATAAGGAGCAATGCTGCCATAGGCCTCCATAAGCAATTTGTATGTATGGTGTGAAGGGCGGATACCTCTCTTGCGTAGATCATGAAAATATTCAAGAACTCTTTCTCTGTCTGGATGTTGACGCACAAAGTGTTGCATCATATTGTTAAAAGGACCCACACGAGGTTGGTAGCTAGGATGTTTGGTCATTTCACGGAACAGATTGATTGCTTGCGATTCAGAACCAGCGCGAATACAAGCTGAGATGATAGCACCATATGTGATTGAGTTAGCAGCGACCTTAAGTTCTTGCATCTCATCGAAAAGCTTCAATGCATTTTCTAGTTTGCGAGCTTTGGCTAGCTTGGAAATGATGACATTATAGAAGAAGGTGGTTGGCTTGATGTTGTGACGTTTGGCTTCCTCATATATCAAAAGGGCATCTGTGGCTTCATCAGTGGTATCCTTGGCACTTCCTAAGAGTAGCGAGGCATAGGCATTGCCATCAGGGTACTCTCCAAGTTTCTTGACTGTAAAAAGCAGTTAGTTATGTGAATGGCATTAGCAATATTTTGAAGGAGCACACTTACTGCTTTGATAATATTTCTTGGCTTCAACCATATTTCCTTGCTGAGCATATCCAATCAAGACGCTGTTCATGGCCATGTGTTTGGCTTTCTTAAGCTTGGCTTCGTCTTCAAACTTATCAAAAGCTTCCATTGAAAGATTGTAAATGTGCATGGCGAGATCCATGTTTCCTTGTTTGGAAACTAGAACAATAGTGTCACGCACAGACTCAGCGGTAGGAATCATGTCTTGGTCGATGATACTGTGCTCCAAAATGTATACAGCCTCATCAAACTTTCCACGGTTGGCAGCTTTTGTCACTTCATTAGATTGAAGATCAGCTTCAATGGAAAGTGTACTTGAACGGCGACGAACTGGAATTGGGCTCACTCTTCCTTCAATGAGCTTGTCAGTGATTCTCAGCCAGTCTTCAGCTAGCTCATCCATTCCTTGGGTCAATAGAGTTTGATGAATTCTTGAACAAAGCATCTTATTTGGCTTGAGCTCCAAATGCTGCATATCATGGAAGATACGGAAGACTAAGTTTTGGAATCTGGTAGCCTCAACATCAGCTGTAAGGGCTAGTTCTAACAAGGCAGAGAAATCCTTGTGACACAGCTCGTCTTTGATGGTATCTTCAAGTTTATAATGACTCAGTACTTTCTCAGAAACTGCAGGAGACAAGCGAATGCCAAATGGAGAGATGATGTGGACAACGGATAGAGCCTGTGGAAGTGTGCAACACTTGTCAAGCAGTTCCAGCGCCGGTGTAGAAATGTGAGTGGTAGACTTGATAAAGGTTTTTTGAGCAACAGCAGCAGTAATAGTCTTCAGAGCCTCAATGGAGTTGGAGATATCGTTGTCAGCAGTAAAGTGGGCAACAAACCGTTCACAGAGTGTAACATCAGGTTCCAAACCAGCAGATCGCATGTCAGATATAATGTCAAAAACCTTCTTTGGATGTCTATTCGAGAGACACAAGAAAGCATAGTTAGCAAGGTTTCCATAAGCCTTGGTAATATCGGTCTTGATGATAGAAGCATAAGTTTTAGAAGCAGCAGTAAAGTCATTCTGCTGGCACATTGCCGAAAGGATAGGGCCATAGCTACTAGCATCTGGAGAGGGTAAATCAAGCTCAGTTTCCATACGGGCAATGATGTCCTGGGCCTCTTGGTAAGCTGAACGATTGCAGGCATCACGAATGACCGAATTGTACGGAATAGTGGAGGCTGATATACCATCGTTCACCATATCTGTTTCAATGACTTTGAGTGCAGCAGCGGCTTCACCACATTTCAAGTGAGCATCCACCACGGCATTGTATACATATGAAGCATCATGTTCGCCGAGCTCCTCCTTGCAATCTCGATATTCCTGGAAGCATTCCATAGCACCTTGAAGATCACCGGCACGGCCATAAAGAGTAATCAGAGCAGCATATGTAGCAGAGTTGGCCAAGGTTTTGTTTGAGGATTCAAGCTGAGCAAAAACATAAAGAGCACTTTGTGTGTTGCCATAATGAGACAAGGTTCGCAATAGCTGATTATATAGCTCGGTTTCAAAATCTTGGGCCCAACCGGTACGAACAGCGGCTTCAAAAATAGCCAGAGCATTTTCAATATTCATTTCACCTTCGAGCTGAGTCACATCTTCCAAGGCAGTTCCATTGCGAGTGGATTGTCTTTGAAGCATAGCAATTGTTTTTTGAACTTCTACATCACGCTTGCAAAGCGTTCTAATGAGAATAGAGTATGTGTAGGATGTAGGGTGAATACCAGCTTCAAGCATGTCGGAGTAGACTGGCAGCATATTGATGTCAGTATTTAAGCAATAATCACATACGCTAAAATATGACTTTCTTACCTTCCAATACTGCTGTAATAGGAGATCCTTCGCGTCTAAGTGTAGCGTGGGCATCCAAAACCATGTTGTATGTATGATGTGTCAAGGCAGCCCCTTGTCTTTTCATGGTAAAGAAATGAGTCATAACTGCCTTGAGGTTGCCCTCACGCTTAGCAGCAAGTATGACTGCATTTCCTTCGCTGGTATAAGCTGAAGTGACATGACCAACAGTAGAAGAGCCATATATATCTTGTTTATGAGAAGACTTGTAGGAAGTATTATGGTTGGCCCTCACCACTTTAGCCACTACCTTCTTGAGCTGCTGTGAGCCATGGTAAGGATCCTTGAGATGTACCATATCTGACTTCTTCTTTGTGTTTGTGGGCTTATACTTGGTTGATCGTGAGGCTGAACTAGCATATGACTTTGTATGGTTAAGATTGCCTGTGGAGACACTACGTGCCGACAAAGTTATAAGTAGACGGGAGGGATTTGTGGGGGATGGCGCGTTTTGAGCTATGCCTTGTCCCGTGACCGTCTTGACAACAGCCGACGTGGTCTTTGTGTGCATGTTATGTGGAGGCAAAAATGCAGAAGATGGAAGAAAAGGGGAAGGGAAGACCAAAGGTAGAAGTAAGTAAGAATATCGAGTACATTGTTTATCAGATGCTTTTCTTTTATACTTTTTGCCCTACAACAGATCTGAGTTAAACTGAGTCGTACTGTCAGCCAATCAAATTATACGCCGCTATCAGATCTTTTTTTGCGTAATGAGGAATGGGACCAGATGCTCTCCGTCTCATCACTCCTCTCTATATATTCGTCTTTTTTCTTTGGTAATCTGCTGATTTAAAAAATTTCTTGCTCCATTAGATGTCATCAAATACAGTCAATCATTTATTGTAAATGAGCACCCTCGAAAGACAGCGGTAATGGATATGACATTGTTTCAAGCGGCTGGGAACTTTTTATCAGATTTGAGCTAAATAAGCGAGAGGGTTTTCCATCTCCGCAAGCTCCACTGACCTTTCCGGAAAGTCCTCAAAGATGTGCAGGGGCTCGGTTGAGTACACCTACGCCTTCCTATCAACCTAGAGATATTCTACGCTTTGTTATATAGATATGTGTAGCAATAGCAGTATTTCCAGAAGCGATTCGTCTTCAGACGGTCGTAATCAAGCTATTTTGACTTTCGTATAGTACTGCCACATGCCAAGCTAATTTGGACTGTGCATGAAGAGCTAGGGATATGAGTTATCAGATTTTTTTTTGTTTTCTACTAAGGCTATTATAAAATCACTTATAAGACTGCGGTACCAGCGGCAGGGAGGGCGTTCACAGAATTATCAGATCGTTTTCGGACTTTCTAAAATTCGCACAAAAGGCTCACCAGTATTGTAAAATACTAAACTGTACAGCCCTTACGAGCGTAAATATACATATCACTCTTTCGCCGAAACGGCGTTTAAAACGATCTGATAATTTTTCAGTTTCAAAAAAGATCTGATAATTATTTACTGCATCTCTCCCGTATGTCCGCTTTGTCATTGAGGCAATGAACTGACGTGGATGCTATATATTCTTGATAAATTCTGTATAAAGCAAAGTTTATTTGTTAGCTATTGAAATCTTTGGAGATTAGATGAATAATCTGTGTTCTCATATACTTCACTTCATTATACTCATATCCAGTACATGGGCAATGTCAGCCAATCACATGCTTGAAAGTTATCAGATCCTCCCATCAGACTCTTCATCTGCGTTTTAAAGTCAAGTGGCCTCACGACGAAAAAAAAAGGGTAAACACCTATTATCCGCCCCGCCTGCCTAAATTTGAATACTTTTACTGGTCGACCTATTTACTCTTCGTCTTTAGTGATTATTTATTAGTCATGAGATTGCAGAATGAGTTGCTTTGTTGCACTCGCGCTTAAGCAAATCTGGTTTGAAGTAGGCAAAAATTGATATTGTCCTGCCTCTGGATAATCTCAAAAACTAAGCTAAGGATACGCATAATGATTAGCTTGACTACATGATGTTATCAAACAAAAGGCTAATTTATTCAGTTGGCGTTGATTTATTGGTTACCAATGATACAATTCTCCAATATGACTTCAAGGCTTTGAGCCTTATTACAATTTGTAAATGGTTTCTAAACCTTTAACATTGTCAAGAATAGTCGCCTTAAAATCCACATATTGCAATCCAAGAGTCCGAGTAATTTTACTACCATCCGCAAACCGCTCGGACTTTGGATAATTACCTGGGTCAGCTTTGATAATGATGTTATCCCTCTCAGGATATTTCTCTCTCATGATGTCCACAGCTTGTTGGTAGCAAAATTCGCCAGCACTCAAAATGTATCTCTCTCCGTCCGTCTTATCCGAATGTTGTGTCACAAGCATGTGAGCTTGAGCCACGTCGACAACATTTACATATGTTGTGTATGGTTTTGGATATGAGTTGACGTCTCGGTTTTTACCAGCGAACAAATCAGTTATAAATTTGGCAGAGCTTGCTGCTTGTACAGCTTCATCATCAGCAGGAGGAGGCAAGATTGTTCCAAAGCAGAAAGTGGGCAGGATGGAGGTCATGGCGAATGAAGGCTTATTTTCCTCTCGAAAACGAAAAAACGCTCTCTCCGCCTCGTTCTTGCTAGCATAATAAGCTGACATTCCATCGATTGTTTGGCCTTCTTCCTTCATCTTGTTGACGACTTTTATACCATCATCGTTCCAGTCTTTCTCAGTAACCACATATGTAGGGTCCTTTTCAAATTGTACAGCAGCAGCCAGACTTGACGTGTAGACTACATGTTTGACATTCTTTCCATACTTTTGAACCGACTTGAGCAAATTTAGGGTACCATTGACTGCAGGGTTGATTACTTGCTTTATTGCGTCTTCCGGCGTCCAGAGAATAGGAGAAGCCACGTGTTGCACCACTTCCACATCTACAAAGCATCACTTACGTTAATTATTGTTTGAACGAAAATTTCAAGTTTAAATATTCAAAACTGCAGAGCACGTTGTGAGTTTACCTTTCACTGCTTCATCAAAGATACCCTCTTTTTCAATATCGCTAGTTTCATAGATCTCGAACCGGTCAGCACCATACTTCTCCTTAAAATATTTCTCAACATTTGATGATTTTTTGGCGCTTCGGGAAGTCCCTATCACCACATGGCCAGCTTGCAAGAATTTGTCTGCGACATTGGCTCCTACATAGCCAGTTACTCCAGTTATAAGCACCCGAGAGCCAGCTGTTACTTCTGATACCATATTAAAGGTTATGCGTACAAGGAAAAGAGCTAACCAATATTTTAAGTACTTTATAAATTTTGTCAATCAAAAACACGGGAAAACGGTTAGTATATCCATATGTACGTAATGTGGCAGTGCCAAGGGGCGCTGCGGTGTCACCTTATCTCGCTGAATGAGGTGACTTCATTATTGCTTAAGGAGCTTGTTGCATGAGCTTGTTGTATTGGCCTGTGAAATGGGTTAGTTTAGTTAGTGCTGCACGTCCAAACTTTATATCTTCTCATCTGCATTTTTCTTCAATGCAACGCCTTCGATGCAATACCTTCGAAGAAGAAATAGATAGATTGAAGACCTCCGCCAGATGATTACGACTGGTTTGTATTTATGAAAAAAATATGACAAGCACCACATATATACATAATACAAGTATTTCCCTATTTGTGGTCTAAAAGATTGTTTATTACAACGAGTAAGAGCAAAATATGATTTGGAGACATAAAGGAATAATGGGCAAATGGTTTTTTCTTTGTTTTTTGGAATTTTGAATTCTTGTACAGACGATCTTCAAAAGATGCTTTAATAGATTCTTTTTTTTTCGTCTTACTCGACAATTTCTTCGGTCTCTTCCACGACCTCTTCGACCCACTCTTCGATAACTTCAAGCTTGCCTTCATCTGAAGCAGTCTTGATTTCCTTGCCAAGAGCAACGCGCTCCTCGGTAGCTTGCTTCTCCACTTGCTTTCTCCAGCTGTACCATTGCTCGACCAACTTTCTTCGGGTGGCAACAAGTTTGGCAGTGGCAGCATCACCAACAGCAAGATCCTCTTCCTCAAAGACCTTGGAGTATTGACGAAGATTCTTGCGGATCTTCTTCTTCTGCTCCTTTGTGAGCATTGAATCAGGACGAGGACGCCACAACAATTGCTTGAATTTGTCAATAGTCTGTCGGAACAACAAGAGACCCTTGAAATCCCACAGGCAATAACCGTGGTCGGCAGTATGTCGCCACATACTTGAACCAGTAATGACAAAACGACCGGTGGGATCCCATTCGACATCAGTCACACCATAGTGTTCTTGGGTAGAGATTAAGTGAACGCTAGCACCGACATCATCCTTGACTGCATCCTTCTTCTCCGCGGCTGGCTCAAGATCCAAATCGTAAAATTCCAAATCAAATACAGTTGTGCTTCGGAGAGTTGCAGCAAGTAGATGTCGTCCCTTCGGTGACCAGAAGAGATGGTTGGAAGTCTTCTTGTCAAATATTTCTGTAAGAAAAAAAAGAAAAGAGAGATTAGAAATGAGTGATTTCAATTCGTGATTGTTAAAGTTATAAACGTACTAAGGGGTCGGTATGCAACGACAGCTTTGCTTCTGTCGAGATAATAGAAGCCAACGCTAGTTTTCAGCGTTGCTGGTGCTTGGCCAGTAGGCCCAACGCCAACACCCAAGTTAGGGTCGGATGTGGTTATAATAGCAAAACGTTCCCCCTTTGGTTCCCATGCGAAAGCAATGACGGCTTCCTTGAGCTCCAAGGTTTCGACAGGGATTTCCTTCTGACATAAGCGGAAGATTTCGATATTGGCAAAAGTAGACTTCTTGGTCTTTGTATGACGGTCGACCTTGACAGCAAGATAATGACCTTGTGATTGCCATTGCAATTTGCACTACAGAAACAAAAGGGTTAAAAATAAGATCAAAGATCTGAAGCGCACAATTATGGGAAACCTACGTCTGTGACATTGAACAAGTTCTTGGTTCTGATGATTTCCTTGCTTGGGCAAGACATGATGGTTACTCTGGCAGGTTGGTTGCCAACTTCAGGAGTCCAGTAAGACAAAACTTCTTCCTTTTGGAAGTTCTTATCATCATCGCCGTTGGGAATGGCAGGGGACCATTCGAAATCAGCGACACCGTCGATCTTTACACTCTTCTTGCCGACCAAACCCATTGATGGAGCTTGATAGATAGAGATTTGCTGTCCAGCAACAAGGCGAGCAAAGTATTTCTCAGATGGTGACCACTTGAACATAGGCCAGCTAATGGCTTTTGGTGCATCTCCAGTTTGGATGACGGGGAAAGAACGAAGAAGTTGACCTGTGATAGTGTCCCAAATGACAATCTGATTGCCTTCGTCTTCCTCGGTGAATGGGTTGACTGAACCTTCGGGAATACGTGATACATTGATGGGTTCATTTGACCATGTGACGAGATAACGTTCGTTTGGTGAGAAATCAATCAACTTGACTCCAGGGTGAACAAAACGAACGATTTTGTTCCATGATGGTCCGCCCCAAAGCGCAATACCTTGTCTATGGAAAGTAGTGAGATAGCTACCAAGAGGAGACCATTGAACATAAGTTTCAGTCCAGTTCTGAATGATGAAGTCGGTTTAGAAAGAGAGAAAGTATAAAAGCATGTGTTTAAGAGTGTACTTACAGTTCTAGAGTACTCATGCTCGGGAGCCTCAGTCTTTCTATTCCAGAAGATGCTGACATCATCTCCACGGTACATAACCCATTGGTCTCGGGCTTGAGGATCGGTCAACCAGCTACGAAGATGTTCCTTTTGAACAAATTCTTCTTGTTCTGGTTCAACATATTCATCACCAATAGAGGTGTATTTTTCGATATCTGTGAATCGGTTAACTGCAAGAATATGAGATTTGTCCATGCGATGACCGTCAAGGGTCTTGATGGCAGCGATGGCGGATTCAGGGTTTTCGAAATCAACAAAGCAATACCTATGAATTTTTTTTACTGTAAGTTTAGATTCATAATTCTTGACTTAGATCTCATCTCCAGGATACTCTACCCTTTGCTGACTCGCTTTCCGTCGTCTTTGCTCTCAGTGGGCATGAAAATGCCGTTTTCCTTGATAGGTCCAGCAGCCTTGGTGATCAACTTCTTCAAGACAGTGAGCAATTTCTCTTCCTTGCTTTGATCAACAACGGGAACATTATCAACTACGACGATGGAGTCAAAACCCTCATCTTCAGGAAGAGGATAGGCCTGCTCAATATCGGTAAAATCGATATCTTCTTCTGTATCTGGGAAGTTCTTGGAATCGAATGTTGCCGCAGGCATGATTGAACAGAAAGGAGGTGCAATATTTTTTCAGCACCGCGTATATTTAGCTTGTCCAACAAGTTCTTGCCTGGTGGCTTAGCTCACCAAAAATTTCGAGGCCGCCCATAGGCTGATTTTTTTAGGGTATTGGTTTTGTTAATATTATTTATTTTGATCATACATTTTCGTAGGCTTCATATTCGCCAAAGTATCCTCTACATAACTGCCTAATGGCTGTTTCATAATTATTGGGAGAGTGGTCTAAGAACATACTTCTAGAGAAAATGATTTCAGAGAATCGTTGCTGAACATTTTCACATTTTTTGAGGATAACCGTATGAGCACGTTTGGATTGTGCCGTTCTTTTCTTTGCATAGAAAGATTCGGTTCGCCCGTCGGTATGCTGAACAAGTTGGGGTATCGATTCAATATGGTATATGGTTGAAGGTGGATAGAGTTTTTCAGATGTCATGTCGGCTCTCATGGTCTTGATAAGTGCCCAAAACCATTGTTCATCGTCATCTGGCTGGTGTTCTTCGTCAGTTTTGTCGGGTTCGCCTTCTTGAGTGCTTGTACCGCTCTTTTGATAACGACCAACTACTCTACTGACTATTTCATCAGTTATATTGCTCTCATCATGAAGACTGACAGCAACGTTTTTAAAATCTTTAAGTAGGCCCAGACTCAAACTGGAAACAATGTCATAAGAATGGATAACACTTGTCACCAAACCTTGACCACAGTACTGACTGAGCTCAATCGACATGACACATGGTGGTCCGAAAGTGTAACAATGAATAGGTCTACCAGGCGGCAGTCCAGACTCCACATTGGTAACAAAGGGTATAGTATCTTGGGCTGGAAAGCCGGAAAGAGCACGAGTATAGAGTTCACCTTCAGATTCGGCAAATTCGTCCCGCATTTGGCTCCAAAGTACGCTTAACAACGATGCAACACCAGCTCCTAGTGAATGGCCACATAGAACCAGCCCATATGTTGGCCAGCGATCGAGTGCGTCCCTGATCACTCGATAGACTTTGCCCTTTTGTTTAGCTAGCAGTTGTGCTGCACCAAGCATACCACCATGGGCTGAGAAGTGTCGCTCTTCACCACCTGGCCCAGTTTGTGGCAATGTAAATCCGGAATAGGAGCACGTCAAGTCTGTGAGAATGTCACTTAAACCTAAAGTCCCGCGACATGTCAAAACCACTGCTTCAGCGGCATGATCTACTGTCACATAGTGGACCAATGCGTTGATCTGAGGATTTTGAATGGATAACAACGTACTATCAGTGTAAGACGAAAGCAATATGTCTTCTACTGGAACGGAAGTGTGGTAGGAGAACGCGTGATGGTTAGGGTGATGGTGATGAGAAGCTGGTAAGATATGTGGCATATCACCAATTCCCAAAATTCGCATAAAAGACTCGCCATATGCTGCTGAGGCGTATCGCATAAAACGAGCAATATTGGTAATCAAATGTGCTCGAGGGAAGTTGCGCCGAGTGCTCTTATCTGAAAGTGGATAAGTGCCTGCTCCACGTTTAGTAAGCGCACCGCGTACTTGGGTAGATGGCATTCGCTTTAATATTGGCGACGATGGTCCTGTAGTTCCCGCAGATGATGTGAACGTTGTAGTTGTGGTGGTTCTAGCCACGGATTGGATTGAAGCTAACGAGGAAATAGAGTTGGAGCGCGGTCTTCTCCTTGACGATGTAGATAAAGTTGGTATGGGTGGTACATTTTGATTTGATGGTAATCGAGTGTGGCCACGAACAGCAGGCTTCATGTCTTGCTTGCTGGGTACAGGAGGTGGAGTTGAACCCGATGGGCTGGAAGGCACTTTTTTCTTATCAGACGCCAACATACCGCTTCCATTTGCCTTTTGAAACATGTTGGACACTGACTTGTTTTTCGCCACAGCTTTTCGTTTGAACTTTCCCCAGTTGTTTTTCTCCTTTTTCCGATCATCATCGTCATCAGAGTACAATGAGTCTTTTGGAGGTACAGCTGGCGCTTTAAGTGGTCTTTCATGATATTGCGCTGATGTAGATCTCGTTGTCGTTGACGTACTGGTCAATGTAGTTGTAGGCCCAACTACTTGACCAGGGGAATTATGATTTGCTGGTTTGTTACCAGCAGATGATTCTTCTGCAATTTGTTTATGGAGATTCGCTGCTGCATAGCGCTCCTGTCGTTCAATTTTCTTCTTGTTGAACTTTTTGGACATAGCTGAGAGCATTACTCGGAAGCCTCTTGCTGTTCGCAACTCTGCGCCTGAGTCGTGGTTTACATTCGAAAGTAGTTTGGAGGAGTTAATTTGATCGATTGCATTATTTTTGTCAGCGTTTACAAACTGATCATTTTCACGGTCGACGATAGCCACAAAAGACTCTTGCGTCTCTTCATCGGATTTGACAATGACATATTTCGCAGGAGCAGGCTCAGGGTTTTCTGTTTCGCCTTGCTGATGAGGATTTAGTGGTCGGAATGATGTTGTTTTCGTGGTATAGGTTTTGGTCGTAGTTGTAATCTCGTAAACGTCGGCATCGTAAGCTGATTTGGATGGACTTGAGTACGCAGAGTCAATGGCATTGATTTCCTCTTGGGAATTAGCTGGAGCAGCAACCTTCAGCTCTGCAGATGCTTCATCTTGCGCTAAAATGCCTTCTAATTCGTGAATAATATCTGGATGTTGCATGATGGGATTGTCTGGATCATCCGAGCCACTGTCTTTCAAGGCGCGTCTTCCGTCAGGTACTTCTACAGAAGTCGCTTCATCTTCCTCTTCTTCAATCACTAGTCCTTCCCAAACGACGGTCATTTGCATATGAGACATCATTCGATTATGAGTTACATTTTGCAGAACGGCGAACGAGGTCATAGCCCTTGTCAAACCGGTAAGGATAGCAATCTTGCCTTTTTTGGAGAGTTTGAAGTCCGGATCCAACATTAGTTCTCGATGAACAAGAGCTACGAGTGATGCTATTGCTCGCGAAGTTTCGTTGCTACCAAATATTCCGTCTAAAATCCGTACAGATTCTTCCGCTGTCTGTTTTGCGATATTAAATCGTTACAAAAGGTAGAAATTATCAGAGTTAGGATTAATTGTCAAAGATAAGAATGCAAAAGCTAATGACACAAAATTTTGAGACCTCCACTTACGCGAAACCCAGTTTTGATAGTTTGTGTTGTAAGGTGAAAACCAGTCATTGCGAACAACTCGGCCAAGGTAAATGTATGATGAACGATGTATACGCCAAGATTGGTGTACTTGTCTAAAACTTGCAAGAAGCCACCTCTGTATGCAATGATATCAATTATCATCAATTCTAAAACATAAAGTATTAAAAGACCTCAGTCTGACTTAACATACCTTGCTTCTTTGATCTCTTCATCAGGATTCTCCGAAAACCGTATCATATGTAATCTTTTGGCTGTACTGAGCGCCGCAATCAATGTTTGTCTAGACATGCCTAACGAGAAGGCTGTGCTATATCTCGCTGACTCTAAAAGCGCTTCGATAAACAGTGATGAACACCTCAGGGAAAGCCGAGTTGCGACAGAAACAGCGGTTATGAAACTAGCAACATTCTCTGGCAATAGCGTTGGTGATGCGGCAATCAAAGAAGTATGGTAAGATGACAGTTGTAAAGCCATAATTGTCTGAAATTTCTAGCACTGATGATCTACAGGTATCTTGTTGTGTAATATACAATGATGGATTAGGGCTGTGTAGGCTTTATAGCAATAACTTTTGCTATGAAAAAAGCTTCCGGCTCTTGGTTGCAGTTATTTATATCAATAGGTAGGAATCTCGTGAATATAATTGAGAAAGGAAAAACTGTTGGGGGATGGAAATAATGTATTGAAATTGTATTGGCCTTTATCACATGCGCATGTTCATTTGGTGAGGACTGTTTCCGCCAAGTTGACGTCACTCATGCCGATAGCTGCCATTCAAGGTATGACAGCAATCAAGACAATCTAACGGCAAGTCGCTTGTAGACGACAGAGATACTAATTAGAATGTGATCCAATTCACAGTTAACAGATAAATTGACTTTTCTGAGCATAAATTGGTAATTTTCAGTGATCAACGCCGCTATTTCTTATGATCTCAATATCGTATCAGAGTACCGCGAACACAACGTCGCACAAAGGGATCGTTGAATTTCCACATGGCAGACTGTAGCTTCACAGATAAGAAATCATGGGCAAAGATTCAAAATCAGTTCGTCAGTAATTTTATAGTGCTTAGAAGACCAATATTAATTTGCAAATGTTTTCTTAACAAGATTGTTTAGAATTTGCTATATAATCGTTTGCTTGCATCTTTTTCTGATATTAATATCCCAAAACCTTGTAGCCGTACTTTGTCTGCGTTTTAGCCACGTATCAGCGATTTAAGACGGTTGACAAAGATGATCAATGGCCAAAATCATGTAATAAGTTTTGATTGTCAATTTGTTCATACATACTTGTTTGCTAGACTCGAAAACATATCTAAACGATACTTATGGAACTAGAGACAGCTGGTTTCGAGAGTCTTTATCTCCAGCATAAACTTGATAAGTAACTCTCCATAAATGTATAAATTGTATGTAGGGAGCTGGAGTGAGCTTCATTCAAGATCTTAATATTGACTCTATTGCCGGTGAAGATAATTATAAACAAAATTGGGTCCTAGATCGCGATGTAAACCTTATATTAGAGCAATAGTCCCTGCTTGGAGAACATTGGGTACTCTCAGGATCACCATTGGATGACATGCATTTAACAAGTGTGTATTATCTCACTATTTCTTTGACGTCGCTTTTTTGTCTATTATCAGTTCTCACAGTAATGTATCAATTTGGACGACTGATTCTATTGCATGCACAAGCAGGTGGGAAAGGTCCGAGTCACTGAACAACTTTGTATTGACATTAGGATGCCCAATATTCTGAAAATCATTTTACTTTCCTTGTTTACATTGGGATACTACTACGTTACTCACAAGTCATAACATATCAACATACCGTCTTTGAAAATTTTTATAATCTGGTTTGTCAACATATACAAGCTTGACCTTTCCCGTCATACTCAAGCTAGCACTCGACACTCGAGCAATTACCACAAAGCAGTCATTCTCGGTCACAAACTTAGTTCCATGTCCATGCAGATCCCAGCCCAGTGATCGGTTATCTTACCCTCTTTGAAAAATATCCCTGAAAAATTCTCGAAAGTATAGTCACTGTGGATGTAGTGTTTGATGCTATCGAAGTTCGAGTAAAGTGGTCTTCTTTAAATTGTTTTGAGACCTTTTCAGGGACAACTCGCAGGATTTTTTCTGGTCACGCTTAATTCAACACCCGCTTGGAGCTGGGTAACACGAACCGAACATTGACTCTTTTCCATTTTTCTCAAAATTCCATTATTGATGAATCTCCTGTTTCTTTTGTAAAAAAATGATACTTCCACCCATATTACTCTACTTCTTTATCTCTTACGCTGAAGCTAGCAGCGCCTTGGATATGATAACTGTGAATTGTACATGGCCATGTCCAAATACTGCTGATGTATGTCAAGTAACTGGTACTACCATACAATGTGCTCCCTCTTCCAACTCACAGTACGTATAGCTAGCCTTGCTGTTCCCATCAGTTTGTTTGCGTTAAACGCCATCGATATATAACTGACTTTTGCTACTTATTGAAACGTTTAGATGGGTCATGAAAACGTCAACCACTTCTCCAGTCTTTACCGGGGATACCGCCACAATGAATCAACCTTGTATTTCAGCGCCAAATCCAATAAAAGCGACACAACCTTACACAAACATTACCTCCAGTAAACCTACAACGTCCAATATTGCTTGGCCGTTGCAAGACAGCGAACGGCCGTTTGATGCATTCTTATCCAACTGTGACTCCACCACCTACTGTTCTCCTGCCATTTCACAATGTATACCCCGCATTAGCCAAGATGGTTACTGCAACTCAACCAACGAATGTAACAATGAACAGCAATGCATCTCTGGTCGCTGCAATGGTGGAGAGACAACCTGGGCACCACAAGGGCCACAAACGTCACACTTACTCGCCGGTATTATCAGTGCTATCGTGGCCATCATAGCCGTTATAATTGCCGGTGTCTTTTATATCAGAAGGCGACGACGACAACCGCAACTAGGCTCGATAGCCAAAAAAGAGACTGTCCAAGACGCCTTGGCAAGCTTTGAACAATGCTTTGAATCAGATCACACCACACCAGCTATGCAACAAAGACATCTTCAAATGCGTCTGCAACAGGAGCACTCTATTGGTGATAAAGGAGATATGTCAAGTTCTCCTCCACCCTATTCTCCCTAAAAAAAAACAAAATCAAAAAGAGATAACCGACAATCTTAGCATTTTGTTAACTTCTCCAGACCACCAAAAAGGCTTTTCTTTACCATTATCACACTTTTCGACTTTTTATTTTTTATCCTCGCTGTATCATTTTGAAGCGAGCTCTCACTGTAAATAGTATGCGAACCGCAATATTCAAACTTGGAGCAAAGATTCGTCGCAGGCCGGGCCGAAGCCATTAATCAATTACATCATTCTATACAAATATAAAAATATAAAAATGAGCCATGCAAAAGAAGAAGTGAGTGTGGAAAAGGAGAGAGCAAAAAAGATTGACGGGATGGTCACGCTTATTCAAGCACTGAACAACCGAGTAGGAATTGTCTAAATTTGTCTCAAGCGGGGCCAATTTTATAATTTTTCTTCATGGGAAGAACCATAAAGGCGTTTGACCACACACTTTGATTCGTTGCTCATTCCCTCATGAGACTAATCATTCGCCAAGATTACGACGAAGCTTCGTCTTATGTTGGTACGTAATATCAATTTGTACTTTGGTATCTTGCGTTGAAGCTGATCATATCCTTATTATTCAAATCTTTATCCATCCCCCTTACAGCGCACTATATTCGGGAACGCATAATTCAATTTGCTCCTACAAAGAATCGGCCATTTGTTCTCGGTCTACCAACAGGCTCAACCCCTATTGGAGTCTACCGAAAGTTGATAGAGTTTTATGAGGCAGGAAAGTTGAGCTTTAAGCATGTCGTAACCTTCAACATGGACGAATATGTTGGACTTCCGCGGTAAGTGAAAATTTTAATCACCAAATGGCTTTGGCTTTCCGCGGATCAATATTTATACATGCCTCATCAAATAGAAACCATCCCGAATCATATCATACGTTCATGTGCTCGCAGCTATTTGATCATATAGATATACCAAAGGAGAACGTTAATCTCTTAGATGGTAATGCGACTGATTTGGATGCAGAGTGTCGTCGATTTGAAGCGACTATCGCCAACCTCGGGGGAATCGAATTGTTTTTTGGAGGTATCGGTCCAGACGGGCACATTGCCTTCAACGAGCCAGCATCATCATTGACCTCAAGAACGCGGGTCAAGACTTTAGCATACGAAACAATAATTGCCAACGCAAGATTCTTTGACGGAGACATCAGCAAGGTACCAAAACTTGCATTGACAGTAGGCGTTGCGTAAGTAACTACTCCGATTAATTGCGTTTGGTTTAATGTGGCTTTCAGCTCAACGCCATTGCTTTATTTTCTTTGCAGAACGGTAATGGATGCTCGAGAAGTTTGTATTCTCATTACTGGAGCTCATAAAAGGTAAAAGAAATATTTACATAGAGGTAACAGCTACCATTACCTACACACATCTAACCAAAGCTTGTCATCTTACCGCAATAGTGTGGCTCTAGCAAAGTGCATTGAAGAGGGCGTTAATCATTTGTGGACAGTTTCAGCTATACAAATGCACCCGAAGGGTCTGATAGTATGTGATGAGGATTCAACTCTTGAGCTACGTGTCAAGGTGAGCATGTTTGCATGTTGCGTCTGAAATGCTATTACTGGTAGTTAACATATTCTTTCTCGATAGACTGTGAAATACTTTAAATCAATCGAACATGTTCACCAATCTTTGATTGGAAAAGAGAATTTGGGCTTACAAGGTGAAGTGCTATCAGAGGATTCTAAACGAAGGCGAAGGTCGCATATTAGTGACGAAGGCTGGTCGGAAGGAGCAATAACCGGCGAAGGCTATATTGAAGAAGGTTACCACAGTAGTAGCCCACCAAAACGTAGTCGACTAAGGTCATGAAACTTTCTTTATTAAGAGCGCAGGATACGCTTAGTTTGGCTTAAAGATTTTCTTAGTTTTTGTGATATAATGTATTGCTTTGTTTCATCGTTCATTTTTTTGGTGTCTTTCTGAATATAAAATTATGTTTGTGACTTTAAAATTTGGGCCGGTCGAATCTTTTGCCAGTTGTCCACAGACACTTCTATGCCTGAAACACGAAATAGAAAGAAAGCTGCTGCCGCCAAAAACCAACAGCAAACGGCATCAGGAGACGATCCCAAAACGCGTGCTGCCAAGGCTGCAGCAGCGACAGCTGGTCCTCATTCAGCTGCCACCAGGTTAGTTGAGGTTTTCTAAGATCTGGATTCAAATCTTTGTTTCCTTCTAATCTATTCCAATTACCGCGCCAGCACTATCCCAGCAAGACAACTCGTTGAATCGCCGGCTTGGGCACCTTCCTTTAAAAACGCCTTCCGCGTTATCTTTGCTGTAAGGTGCGCAGCCGCGCTCTACAGCATTATAACCGATTGTGACGAAGTTTTCAACTACTGGGAGCCCACGCACTGGCTACAGTATGGGTTCGGTTTACAAACCTGGGAATATTCGCCTGAGTTTACCATTAGAAGCTGGAGCTATATCAGCGTCCATGCTGTCCTGGGCTGGATTGGAAGTTTAGTCGCCAAAAGCAAGGTTTGTTATCACTAAAATAGGATTTCTTTCACCTTTTTGTCAATTTCGACTGACAATGAATTCTTTCATTAGATACAAGTATTTTATTTCATGCGCATTATGTTGGGGGCAATTTCGGCTTTTGCTGAAGCAAGGTTCTATCGTACGGTAGTGGAGGAGATCAACCCCCATGTCGGTAGATATTTACTTGTTGCTCTGGTTGGCAGTGCTGGTATGTTTCAAGCAGCTGTTGCATACCTGCCTTCCTCATTTTCTATGATTACCACCATGATGGCATTCTCTTACGTACTCCAGCCTCCAACAAACTTTTCTCGTAATCGAACATTTGGAGCTACCTTCTTCTTTGGACTGGGAGCTTTGCTTGGATGGCCATTTTGTGCTGCTCTCGGAATTCCATTTGTGATTGAGGAGCTATCAATCTATGGAAGGGAAATGCAAGCCGATGAAATGGGAAATGTGGTTAAACTACCCAAACCAGCTAATTGGAGATTGAAAAGAGCTATGCGCTTAGGTGAAGCCATGCTTTTGTCCTTCGTGGCCATAGCAGTAAGTCGAGGTATAACTCTGGAAATATAAAAGAAATTGATACTGACTTGCGATTATCAAGACACCAATTGTAGCAATTGACTATTTCTTTTACGGAAAAGTGCAGTTCGTGCCCCTAAATATCGTGCTTTACAATGTGTTCAGCGGATCTGATAGAGGACCAAATATTTTTGGGACTGAGCCTTGGTGGTTCTATATCGTCAATGGTTTTTTGAACTTCAACATTGTGTTCGTTATGGCTTTAGGCTCTGCTCTCTGTGTTGTAAGTAGACGATCCTTTCTATACAAATGATACATGTATATATTAACCATGATGTTTAGCTTATCACTATGTATGTGGACCGCAATCGCATCAGTAATAACGCAACACCTGGATTCAGCGGTGTTGTCTCCCCGTACATCCTGTTGGCGCTCAAGCTTGTTCCGTTCTATATCTGGTTTACAATCTTTACTTTGCAACCGCATAAGGAAGAACGATTCCTCTATGTCGCGTACCCTCTGATTTGCCTAAACTTTGCTATATCATTGTTCTTAGTTCGAGGATGGATGCACCGCGCTACTGGACTTTTGGGCACTTCTGTTACCACGCGCCTATATATTGTAAAATACTTTACGACCTCCATAATGTTGGGTGCCACACTTATATCTTTATCGCGTATATTGGCGCTGTCCAAGTACTACAGTGCTCCTAAAGAAGTATACACTGCCTTATGGAACCGTGATCCCAACGCACCCGTTTTAAATTTCGACTATTTGAACGAGGACTACCGCTATGATTCTACACTAGGAGAAAAAACCCTTTGTGTTGGAAAAGAATGGTATCGCTTCCCCAGCAGCTACTTCTTGCCCAATGATGTTAGGCTGGGAATCGTCAAGAGCGATTTCGATGGACAACTGCCAAAGCCGTTTGTTGAAGATTTGGAAGAATTTAAGTACGAGGATGCTTCCACTGGTAAAATTGTCTCCCAAAAGTTGAGACAATTCAGTTTTAATGGATCAAAGCAAATTCAACCTGGATTTAATGATTTGAACGTGGAAGATCCATCTGTATATGTATGACATTGATTTGCATCTGAGAACTGTTTCAATATGAAGTTATTCTAATTGTTATTGTTTATAGGTCAAGTTATCACAATGCGATTTCATGGTTGATTCTGATTTCCCTATGCGCTACGCAGACGGAGGCGAATCAACTTCCACGCATGAGCCCCGTTATATTCAGGACAGCAAACACTGGGAGGTCATCGCGTGTAAGCCATTTTTGGATGCCGCAAACTCACATCGTTTGTCGCGTGCATTTTGGATACCTGGAGTTAAGCGCCTGCAATGGGGTGAATACTGCCTTTTGGCCAGAAAATAATGTGAATTATTTGATTGCTTTAAAAATAAATGAATAGACTTTTTTGAATTGGACAAATTGCCAAATAATGCTGGATGAAACAGAGGGCATGAAAATGGGCTGACATTCATTGGCCGACGTATTGATGTCGTCACAAGGCGCATTGCCGAGGACAATTTATATAGCGGCACGGCGCCTAACAGTTTGGTGCGGTTCTCCTTAACCTTTTTACATCCCTTTCAACTCACCAACAAACTTTTTCATCATGACCTGCCCCTGTATCAAAGATGGACAATGCACCTGTCAAAAGTCTGAGTGCAAGTGCGGAAACGAATGCGTCTGCCACTGTAGCGGCAAGGAGACTGCTCATAAGTCCAGCTGCAGCTGCAAAGGTATATAGTCTGGATACACGTGTCAAAATGTTGTCTACAATTAAAGACTAACTTTATCACTTGTAGGATCTGGCAGCGGATGCAACTGTGGAAGCGAATGCAAGTGCTAATTTGTGACACCCATAAGACTATTTTTTCCATGTCTTGTGTATGAATTTTCGAACAAATCAAAAAAAAAAAAAAAAAAAAGGACCTAGCGTAAGAAAGCGATGGTAGTTGTAGCATAGTAGTTGTAGTATTGTAGGGTAGTAGTGTAGTAGGTCTAGTTGTTTAAAATCCTTTTGTGTATAAAGTGCTGTGTAGATGTGTTTATGGAGAGTATTATGGACCCTTTACAATTGAACCAGCCCTTTGTGGGATATCGACACGAGCTGTCTTTTTTTTCCGCATTGACAGTTGTCAACCATTCATTAAGGCGGAGTTAAAGGCGGACCGGATCTCAGATATTGAAGGATGAGGATGACAATAGGCAATTGATAGAGGTAGAACCAGTAAAGAAAAGTGAGAGGGAATAAAGGATGTTGTTGGTGTCAGTCCAGCGTTGAGTAATCCACATAGCCTGATGAGAAAGTGGGGGAAGGTGAAATTTGTGGAGTTTGGAGGTCAGGCTAATGTGTGAGGGTCCCTTTTGCCCAAAACGGTTTCGCGTACCTCATATTTCCAGCTTTCAGTATTGATATCCCTTCGTCCATCTTTGATTCAGCTACCACGCTTTTCGTTAATACCATCACTCAGATTACACCATGAATTTTATGAACTTTAGGTAAGAATGGCAAGTCCTTCAACTGGACGATAAACGGATCCTTTTGGATGTGCAACTAAATTAGCAGTTGAAATTGCTCAAGTTGAAAATGCAGTGGTTAACATCACTCTCTCATCTAAACCTATAGCTTAGGCGGCAAGAAGAAGACCCCAAAGTCCAAGTTATCGGCATCGAGTGGTCCAAATAACAAGCCATTGTTTTTATGTAACCCTTATGTGAACAATATGCTAGTGAAAGGCAGCTTTAAAACCATCGTGGAACTGCCAAAATATGTCGATGCTAACGAATGGCTAGCTTTCAATAGTAAGCACAGTTCGACATATACGCACTGTATTGCGTTGAGCGATACATATCTAATATGACAATTTGCATTTTAAGCTTTTGAATTTTTCAACTATATCAATCTGTTCTATGGATCAATTGCAGACTTTTGTACTATACAGTCCTGTCCAACTATGTCAGGCGGGTCAGGGTAAGTCGCAATCTATGTTTGATACGCTGTGTGCTTTTTCACTGACCTTTGGCTGGAATAGTGTCGAATATACGTGGACAGACGCTCAGTCTAAAAAAATGAAACTACCAGCATCACAGTATGTCGACTTTATGGCGACCAGCATACAGAATACGTTAAATGATGAGACGTTATTTCCAACTAAAGCCGGTAAATTGTCTTTCATAGCTTTACAAAGGTTGAGAAAGTGCTTGTATTGACAAAAGTGTTGTTCTTTGACAGGGCGTGACTTTCCTCGAGAACTACCAGGAGTGGTTCGAAAGATTTTTTCACAACTATTTCGAGTGTTTGCGCATATTTATTATCAGCACTATGAAAAGGTGTTGTCTCTACACGAAGAGGGTCACTTCAACTCATTATTTGCGCACTTCATATCGTTCGCAAAAGAGTTCGATTTACTGGACAAGAAGGAGATGCAACCATTGCAAGAACTAATTGATGTTATGGAAAGGAACGGTGTGATAACAGCTTAAAAGCAAGGATTCTCAAATTAAGATTCACCATACACATGCTCTCACAAACATACACTCAATATATAAACTGATTTGCAATTCAACAAATATTACACACTGAAAGATTTTGTTCATTGCTATAATGTTGCATACAACGTTTGGGGGAAGTAGTTCCTAATCTTTCGGATGACATATTTTATCATAGATTACTTTGACTTTTTTCACTACCTTCTTGAATTACTCTAAACCGATATAAATAGCTTAAATGTTTATCAAGTCAGCTACCTCGTCAAACATGAACTGAGATTCACTTTGTTAATAAAATAAAAATTGGCATACACATGCTTACGTTCCGCTTAAGTGAAGAGAGAAGACCCCTAAACATATATTCGTTGAATGAACAATAGCTTTTACTCGAAGCAATGTTACAAATGGAGCTATAAAGCACATGACGCGCACTCTGTATCCCTCCGCATTCAATGGTTTGATCGCAGTCACCTCTTTCTGGCACTTCTACGTTAGTTTGACACTTGAGCAGATCAACGGCAATTCTCTGCATGTAAATCGTTGGAATTGACATTGCAAAAGCTCCCAAATATGATGAATACAATAGCATTCGCATAAAATCTATCAATGAAGTTAGCATTTACCTGAAGTTGCATATAATTCTCTGTATTTGAAGCTGACCCAAGTTGGAAAAACACATCATCAATACTACTCCACAAAGACCATTGTAGTACTTATGGTCTTTCCTACGACCATATTGGGTAAATAAGAGCAAATACATAATCAAATGTTATGAGCAAAGGAAGGACTTGCAAAAATGTGTTACTTCATGTCGGGCTGTGAAAGTGACTCGTCCAAATTGGAAAACTTGCCAATATCCCGTTTTTTCAACTCCATACCCTGCTTACACTACTAGATCTCGCTACCCACTTGGAATAATGTTTCGCCAAATTGGCACCCCAAGTGAGCGGGATCTTACAGAGCTTATGGGAGACGATTACATTCGAGAATGGGATCAGGAGAAAGTAACGCATTGGCTCGAAGAACACAATTGGGGTCACATTGCTCCAAAGTTCAGAGGTAAACTCCGAGTAGCTGTGCACATACCACCTTGTACTCCACTAAGCTTATTGATTGTCCGTACACCTTGCAGAAGCCAAAATTTGCGGTAAACGGTTTTTTCAGATCACTTTAAGTGATCTAGTTGAAACTCTTCCACGGCCTATTACCACGTATGCAGATCGTCGGCGGTTGCTAAATGAAATCAGAGCCATCGGCAGACCAGCGGACGTTCCATATAACCAGCGGATAAGAGATCCAGTAAGGCTATGTATCCTTGAATCATGATCTCACAAAGCAACTCAATCTCATTATTATTGTTAGAATATTCATATTGATACCAACTTGCCTTTAATGGTATCTCCTGCAACCAATAGCTCTAGCTCAGGCAGCCAAAGCCCTGTGAGAGCCCATACACCACTATCAGCTCACCTATCCGACACTTCACCAGTTACACCATCTTCATTATCACGCATGACGGCACAATCACAATACGATACACAATATGAAGACCATGCATCGTCTCCAGACTCGCCAGTGTCCAAATCGAAATTCCGTAATTCGCCATCAAGTCATAGCAGCAGCTGGTCCATGTTCTCCAAACTTAAAAATTCACATTATCAGTCTCCCAAGATTGACTCTTCCGCATCTGCTGTGCCTATCATATCGTCACCAACTCTAACAGACTCAGAAGTTGACGACTATGCAAAGATAGCACCGTTTATCCCATCACGAACTTCTTCGACACCGGACAAGATCTCAAAGATTTTAGGCTCGACTGCAACAAATTTCATCGGCTACAATGTTCCTCCTAAACTGGTAGGGAAAACAGCTGCCAATTCCCAAAAGGGACTTCCAAAATCCGCATCCTATCAACCTTCATATACCCGCATTCCCAAACGCCATGCTCATACAGTTAGTAATTTCATTGGAACATGATTTCAATGTTTATTTGATTGTCATTTGGAAATGATCCACTAACGAACATTGGTCAAATACTGTAGTCCAGCAGCCCGGAACAACGAATACAAGTTACTGATGACGGGGAAGTGTGGTATAGTCTCATAGTGACAGATCTTCATGATCCTATGCTCGTAAAAGAAAGCATTTTGAAAAAAATGGGATTAAAAGGCGACCCAGATCGATATGTATACTTTCATGAAAACGGTCCAGATCCAGGTACTTTTTTGTTCTGCCGTTTTTCTGCAATACCTGGTAGTTTGCTAACCCTGCATACTTGTTTGTAAGATGTACCCCTACAACCACAACATTTGATCCATTTGTGTCGAATGGCAGACTATTCAGCTGCCAATCGTATTCTGGTCAAGCCCGCAAAGCAGCCATCATTTGCTTATTTGCAAGATCAAATTTGGAACAACTTTGTAAATTCTTCTGCCGAGCAAAAGCAGATGGGTATATCTGGTCCTCAAACTCATGATGAATCGGATCATTCCAATTCAAATCGGCCTCCTTATGGGTTTGCTACGCCTGACTTGGGTGCCTCTCCTTCACCGCCAAGAAGGAACCAAAAGCTCAAAGAGGCATATTCACCACCTTATTCTCGGTAAGTAAACTAATATATAAACTCACAAGATTTGGCACTACACTACTTGACATATCTTCTTATATTTATATAGTGCCAGCTATCTACATCCCACAGCAACACCTGCGGTATACCATCATAATGCAACGGATTCTACTTTTGATACAACCCAGTCAAATGATTATCCGTATGATTCGAATGCCAGCAATGCTTCTGATCTCTATGTGAGCCCAGCTGGCTTTGAGCATAAAGGGGTGCAGTTGTCTGATCCACCTACACCTCAAAATTATACAGACTTACAAGACAATGAACGGTATGGTGATTTTAGCAGTGCTGGCGGTGACAGCTTGTTCGACAATACTTTTGATAGCAGCTTCATATCGCCTACTAGCCAGTTCAAAAGCAATGAAATTGCAGAGCGTTTCAGAACTACATCTGCAGGAAGTAACAAGGATCACAGCGAATCTTCTACTGGTCAGAAAGCCCCACCGTGTGTCAACTTTTGGGCAGTGCAGCCACAGTCTGTCAAACCCGCCCCAAGTGACACCAGCATCAGGCAACCCTTGGTTCGTCTTTCATTAAGCGAGAGTGCAGTGCCACAACAACGATCTGATATACCCAAAATTGTGACTCGTGATGTATCAGGACCTAGTGGTCCGGTTTCAAGTAGCACATCAGGCTCACCTATTTCGCCATTGGAAAATCCGGCATTCCTACGTCTACCTAACCAGCAACCTGATAAGTTTTGGGGTGAAAGACCGCCAGTTGAACTTATGCAACAATATCTAGATAAATACTTTGCTGGCCATGATTTGGACAAGGAAATCATTGTTGAGACGCCAGCAAATGAAAATGGCAATAACCGCAACAGTGCTTCAAATTTGGCTCGCCAACAGCCTCTTCGACACAAAAAATCCATTCGCGTTGTGGCCAAAGAGGCTAGTAAGAAATGGCTTAAAGACGGTCATGAATATGCACCAACAGGTAATATGCTACGAAGAAAGAGTACAAAAATGTGGGGGCAACGTGTTGTGCAAGTCAAACCTGGGCAGCAGCCTGCTGACACGCCCACTGTCGAGAGGGCAACTGGCTACTTTGGCAAATCAGACGCTCCAGGTGAGTAATCGCATCGGTTACTGTTTCTGTGAAACCTTCCACTAACAAAGATCATTCAGTTTGCACAAAGATGCAGTGGATCAGGGGTGCACTCATTGGTAAAGGATCATTTGGCAGAGTCTACCACGCCTTGAATGTAGCAGCTGGTGACTTCATTGCCGTCAAGCAAGTGGACATTCCAAAAACTTCAAGTGATCTATTGAGTGTTCAGCAAAAAGAAACAGTGGAGTCTCTGTACCAAGAAATCACGTTGCTGAAAGATTTAGATCACGAGCATGTCGTTGAGTATCTGGGTTATGACCACGATGAGACAGAAGGAATGATTAATATCTTCCTGGAATACGTTTCTGGTGGAAGTATTTCAAGTCGACTGGCGCGGCATGGAGCGTTTGAAGAACCGGTGGTCAGACATTTCACTAGACAAATCCTGCTTGGTCTTGAATACCTCCATGATCGGAAAATCTTGCATAGAGTAAGCGAACGAACCTTTAAGTTATTGTTTTATTCAATGCATTTGTTCAGAAGGCTAATAACATTGAAATTTGTAACCAAAGGATATCAAAGGCGCCAACATTCTGGTTGAGCAGGATGGTATCTGTAAGATATCTGATTTTGGACTTTCTAAGAAAAACGATTACGAGAATCCATATGACCAGAACTCGCACATGTCATTGAGAGGTAATTCATATTTGTTAGCAATATAACAAAGCTTGAGCAGTATCGCTGATTGTTTTTTTATTATTATTGTTATGCATCATCGTTGTCGTTGGATCGATATGTTCACAGGCTCAATTTATTGGTAAGTTGAAATTATATCATACAACAAACAGAACTAATGCGCAATATAGTCACTAATCAAAACACCATAATAAATAGGATGGCGCCTGAAATGGTTAAGAGTGAAGCGTACAGTGCCAAAGTTGATATCTGGAGTACAGGGTGTACAGTTATTGAGATGTTTACCGGTCAACGACCATGGCTAGCTATGAATCAGCTTGCCGCTTTGTATAACCTGGGTCACTACAACAAACCACCATTACCTGATAATATCTCGGAAGAAGCTCGAGAATTTTTGGATTTGTGTCTGACAATGTAAGTACATGCAGAATTTTACATTCATCTCCTACTCAAGCGTGCTTATTATTTGACATACTTTCATAGTGATCCAGATAAGCGGCCAACCGCTGCGGACTTGCTGGCACATCCCTTTTGTCGGCTGGATCCTAACTTCCAGTTCACGGATTATGTGTCTAGCGGCAAGATTTAATGAGCTCACCCGCCCTAAAACTAATGACAACGACGCCAAAATTTCATTGTTTATGCCCTTTCCTCTTAATAGTCATGATTATCCGTATTTCTAAATTACCCTCTCTCTCTCTCTCTCTCTCTCTTTCTCTCTCTAATTAGCATCCTTGTTACATACATTCCTTTCTCTTTGGTGCTATCTGCCCATTAGTACATAGACTACACAAACCACATATCTTGTAATTAAAAGCAATTATCTGAAATATAATGGAAGACCTTTCCTGTCGTTCCTTCTGATTGACATTTAAAAATGGCTCTTTATTTTCGATAGAACCGTAGCTCATTGATTATCCTAATGGGTCAAAGAGATCAAGATCTGATGATTTTTTGTTGGTTGATGATTTCATGCTATTCGTTCTCATGTTATTCAAGCTGCCTATGGGCGCCAATGGTTGCAGCATATTGTTGGGTCTGACAGATGATTGTTGTGGTTGGAGCATACCAGATGTTGAACTTAGAGAGAGATTCTGCATCGCTGAATAGTTTGGTGTTGGCGTAGTCTGTGGAGAGATGGCAGGTTTACCATACCCTTGAGTAAAGCTGTTTCCACTTGAAGGTGGTTGTAACGCTGGAATTTTCTTGTTGACACTCCAGTCAATGGCTGGCTTTGGCACCTGGTTAACACTACTGGACATTGGTGAAGAGGGCTGGTTATAGCTATTACTGTTCATGGGTTGCAGTGTAGTAGTATGCATGGAAGACTGCATAGATGTGTGCATGGTCGGTTGCATAGATGAATGCATCGAGCTTTGCATTGGCGGCATCGCTGAGAACGATGTGGGGGATAGATGTCCTTGGTAAGATGGCGAGGAATTACCGCTTGTACTATATAATGATTGTTGGCTTGGTATACTTTGATTCATGGGCAGAGGAGAGTAGCTCAACGGACTCGGTGAGGGCGCTGACACAGGAAACATGCTTGGCGTACTAGAACCGTTGCTGTTCATATCTCCAAAGATATCTGCACTGACTGCCGCTTGTTGCGGAACGCTTTTACTACCACTGACAAGACTTTCAAAGTCATATCCACCGTTTGCAGGAGCTGGTGTTCCCGAAACAATGGCAGCATGTTCAGATGTGATCCTTCTAGTTTGATCTTCTAATTGCTTAACTTCCCGTAAATGTTTCGAGTGAGCCTCCTCCACTCTTGTGGTCAACTCTCTGATTGTTTTCATAAACTTTTGAAACTGATGTGATTGAGGATAATACATTCAGCATATGCACATTCACAACTTTTTTCATGTAACCCTGTGCTTACTTGTTCCAAAGTCAACAATGGCCCGAAGCTCATACGCCATAACTGTGGCAGGATTTCCGTCGCGATGATTTCCTTATCTAAATGCTTTCCCATCTCGTCATACACCGCCAGTGTGACCAGCTATAATATTGTTGGAATTACGATTTCGGTTATTAGGCATATCATAGCTTTAAGCCTGAGCATATACATACCATGACAGCTGGCTCCTTTGTTTTGATGCCTTTAAGCAGAGGCACGAGCTTTTCTTGCATGGTAAACTTTATAACACAACTCACTTCAGCTATCCAAGTTCGAGTACGTCTCATTGTTCAGTGTATGCTTACCTTATCGATGACTTTGATCATTGCGTGAAAGCAAATGAGAGTGCTAACTTTCACTGAAAGCACTGTTGTGGTGACAAACAAGGACTGATTTTATAAGTTAGCTGAGCTCCGGCGTCCTATGTGTCTTTGTAATACTTTTAATGCTGAATTACCTGTACACGAGGGAACAGCGAATTTTTCACAGTGGTGTAGTCTAGTGACTCAGCAAGGACAGGTATAATTCTGAGAGCCTTTTCCTGTACCACGGGAACGGGAGTCTCAAGAGCAGCGTAGATCAATGGCATGACATCTATAGGAGCAAGTGGTTAATAAAGTACGAGTCAGTCCGAAAACAATGTCTGCTGTATCGTACCATCACGAAAGGTCTCCCGTGGAGTTTTCTTCTGGAAAATGTCCAACTTTTCCAAAAGAACAATCATATTTTGAGGGGGGTCTCGAATGGTAAAGATTGGCTTTAAGGATGGCAGAACCCTCTCACAGAATTCTTCTTGAGTGAGCTTCTCTGTGATACTGAATATATTAGGTAGAGTAAATGGTAATAAGCTGTGATCTTTTAGTTCTTCCAGTAGAGAGGGGAGAATCTGCAGAGGAAGGTGAATAAGAGTACAAACGAGCAGACAGTCTTGATGAATGGATGTTTACCTTTCGTGTAAGCACACGATCTGGAAATTGGCCCAAAACTCGAGACAATCCTTTCATAAATTGGGACTTCTCCTCTTTCGATTTTTCCGGAAAACTCTCAAGATATTTCATTGTAGAAACCAAAATGTTGTCGAAATACTTTGAGCTTTGGAATTCAATAGTGGTCATTCGTCGAGATGGTTCACGTACAATCAGGTGTCGCAAAACCTCTTGCAAGTGATTTGGAATGTTTTCATAAGTTATCGCTGATAAACCCTCCATCATGCGCTGATATTTTCGCAGATTGTTGAAGGTTTCAAGCAAAGATTTTCCCTTGTTATGAACTGTGTATGCCAAACATCCCAAAGCGAAGGCGTCGTTGGTAACTGATATATCATTGTCCAATACGAACTCCGGTGCTGCAATCACAACCTAGCATTAAATAAGTGCAGATAATTGCGAATGAAGTTATAGCTAACTCAGATACGAGTCTTACCGGCATAGTCGAGATTCAGTTGGCAATAGTCAGGCATGTAATCATTGAAATCATCAAAACTATCGGTTGGCCGATCCGGATTGTTTAAGAATACACTAAAGCCAAGTCTATTAAATGGTTCCGTAAGTTCCAGTCGTACAATGAGTCAATTTTCATCAAAAGTAGCAGAGTCCTTACCCTCCTATTTTCCAATCTCCCTGTTGTTCGTAGGATATGAGTTAGATTTGGATAGCCAACGACATGTCTCATTTCTTGACTTACCTTCGCATTCACAAAGATAGCCTCTGGTACGAGGTTGCGATGAACCACTTTTGCATCATTGTTCAAAAATTGCAATCCTTTTCCAACCTGCAAAAGTCCTTTCTGGATCTGTAACAAAAGTGGCTGTCAATATCATCAATGCTGGGAATTTCTTTAACCGTTCGGACTGAAATTAACCTCTAGATCATCGAGTTCGAATCCTGTTATCTCTTTTGGGGTGGAACCATCAAACCCGTCTGTATTTCCTAGCAAATTGTGAAGAGAAGCTTGCAATGGTTCCGTTGCAAACGCGATGGATGATCGTGATTCGCTAACTGGTTCGACAACTTCCAAAATTGCAGGGTGTCGCAATCGAGTTAAGTTGCTTGCCTTGTTTACAGCCGCAAAATTTAGTACAATTGATGAGCAATTGTGCATCAAGTTCTCGGAAAACTGTCTGTACCTCTTTCTTCAGCATCTCATACACTCGTTCAGTATCCGCTCTAGAGGAACCTCTATCTCTCCTCATTCCCGATTCTAGAGATCGTTTTTCGAAAATCTAATAAAACAATAAATTTAATCAAGTCAAGGCATAGTCGCTGCAACTGAGGTGACAATGCTTGTAAAGACAAAGTGTCTTGGCAATACACTCTAAAAAAGGATACGAAGATCGCAACTTGTTGGCCGGTAGTCTTGCGATTGGCAGAATAAATCTTCCATAAGCCGGCAGATGCAATTTGACTTTTCACATCATATCGCGATGTGATATTGTTGGTTATAGAACTAATAAAAGAATACAATGCTGAGCTCATTTGACCGGGCCTCTTGGCTTGGATGGAGGCGAAGGATGCAAAGACACTGTCTGAGCATCAAATTTTTTGGTGCCTCCCATAATTAAAGGTAAAAAAAAAAATGGTCCAGTTATACGATTCTGCCTCCGAATCACAGTAAACTCATGAACGATTTTGACATTACTTCTTTTCGCTCGAAACCAAAGAAATCAGGAAAGAAACAGCGAATAAGAGACCCAAATGAAGTCACTACCTCATTCACAAAGTATCTGGAAAAACGTAGGTGCATCGATAGTTCATGCTCCAAACCGAACGACACTTGATTTTGAATAACATGTATGCTGTGCCACGTAGGAAAAGCATTAGGTTTAGACGACTCTGATTCTGACTCAAACTCAGACACTGATTTAAAGAGGAAGACTAAGAAACAGATCCCACTTGAAAGCAGTGAAGCCGTCACCAGTGTGCTTAATGTGTCAAATGCTTCAACTACCGACCCACCTGGACCCGATATCAAACACTTTCCAGAGGTCGCTGTAAAAACCAATTCACCATCCGTAACGGCAGAGACGACATTAAAAAAAACGATACAGGATTCAAAAATAATGTATGTGATTGTCAAAATATCGATTAGGATCATCACCATGCTGACCATATCATGGTTTCCTTGTAGTATTTCTTTGGATTCCGACGAAGACGAAGAGCCTAGTAATTCCAAAGCAATTGACAAACCAGCTACTAGTGAAGGAAGCACAATACCTACTCCAGTTGAATCGAATTCAAGTAAAGCTGCTAATAATGATAGTGGAAGCCTTAGCCAAACTAGCATTTCGAAACATGAACAAAGCTCGCTGTCATTACTAGAGGACTTTGACGATCTTGACCCTGACCTGGCTCAATCGTTCTTGGAAGCATCACCGGAGCATTCATTTTACGAAACTTCTATTGAAGAATCAACTCCACAAAAAATAGCTGTGAAATTTCATATGCGCTTATACCCTGATGCCGCCAGTGAAAACAAGTCTCCTACACCGGACGAAGCACAGATACGCAAGGTTTTGAAAATTTTGGTGATGGATGTAAGTTGTTAAGTACTAAGGTAATTGGCAAAGTCAATATCAATGGCTGATGTGTTTTCAAACAGCGCGAGCCATTGGAATTAGCGATACACGCGTTTGCTTGCCATAAGCATTACAAATTGGAGGAACTTATTTTCGTGTACAATAATACCAAAGTGTGGCCAATAGCAACCCCAGCTGGACTGGGAATGCAAGCCGATAGAGATAACAATATTGGTAAGCTGACAAACGATTCTCTTAGCTGTGAGCATGGATAGAGATATCTAATTGTTATTACAGATGTTTACTTGAAAGATACTTGGGCAAAAAAGTTGGAACGAGAGGAACAGATTAAGCAGGAGCGATTAACAGCGCAAATGAAGGCTGACGCTGAATTTTCTGATGGCGAAGCAGGAGATTCACAGACGGGAAGCGGTACTGTCCAAGACACCGAGAATAACTCCGGCATGTTACTCAAGGTCCGAGGCAAAGATGGTCATGACACTATGATGAAAGTCAAACCGGTAAGCGCAATTTTCCCATATTGCAAATATAATTACAGCTTATCTGACATTTCGGTTCCAGACTACAACCATAGCAGCCATTATCAAGCATTATCGTAATTTAAACAATCTAGGAGATGTTCAAGTCAAATTATTGTGGGATGATCTCACTTTAGACGATAACGAGCAAGTTCAAGACACTGATCTCGAAGACGAAGATATGATCTCAGCTACCTGGTAGCTTATACTAATGTACAATAAAGCACTGAGCCTCATGCATGTGGGTTCTATTTACATATAAACCTTGCAATTACGTATTCGCCGGCATTCTCACAATATCCGCCATAGATGTATAGTTTAGCAAACTACCGAGATGGTCTTGTGTTCACACATTGAACAGCGTTCTGGGCGGTTTTCTAAAGTTTTACCGATAATTAATGTCCTGGTCTCGAGCCGTTCTAGCTATGTCAACGGTTGAATTTGTCAGGTGGGCCGCAAGTGAAATCTAATGCCGAATGCAGCTATCGGCGTACGTCTTTCACCAAGTTGTTGGCCAATATTACTATCCTGGGCATCAAAATTTTGAATGTGTTTGCCAAAACTAATTTTGCTCTCATATTCACGATGCATCTACTGCTACTTTTATCAAATGCTGTATATACCAATATACTTTAAGCATTAAATCATGTCATATCAATTTATCGACAGGTTTAGCTTCCATTTAGGTGGTGCAAAAACGGAATGGCCTGAAGAATTAATTTAGATTTCGCGATATTCCGCACAACGTTTTATTTCTCCATAGAGAAACCCTGCATGGGACCTAGTAACCTTAATTTAAATAAGATGGCGACTATAAAGAGACTGAACACGTTCACGTTCTGTTGTCGGTTTTTCACACCGTTTGTCATCATGGTTAGAATCACAGACGAACAGATAGAACAATGGCGGCGAGACGGTTACGTTCTTATCCCCAATTTCTTGAGTAAAGAAGAAACTGAGGCTGCTCGAAATGGCGTCTTTGAATGGTTTTCTCCCTCATGGGATGATTATGTTGCAGCAGGTCGGAAGATCGACAAGCCTGGAGTGCTGGCTTTCCCTTGGGATAATTCGGGATTAAACAAGTAATATTTGATATACAGACAATTTTGACAGCAGAGGACAAAGCTTTAACACCTAAAAAATAGAGCTGTGCTTCATGATGATCTTATTGATGTAGCTGAGCGTATTCTTGGCACAAAGGATATTCATCTGAGGTTGGTGAGATTGGAGTCGGAGACGCTTTAATGCTACACCTAATCATTTTCTCGTAAAATAGTGAAGCTCATCTTGGGATCAAGTACGCTGGAAATCCAAGCAATAACAGTCTTCCAGATGTGTTCCATCAAGGTATGCAGATCATGTCATCCACTGTAACTAGATATGGTCACTGATGAGCTACGAACGGATTAGATTGGGGAAACAATACCATCGGTCCGCACCATCCTGAAGACTTTTGCAGTCCTGCTTTCTTTTACTGTCTCGATGATGTTAAACCAGGTAACAGAAAGATTTACAATTGTTATTTATTGTCGAACATCAGCTCATCTTTAGCGATATAGGAATGGCACCAGTTCAAATGGTTAAAAATGGACTTGAACCTAATCCAAAAAACGTAGGTGTGCTTGTAACATTCTCAAAATTGACAAACGTTATAATCCTCAGCTATCTCACTGAATCAGGCTGAGAAATTCATTTGCCCTGGAGGCTCCTTATGTATCTACTCAACGTGGACATGGCATGCATCGTCCGAGTTTGAAGCAAAGGAAGGGCATCGTCCTACCATGTGGTTAGGTTTTAACCGAAACGATCGCATGGTAAGCAGATAGCGAAGTTGTTTCTCAAATGTGAAAGATCACAATGATGACCATATTAATTGGATTATGTTTAGTGGGAAGGTGGGAGATTCTTTACCATTAAGGCAACAGGAACAAGAGATGGATGGCTTCGTGCCATCGGAGAAGCTACACCTCGACAACGAGAGCTTCTTTTCCTCCCTGCTGTTGATGATGAAAAATGGACAGACGAGATGATTGATGGTATGTTCAAGCGTTATGGTAAACATGGGTTTGATCCTGAGCCTTATAGGCAAGCCAAGGCAAAGCGAGAAGCTCAAACGAACGGGAAACACTGAATGAATCTACGAGCCTTATTGCAAATAAAGTCATATTCCCCACAATTTATCTCTTGAATTACGAAATAAATCCTTTCGTGAGATCATTGATATTCTTAGCTAGGTTCCAGCCTAAATAAACGATCGTCCAAAAGAAGATTTGTCTAAGGAGGTTAAGACAAACAGAGTTATCCATTAACTCAGTTGTGCCTGAGAAAAGTGCAAGTCACATGCTCAAAGCCAGTCCAAAACAGCAGAAACGCGTTGAAAAAAGTCACCAATTTCAGTCGCGTCGACTTTTTTCTACTGTATTTATCTAACGTATCACACTTTACTTTACTTCTTCAATGAGTGATACGGCAGTGAAAATCTACTCTGCCGTCTATTCGGGAGTGTCTGTCTTTGAGATGAACGCTCGCGGCATTGCAGTAATGCGTCGGCGAAGCGACAGCTATCTTAATGCCACACAAATTCTTAAAGTCGCCGGCATTGAAAAAGGAAAAAGAACTAAAATTCTGGAACGCGAAGTACTCATTGGAGAACATGAAAAAGTACAAGGAGGTTATGGAAAATATCAAGGCACATGGTATGCTTTTTTTGACCGACTTAATACCGATGCGAAACTCCATTGAAACAGACCTGAATGACTGACCTGAAACTCATCTACCTAAACAGGATACCTTTTGACAAAGGCAAAGAACTCGCTGAGCGATACGATGTAGCCCAATATTTGATACCCATATTTGAATATGATCCTGCAGAGCATCAAGACGAAGATGGAGAAGATTGTACACCTACTAAAGATGAAGCAATGGGAATACGCAGACCAGCACCAGTACCTCGACCTGCAAATAAAAAAGCAGCTTCAACCCCTCAAAGTCAAGATGTGAAAACCAACGAGTACCCGATGTCTTCACCACATCGTACAATCAGATCAGATTCTCCGGCTTTAACATCATCACCTATATCCCGCAGTTTTTCAAACATTGAAGAGCCTGTGCGCAAACGGCTAAAAGCGATGTCCCCATTCAACAGTCCAAGTCGATCGTACTCATATGATATGGACGATAGTCAACACGATGATGAACAAGATACCCACGGAGAGCGTCACAGAGCTGTTCTCATGTCAATTTTCCTAAATGAAGACCCAGATCATATTCCAGACCTCTTCAAAGAAAAGAATACTCCTCATGACTTGAATATTGAGCTTGTCATTGATGATCAAGGGCACACCGCTTTGCACTGGGCAGCAGCACTTGGGCGATTGAATACTCTTCGACTACTAGTCCAGCGCGGATCGAATATTCAACGCCCAAACTTTGCTGGAGAGACCGCCTTGATGCGATCAGTGCTGGTCACGAACAATTATGACCTACAGTGCTTTTCAGATTTACTTGATATACTTTTTGATTCAGTGGCTGGTTTGGACCAGCAAAACAGAACCGTGCTACACCATATGGCTCTTACAGCAGGAATTCAGCGTCGCTCAGCTGCTTGTTGCTATTATATGGATGTACTTTTACGAAAAATGCAAATCAAGTTCACATTGGAAGAGCGTACACGGCTGCTGGATGTCAAAGACAATAATGGGGATACGGTGCTCAATATAGCTGCCAGACTTGGCGTACGTAGAATGATGGACAAGCTTATTGAAGCAGGCGCCAACAAGTATACCGCAAATAACGTAGGCTTGAAGCCTGAGGATTTTGTGACCGACCTGAAGGTAAGTTTAGACATATGCAAAATTACTGGATGCTGTAACAGATGAGACTAACAACATCACTAGACGCGAGGGGAATCAGACCTTGATATACTGAATAGTCAGAGTACCTGTCCAGATACCCTTTTTAGTCGAGATGATAATACGCAGCATGACACTATTGATACGAATTTATCAATTACACCGTCTAGCAAACGCAGCCGAGAAATTGTTACAGGTATGAAACCTATGCTTGTATAGATCTTGTTAGCATGTACCTTAGACTAAGACACCTTAAATATAGCTGTGCAAAAGATTGTGAATGATTTGGATGCGGAATATACCGGAGAGCTGTCTTTAAAGCAGCAGGAATTGCGTGAGACTCGTGAAGAGCTAAGGCTGATGCAATCGCAGTTGGACGAAGCGCAGGTAGCAATAAGTACGTACAGAACGCAAACATCGAAATTAGTGGAAGCAGAGAAACGAATCAAAGCTCTCGAAGCAGCCCTAAGTGGACGAGATGGTGCGTTGCTTCAATATGATGGTGGCTATGATAGCGGCATGGTGGAAGATCCAAGTTCAGTGCTTAACGTGCTGAATGAAGCAGGCGAACAATTACTTATGGAGGGTGCTGAGAATGAGAAGGAGAACAAAAGTGAGAGCAATGGCAATGTATCTGTTAGCCAGGCAAATCGGCGATCACTATTACAGTCACCACGACCCAGCAATCAGCAGATCTCTAATGGCAATATGCAAGACACAAATCAATTACAAGAAGCCAAGATCCAGCAGTTACAGCATAGGATAAATTCGTATGCCAAGTCAGAATTGGAGCTAAAAAAGCAAGTGGAACAGCTAAAGGACAGGTCAAACGACAAGGAAATGCAATATAAGAAATTGATCTCAGTGTGCTGTGGTATTCAGACTGACCGTGTTGATGAATTACTATTGCCCTTGATCCAAGCTGTGGAGAGTGAAGAAATGGCCAGCCTCGACGTTGGCAAAGTGACTGGATTCATGGCCAGCGTTCAAAATGATGGCGACGATACCACGGGGATGGTGATGGAAGGCATGATCCAGTAAGAAAACCTCAATCTCTTTACCATCCCCCACTCTTACATCCAAAGTGCGCTGGCAGCACATGCTCCTCTTCACACATACATATATATTTTCTCCACACTCCTTCGTACTCGCTCTTTTCGTTATTCCATTAATTTTTTTTTGTCCGCCAGACTTTTTGCTGTCTGAAAAAAGCCAATTGCTTATCTGTACATAGAATTTCACTACACTTACTCGAACAATATTATTAAAACAATTTGCTGTGCTGATACTAGTTTTGTTTTATTCTAAGATGATTCATATATAGTTCAAGTAAATGGTACCATATGTATAAGGAAGAGGTGTCTAAAAGCTGGTGCTGTAAAATGGTATATGTATAAGAAGAGATAATAAAAAAAATGGAGGATAATATCATGAAACGTCTGCCGTGAGTTATACAGGTGTAAAAAATGATCTATGCAATTATTTTTTGCGACCAAAGATATCGAAGCGTTCCTTGTTCTTCTTGGTAGGACTTTTAGAGCCAGCCCGGTCCTCTGAAGTTCTTGGTGGTGATGGGGTACTATTGTTTTTCAAGACAAAATCTCTATCGGCTGGTTCAGGTTTGTAGTAATTGAACTCTACGTTGAGCAAAGTTCTACAAAACTCATGAATCATCGACTTCAAAACCTCGTATCGTCGGCGCGAGGAATTGCTGGCTGACAATTGGTCAGTATGAGGATTAGTGTAGAGGATATCATGTTGGCGTTCCAAATATTGCAATAAAAAGTTGACAGCTTTGTTCCGGCAGACTTCATCGTAATAAGTGTTCAAATCACCACAGTTTTCTGTCATGGCATGCCAAGTGGTGGAGCTTAGAAAACGATGGAAGCTGTGATCCAATAATCCAAAGACGGCTTGCTTAGCTTGATGAAAAATGTCGTCCAAAGCCCTGGCTTCCAAATCTGTCACCACGCTTCGCTTGACTCGGTCATCCAAGTTAACTTCAAAATGACTATTGCGAGTCAAATAAGCATCATAGATATGTTGAGCAGTAGCCAATTGCTGTGTTTGAGTTTGGTAGACAAAGGATTCATATTGTTCGACTTCGATGAAAAAGAACTATTTTGAAAAAAATCATTTACGATTAGTAACTCCGTTCAGGTCATACAGAAAGCCGCCAAAAAAAAAAATCCCAACACCGCTCCAAAGAAGAAGCATCAGTATTACGTACCAAGTTTTCTGAAGAGAACTCTTCCAAAAGATGATACAAAAAATAGCAAAGAGGCACTTTGCTCTGCAACAATGCCTTCAAACCCTCTTTACGGATTTCCCTCACGCAAATGTCCAATGGTGGTTGCTCTCCAAAGAAATTGTTAAGCTTGCGGTTGGTTTTGGTGGTCTTCACCTTGTACAGTGTATGACCATCCGAATTGGCTAGGCCAGTGATGTTGGCTAAACTGGTTAATGAGCAAGAGCGAGTACGGCCAGTGGGAGGAGATGAAGTAGAATCGTCAGGGAAATACGATATGGCCTCTGACAGCAGATTGGGGGTGAAGGGTTGCCCTGGAGGATTTGCAAATTCGGCTATCACACTCGATGCAGTGCTGCTTCTTCGTGATATTGTGGAGAACTGTTCCGCTACCGATTGTCGTCGAGAAGACGGTTTGCCAATAGATTTGGGAGTTCGAGGTGAGAGGATGGACAAGTCGGCCATGTTCTGACTGGACAAGCTAAGACGAGAAGGTCGCTGTTTGACTTGCTTTGGACGATGTTCGACTTCCATTTTTAATGACAGTAGGGTGTGGTGTGGAGGTGAAAAGATAAAAAACCAAGAAGCGATGCTTACCGAGCCACCAAAAGTTTTATATGTGCTAAGAAGTCGGAGAAGCAACCAAAATGGGTTACAAAGAAACGCAACGTGGAAAACGGAGCTACAAACCTCGTCATTGTCTTTGAAATTAAAGAGAAACACAACCAATTAGATGAATTTGGGTAACATTGTGGCAAAAATAGGTTGAGTCACTTTTATCTTTTAGGCGTCAAACGTTTCTGGGATTTAGGCCCTCTCAAAGCGGTAACTAGCCCACAGAATCTGGGGCAATCCCATTCCTGGAAAACTTTCAAAAAGGCAAAATTCGACTTATGCCGGTCTTACTTTTGCAAAAATCGTTAGCTGGGGCTTCCAAAAGGTATCTTCACTTTCATTAGGACGTTCAATCTTCTAACTCTTGACATGGTAACAAACCAATGAAAGCACAAGGCCCATAGAATGGCATGACAATGTAAGTATATCTACGCTCAGTATGCATATTTAATTACTGTGACGAGCATAATTTGTCGCTCGTCCAATCAAAAGGGCATCCGAGAATTGGTTTTTTTAGCCTTTGCATTTTATTTTTTTTCTATATCCGAGTTCCGCCAAGACAGCCTTTAATTAGCTCGCGCTCCTTGACGTGATTGTGAAGCAATTCTGTCCGCAAGCGCATTCAAGTAAGGGTCAGCCTCAACGACAGCACGCTCTAATTTCCATGCTCGTTGTTTAGACCCTTTTTCTGCCCATCCAATATATGCCTTCTTATTGAGCTGTTCTTCCGCTAATCGTGACAGCATCACTTTACCAGTCTTTACGCCTCCCATGAGATTATAAGTTTCTAGCTCGAGGAGCATGTCTTTGGTAATTTTGATATCCTTGGTTCGGCGTATATTTCGTGGTTGATCGTACACTATGAGCTTGGATACATAATTTCCACTTAGCCAATGAATGAATCCTGTCGGCGTCACAGCCGAAATACCCGCTGCGCGATGAAAAATTTAATACCATTGTTCAATAGAATGACAAGAAACGACCAACCATCATCTTTTAACTACGTACCCATTACTGATGCCGCTACTGGCGCTTGACCAGTTGCAAGCAACGCAGGAACAGCGCATAATCCACAAAGGGTAAACAACGAGGCTGTGATCTTATATTTTCGGATTGTCTCGGCAAATGGACCTTTTTAAAATCATAAATTGTTATATTTGCCGATTATACCATATCTATTCCGTGCTTGTATATCTCATTTACCTAAATATACGAGAGTTTTGTCTTCAGGTCGTGAGGTGGTTGAGATCTTGTCATTGGTGGTAAATGGACCAGCTGCTTCTTTCGGGACCGTCGATTTATGTCTCACCAAAATAGCTTGGAACAAACGAGGTGTAGCAGTTGCTTGTACTGATAACCGGTGTATATGAACTAATCTCAACATTGTACATTCACTTGTTGCTAATTTCTATGGTGAACAAATTGCCCTGTCATTCGAAGAAAAAAAAAGCCGTCACCAAAAATTATTTTGTTCAACAGATCGACATACTAAGATCAAAACTTACAGTGAAAATTGTTACTTTACAATACATTATCATTGCAATATTTATTATTGAGGTATTTGTTTGGTAATCGTGATTACAGATGGAGCTATCTACTTTTACAGATGAATGATCAAATAGTCTTAAGCGTTGCGTACAATAAAACTTTCATAATTCAGTGGGTCAATTCAGTTCAGTAAAACCCCTCTCGTTCAAAAGGTTCATGAACCAGTTCCAGCTCTTGTCACGAGCTTCTTTGGTTTGGAATTTGGTTGGCTGAACGTTCTCACCATCTTGCTTGATCAACGACCAGAAGCCTGTCTTTTCTTTCAAATGCGATGCTATGCCGTAAAGCGAGTAGTCTCCACAATCCTCAATAGACATAGCAAAGTATCCCAATAGAGCGGAAGGGTACCGGACGTACCAAGGTAAAGTATTTGTCAACTCTGTCTTAACAACGCCAGGATAAGAGTGATGAAATGAAACTTCAGGGTAATGATTGCTGAAATTCTTAGATATAAATTTGTGTAAGTACAAATGCTACAAATCAGATCAGAGTCATTTTCAAGATGATTACCTCAGCCATTATATCGTTAAGAACACCATGGTGACGACCCATTGCCGTAGAAAGATTGAAATTTTCTTTCAGAGAAATATCATCGATGATAAACTTCTTTCCTTGACCAGCGGAGAGCACCGACAATGCTGCAGCAGTTTCACCTTTTTTGGCAGCAGCTTGCAAAAGAGGGACCAAGTAATAGGTAAGGAGGAATCGGGCAGCGCAGGATATGGTGAAACGACTGTCCATGCCATCTTCAGTCTCAACATATGGGTCAAAGCTAAGAAAGCCTGAAGTTATGACCAGGAGATTGATCTTGGTATATTTTGCAGTGATTCGCTTGGCCAGATCGCGCGATTCGTTTAGTAAGGTCATATCACAACGTTCAAAATCATAAGTGCCTTTATCATTGATCTTCTTGAGCTCTTGGATAGTTTCCTGCGCAGTTTTTTCATTTCGGCCGCAAATTGTAATAACAGGATTTGGGCTGTAGGCAGCAAGTTTCAAGGCAATACCTTTGCCTATACCAGCAGTTCCTCCCACTAACACAGCATTGATTTGACGACCGCGAAAATATTCTGCGTTGAAGGAGCTTGCCTCTGCTAGTTTTACCATTATTGTTTTCTTATATTTTACTTGGATCCAAAATCAGTGCTTTTTATTAGCTTTGCATTCGGCTCAAATTTCCGCACCCAAACGACACGCAAGCCAGATTTTGACTTCCTACTCGGACATTAAAATTGGATTGACAAATGATAGATTTCTTCCATCGGAACAACGCTATTAACTGACATGATGACAGAAGCAACTCCATCTCAATGGCAACCAGGACATACCATCCCATCAAAATACATCGTTCTATACAATAGACATCAACAGAAATTGATGGAAATTTGAAAGATATCCCAAACACAGCGGTCCACGTAGAGGTCTCGGTTTGGAAACATCGTCTTGCACTTGACGTATCTGTTGTGACCTAGGAGGTTGGAAAAAAAAAACTTACTGATCAAAGTCTCATTACTATACACTGAACATCATCTTAATACCAACTGTATCAGAATAATGGAGGGTTTTAGGTGTAATAGGAAGATCACTGGCTGATACCTCATACTTAGCACCGGCCGGCCGGGACATTGGATGCCGAAAGCATGAGCTTGCCAATCTGGATATCAGGGTAATTGATCTTGTAAAATTTGACAGGTAAGCGTTTTTTGGGATTTTCTGCTGGCAGTTACTTCGATGGGCATGGGAATACTTGATTAGCCAGCTTGGGATCAATACCTTACCATTGAGAGTTGATGATTTGGAATACTCATTGTTGTAATACTGCCCATACAATGCAGAAACAATATGATTGTTGCTTATCGAGGCTGATATTCTCTATAACGGGAATGGTAGTACCAAATTTTTTGCTTCACAGATTCTTCAACTGCCCGTACTTAAGAGAGCTATGTCAATGCCATAGGTCAATCATAGTTACCTGGACAGTCACCAATTGATATCGATTTTTATCTTGCTATAAAACTCACCCTAGTAATTTGAAGGCTGTTAGACTGCCTTTGAGATGAAATTTATGAATCTCTAATATTTAACAAAATGTTCATACGTTCAGCGCTTTTTTGGGTAGGGCTATAGCACCTTTATACTTTGTAGCCCTATATCAAGCCTTCGTGTGATGTGTCGTATAGTCAATACAAATCGGGCTGTTAAATTTGACCTTTTAGGCAGGTTAAACCAAAATAGTGTGTGGAATACAGAACAAAAATGAGAAACCTTATTTCTCCAGTGTGGACAATTGCACTTCGCTCTCCAAAACCAATTTGGAGGAACGAGCACTGGTTGGGCGAAATAATGTGCACATGATGCCATCTGCTGGAGTGCATCAGTTATTGATTACCCGTCCGAACGAAGGAGTAAACGCTTGGGAGATCACGCTGTAGTGGTGGTTCGTATATGGACGGAAATCTCAGTTTCTTCCATTTATTATTAGATAATCTGAACAAGCTCTTTGTGACCAAAGTCAAGAGGTCGTTCACTAGAAATGAACCTTTGCGCGCTGCTAGGTAACAAGAATGTAAAGGGGGATCAAATTTAAGCAACTGTGGTAAACATGGGAGGTGAATGCGTAAAAAAAAAAAAAAAAGGGAAAACGGGGAATGGTAGTACGAGCGAACTCGATGGAATATGTATAATTCTAAGTATGTATAAAAATCCGGGGGGGGGGGGGGTAGCAATGGAAAGAGGCCCTTGGGTCTTATGTTGGGTATATAAGACTTCTTCGATTGTTCAAGAATTCAAGTGCATAACACATCCAAAGGTATATCTTTGCGCATAAAAATGTATCGACGCACGATAATGAAAGTAAATACCCAAACAAACAAAGATATGCCAGATCGCATGGCTATGAAGACCAGCAAAGTCAAAGCGTCCTGGATAGATCTTTTCGGGAAAGCGGTTAGCGTCTGTTGTAAAGGGAAGAACAAAATTAGTCATGGGGATCATAACGTATTGGCAAACTAGTTTCAACTTAAACAAAACTTACAAATAGCTACGCCTAGGATGTACATTGCCACACTGTACCACACTGGCTTGAGAAATTCCCAAGTATTGGCTGCACCGTTCAAGAACGTGATATGCACCACTGGTACCGCCGAACTAAAAGCCATCAGCAGGAACACACCAATCCGCACCGGTCGAAAAGACTTGGTATCCCAAAAAGGGAACATGGGGAGAATTACGCCGGTGGAACCTACCAATGCGGTAAAGAGCATGTAGGCTACTTTGGCAGTGGGTCGGCAATAATAGGAGTAGTACTCGGTCATCAATACAGAAGCGGTAATCAAGATCGAGATTCCAATATAATCCAAAGTGGCGGTAAAACTCTTGATAGCATGCTTTGAATGGCAAATAAAAGTGTGATAGATGGAAGAGCAGATCAAGCACTTGAGAGCTGCTAGGAAGAAAGTGAGCGTGATAGCTCGATCATAGGCGCTGGCATCCGGAAACTGCTTCTACAAACGAGGAAAAGTCGGTTCAATATTTATATAACTCAGCGCATTATAGTGCGCAAAAGTTCCGAGAATTCGACTACTTACATTGAAGGTATGCACACTCAAACCAGCAAAAAAAATGAACCCAAGCAAGTGACTCCAGATGTTGATAGTTTCATTATGAAGAGCAAATATACTTTTGAGGCAGGCTCTATTGCTCTGATAGAAACGATAACTGAATTTGAAATACCATTTAAAAAAGGAGTCAAATCATTTGTTAGTTTTAGATTTCAACCAATCCATTGTCTCAACTAGACTCTCGCAACTTACCCATTGAGAATATACTGATTCTCCTGCCATTCGTTAGGCAACTCATGGAATTTCAACAGTCTTTGAGCACCAACAACTGCTGCTTTGGCTGTGTCCCACTTTTCATGGACTTGGTCATCGACATATCGCAAAATACCCGTACTATCGGCATCTTCGATCTCCCGTATCTTATGGTTGACAGACGCAAAGAACTGTTCTGCTAAAGTGGAATCCTCTTCAAGTTCGGAAGGAGGCAAGACTGAAGTCGACAATGATCTCGATCGATTCATTTGTATGTCTTTAGGGGTAGCGTCTGATTCAGCATTGGATTGTGAGTGTCTGCGAGTATGTAGGCGAGGTGATGGAGGTTGAAGGTTGATTACTCGAGGTTTACGAGAATGAGCGGTTGTGAGAGATGTCAACGATGAAGTCGACATTATAGGAAACGCAAAAAGATTGTGAAGTTAAGAAAGAAAACAGTAGGACTCTGGAGTAATAGAAAAAAAAATATAAAATATATGACACAAGCACTAAGAATTAAAAATTTGGTGAACCGATGATTTTCGGAGCCAAATGCAGCAAATCATTAAGCGTACAGCTCAAAAAGATTTCCCCAACTTCGTGTACCCAAACTTTTTACCGACTTTGCGGGATTTCAGCCAATTAATTATGGTATTCCCTTCCTTTCTTGCATATCACACACTCTGCTCGTCTCGTTCAAAATAAATAATCGTTAATGTGACCAACTATTTACTTGTCTTCGTATCTACTTAATCAGGTCGTACATTGTCCTCATTGAGTTATACGAGAGCACGCTTTTTCCTTTCTGTGCAATGAAACCATATGGTATCACAATTCGTAACTCTCATACCAAAATCAAGTGAGTCTATGTCTTTCGAAGTTTGATCCAGACATGTAACTAGCCAAGACTCAGTATTCAATAAATATTTAGGGATAATCAAAGGGTTTGATCTACCACGTGTGAACTGAAAAGGATAGACATTATCTGACAGGGTCTCGCTCATGGGGCCATTTTCTTACCAAAGCACCACAGGGAATTTAGGTTTCACTTTAATAGCTGTTGATTGTAAATCGTTCCAGTTTGCCTGATCATCAGCTAGTTCATGGTGGCTATTTAGGCTATATACCCCAGTGTCGTTTTCATTGTCAATAGTATTTCAAAGTTGCAAATATTTACATTGGTGTGCATGAATGTGTAATACTCGCCATAACCAAGGAGCTCTTCTTAACCCTTAGATAAATAATATGGATTAAGATCTCAAAGCTCGTTGCAATTTCATTACTGTAGTATATGTGCTTTACCATTGGGAAGAAGGTAGAATTACTACTAGCATGGAGAGAACGAAAGAAAATGCTAAAAGTTATGAGATCAACAGCTAAATGCACTAACATATTCTTTAGAATCAAATTGAAATTCGGCTTATTATCTCAAAATTTTTTTTAACATTTTCAAATATATACTCTATTGATTTATTTTTGATGAAAGTATGCAACACTATCAACTCCTGGTTGATGCGGAAGGGTTTCACCGTTGTTAATACACAGAAAAATACTACAGTTGTGGTTGTGCTTTCAGTAACAGTGTTAACTGAGATTTCAAATTTTTTTACAAAAGATTCAGTGTGTGGACGTGTAAGATTTACGCCCAGTTCCAAGAGATCTTGATGCGGCCAGCACTCTCAGAGCCGATCTTGTCGAAAGCAGCAGGGGAAAGGTCAAGGTCACCAGAATCACACTCAGGGCAAGTGTCTACAATCTTGACGGTAACCTCGCCTTTTGGACCAGTAACAGTGGCAGACTTGCCGCAATACTTATTATCGCCCATTTGAGGAGCATTGAGGGCAGCAACCATTTGAGAATCAGAATTAGTTTTGCCACAACTGCCAAGACCAACGGTGTAGAAAGTACCATCACCGCTGTAGCCAGATCTGCGCTGGATGTCAACAGCGGGTGCGGCCAGCACACAGGAGACGACAAATGTCAAAAGAAGTACAAGATATTGAGAAGCGTGCATGATGATATATGGAGAAAGGAGGGAACGACCAGCGTTTGACAGAGAAGGAGAGTGGTTGGAGAAGATAATAAGAAATGCTCGACGTTGGCCCTCTTCTTATATACCTTTGCTTGCAAATTCTGGGCCAAGACGCGACTATCGGACCACTTAAAATTTTTGCTCTAGGGCGGAGATCAGCATTAAAAAGGGACCCGACTCGAGCTTTTTGCCAGCATATTGGAGCTACTGTCAACCTTTCGCTTAGGCCTAGATTCATGATTTGATGCTATAAGGCACATCACCATCAAATTTTTCCTTTTTATTTTACCACATCACAGCATGGCTACTGTGAAGAGAAAGCATGAATGAGGCACTAAAACACCATATTGTGACTAGAATGGAGTACAGAGGTACAAAATAATATTCTCCATTGTGGAACGGTGGGTTGAACATAATGGCAGTATCGCATTGGCAATAAAGGATCGAAAAATCATTCTGAACAATTCTGCGCGAGTGTCAAGTTGACCATGTTATTTAGTGCTTTGTCTGAATCTCAAGTTGCAAAAAACTTTTGCCTTTAGCTTCTATCTTTTATGTTTAAGGACTAGTTTGAGCTGGGCCCACAAGTGGAGTATATTTGACTATGTTGATCATCTAATTTATGCTCTTGACATCATTTAGGTTACCTTTCACTTAAATGAAGTGGCAAACACACTGCTTTGTACCTGATCCGCAGCTTTATGCATATTACTTGTTTTACGTGAAACCAAGACGTCTGGTTTGATAGTCAGACACGTTGCTGAGTGATGGGGATCTGTCGGTAACACGGAAATCTCACTGAGCAGATGTGGGTTTTGTGCTTGATATTGAAGTCTGGGCATGCATAAGAATAAGGGCTGTGCATTACATGAACAGGGGTGGGCATCACCTTGGCTTGGCAATTATGAAATCTTGCGCCACAAACTCGGGCTCTCCGGAGCATTATATGTTAGTGCTGATTTTTATATCAGAAAAGGTAAACGGTGAAAGAACATAAAATGTTTAGATCGCCTTATTGAGTGGATAGATTGTACTGGCATCATTCTCATGTTCTATGCACCTCTGACTACATACAAATCCGCGTATTAGGTTTTCACAAAAGAGACATAACCTACAATACGTCATCAGTCATACTGCCAATTCTATACTGTAAGATATAGCTTTGTGATATCAGAACCACAGTACAACCAAGAAGAATCAAACTTTATCTTATTCAATCATGTCATTGACTGTTTGACTCAAGAGAGAAATCTGTAGATGCTGCTAGCTTTCATTGATCATGAATGACTCGGAAATAGCAGCAACTACACAAATGCTGGTATTTCCCTATAAAGCCAATATTGATTGATTCAACAGCATTAAATGTGTAAGGGTTAATTGTATGTATCAAGCCCCTTGCAGAAAGGAAATATCGTGGCTGCCACAACTTCTTTCAATCAACCAATATGACCGGAGTACATGCTTATGAAGATTATATTCATACGGTGGCGCCATAATATAATAATACGCTTTTTCAAATGCATTCAGTCTGCTTACACCCTATCTCACTTCATGATATGAAGACCGTTACAATCTTCACATATTAATGACGATGCATTGATCAGTTTTATAACTGTCCAGTGTGACATGCTCAGAACTGCATATGATAATCAGCGGTAAAAGCAGCTGATATAACTTGCTCGGGTCGCTCAAAAATCGTAATCCAAAAACAGCTCCAATTGACATTTGAATAAGGGAATTGCACTCAGAAAACCAATATTCTGCTATGCCCTTCTCCTAGTCTGGTAAGTACGATCGTCCTGACCAGACCATTTTAGGCTGCTTTACCTCAATCGGTCGGCCGAGTGTAACTGTGGCTCAAGGGAATTTGGAAAATATCCCAAACGATAGAGATTAAGCTTGTGATAGCATGTTTATTATCCACCGTGATTGAGCCGATGACAGAGCTTCTTTATCTATTGACAGCACGTCCTCGTGGCGTTATCTAAACTTGCTATCATAGCATTTGCTTTTGTTTATCCATATTGCCTCATACCCATCTAAAAGAGCATAACAAGTCATTGCTTGGAGCTATTCAATTCCCCATCACAACATGAAGTCTATTTGAAAAGGAGGTTAGCATGGTTTGGCAAGGGACCAAAAGGGGTGCTTAAAAGCTAGAGCCATGGTTATCACATGTTTGAAAGGGACGATTTTATCTTCACGTGATAATGCCAATTTCCGGTTTGGGCGAACGAGCCAATCCGATAACCCTTTTTTTTGTTATATTGGGCTGCAACACTCGAGCAATTTGCTTTCTCTTTCTTAATTGCCATTTGCCACAAGCAGACCGAATCGACTTGCATGGAACGAGTGTCTTCTGCTCAGAAACTGCACTCAACTTCAAAAGAGCAACCTCACCACACACTGAATGTCGACGACTGGGCTGACGAAGGTTATGATTCAAACAGTCCCTCGCCTGACGAAAAGTCAAAGTCGTTTGACAATGAGAAACGAAAATGGGACCGAGAGATTCCCATAATGAGAAGTGCAGAGTCTATGTAAGATGTTTTTCTATTCGTGAGCCCAACGTAATCGCCATAACAAAATTGACATTTTTTGTCCTTATCGATTAGACGTATGTCATATACCCCCGTAACGTATCTACTCAGTATCCTCGCCATATTATTTCATTTCACATCACTGTTCAGTCGATCCACCAATTACACATTTCCAGCTGTTTACGAAATCTATTGTATTTGTTTTCATGTCACACACGTACTTTCACATTCACTGGTTCAACTACGACTGGAGCGCATATGTGTGATCTATGGCACATGGCTTGTGTGGGTGGGTTGGATACTCGGTGTTATGCTGTTCTCTGAAAGACTGCCGTTTGATCTTGCCCATCCTACCATCGGCTTCTTTGGTTTACTTATCCTGGAACGCAGACATGCTTGGGGCATTATCATGTGGGAATTCGTTAGTCGCTTGGATGAAGTCGATAGTGTCCCCGGTCGCCGTGCCAGAACTAAATCATGGCTTCTGCCTCGTACTCTCTTGTCTTTTTCAGAGACAGGAGGTTTTCGAGTAGGAAGTTACCGAATCTGGTGTCTCCTAGGCTGCGGAAGCGTTTGGAGTTTGATCTACGTACCACTGGCTTGGTCTGATGGATTCTCCTTGTTTTATCTTTTGCATCCATGGAAGATTGCACGAGTCTTTATCTTCAATATACTAGCTGGTGTCGCCATGATTTGTTTCTGGAGTTTCTGGACTTTTCAATACCGCGGCGTCGTTTGGCGAAGAGAATTGCGAAAAGGTGTTGCCGTTTGGTATAGCGAAGGTCTTGTTCGAGCCGGAGATGTTGTATAGAAATATAATTATCAGTAATAGAGATTCCCCCTCCCCTCCTCCTTTTACCCTTCGTACTTTTTTTTTTCCAACGGCTGCGAAGTGTTGTTCTAGATATCACATTCTCAATGTAAATAGGCAAATCCATACACAATTCATGCTTTCCTCGAATTAAATCAACTTTTTACTTTTTGCAACAAAAACAACCATAGTACTATGATTTTATGTTCAAAAAGACGCTTACACGCCTTACATCAGTTTTCAAAATCATTTCTGATACTAAATACAATTGTTCGATTGCATTGCATTTCATATATTTGATTTGAAAGACAAAAGAAATACAAATCAAAAAAAAAAAAGTGGATGGTGAGTTCTACAAAAGCTACATCAAAGAATGGAAGGGAATCTACTGAGCCCCGTAAATGGAGCTAATTCTCTTGGTTCGTCCCAGATCTTCACCGCCGGCGTCCAGCATCGTCGGTTCATGTTGGGATGGGCTAGTTGCGTAGTCAACACAATGCTTCGGGAACACACCTTTCACGCCTCCCTTGCTAATATTGCGTCCAGTGACCCAGCCATCATCGTATTCGACCAAAACTTCTACACGATCGCCAGGCTGGATTTCAAGTTCGTCGCCTAAAGTCGGGGTGTATGTAGAAATGACAGTATATGTACCAACAGGCTTAGGTTCATCAGCTTGTGGCACGACTGGAGCGATGGCTGAGGCTTGAGGTGGTGGGAAGGTATTGTTATCGTGAACAGGGGGAGCAGGAGTGGTAGGCTGAGCATACATTTGTTGTAGAGGAGCCGCCATAGGAGGAGGGACTTGTGATGTTGGAGGGTTACTGCTACCGAAACCCATTGTAAAGGGATCGACGGACATACTGGTAGCACGTTTCTTAAATTGATTTCGTCGTCGACTACGACGCAAAAGGAAAAAGGCGCCTGCACCTATCACCACAATAACGGCCATAGCAACTAGACCACCGATAGCAGCTGAAGAAATACCACCACCGCTAGAGTTATCAGCTGGAGAAGAAGCGCTAGGAGAACTGACGGATGATGATGATGCTACTGTAGGTACCAGGGTTGGTACGGTGTTAGTTGTGGCTGCTGGGGTGTTACTACTGGGTACAGCTGAACTTGAAATATGGCTAGTGGTTTTACTGGCTGATTCTGAAGATGATGAGGCAGCATGAGTTGACGAATGAGAAGCTGTAGTCTCCTTATGAGTAGTTGTAGTTTCTATTAGAGAGAAATATGTCAGATTATATCTTAATATATCGTGAAAGTAAAAGCTTAGTTACGTACTTGAGTCACCGGTGTTCGTATTCTGGTTGGGTGCGTTATTGAAATCAGGTGAAGAGGCAGGGGCTGCATCCACAGGTACCTGGATAACCGCGGCGATTGAAAGGACAATAGATGATACCAGCAACGATGACATGGTCGAGGTTAGCCGGCGTTATTTTGAGGGATGGTTAGAAAGAGAGTAAAGGAAAGGAAGGAGGTTTAAAGAAAAATAAACAGTTCGAGGCAACGAGGTATATAAAAAAAATAAGTGAGCCGCAATCGCGTACTTGATTTGGGACTTGCCAGGTAGCACAATCTTTAATTGACTTACTGTTTTTGATCTGGCTTCATCCGCTGGTCGGTCAAACCATTCAATAAATGCTAATCCTAATAATGAATTTTAAAATAACAAGAAATAAAATCCGAGAATAACATTCGATCTAGTTCGAATGTACCTGGATAGTAAAGATAGAATTTTCAAATACGAGGGTTAACTCACAATTTTTCATGGTGCCCGACTTGAGCACCGTTTCACACAGCGACCATACAGGAGCACAAGCAATATATGTTCATGAGCATTAATGACCGCCACTTTGCTGACCATCGAACTTTCTCGGCAACCGTGAGGATTAGGTTAGCGTCATCCAAATCGTTTACAAAGCTGTTGCTATTGGATCCACAATGGTCTGTCCATGGTTTGCTTCACAGCCATATGAAAAAAAAGCTAGAAATTATAATTCGTCTTTGTTCAATAGCCAAAAGGTAGAAGATCTCCTCGAAATTCTTCTATATGAGCTTAAATAGTAGCTACAAATGGACCAGAATTCTAAGCACTAAAATGGCTCTATTGCTCAAAAGTCGATCAAATTTCTCGCTCGACATACATGCTTGCTTGTAATATCTAGCCCATTTTAACGGCAATATAAAGCCCTTGTTCCAGTCAATCTTTGCAAGTATACTCACAAATTTAGAAAATAATTCATAATTGCTTTATATTCAACGAGCCTTGCATTGCTGTTTCCCAGCGTAAGTATGTTGCTTTGCAGTATGTATTCCTTGGCGCTTAGATCAAGCCTCGCGTCTGAGCTTATTGTGACTTGCAATTTTTTCTTCATAGCTTTCCCCGTCTGCAAATACATTCACTTAACAATTCTCTATGGACACTGCGACGCTAATCAAGCAGGGCGCTGAGGCAGTAAGGCCAAGATTCCACTAAACAGCTACACTTTCATTACCAGGATCTAATTAAATCTCTTTTGATAGCGAGTATTTGAATTAATACCCTTTCTATCGAACCCTAATGGCTGTATTGTTAAAGAACGATTCAGCAAAACTTACCGACATCCTGTACTCGACAAGCAACTGACACAAAAACGAGTAACACAGGAAGCTCGATGCCTGTTTCGTTGTAAAAAGGCTAATATAGATACCCCAGCGCTGTACATGGTGGATGCAGAGGCAGCTACTATTTACATGGAACGTGTCATTGGACGAACGCTCAAAGATATCATCATTGAAAACAAGGCGGATAAGGAAAAGCTAGCAGAGGCAATTGGTATTGCACTTTCCAAAATGCATACCGTTGATGTTGTGCATGGAGACTTGACGACGTCGAATTTGATGTTGCGGGACGACAATGAATCGTTGGTTATCATTGATTTTGGTTTAAGTTATGTTTCCAAATTGCCTGAGGATAAAGCCGTCGATCTGTATGTTCTTGAGCGAGCATTCACTAGCACTCATCCGAAGTCAGAAGCTATGGTATGGACAGTTTAAACACGGTTCATGCAGTCAAGATCGTGGTGCAAAAGCTAATTCATTTTATCAAGTTTGAAAGCATTTTACACAGTTACAAGGAGCACAACAAGCAATCCAAGCCAACTCTTAACAAGCTTGAAGAAGGTAAATATCTAAATGCATTCAATTTCAGAGTTTATGAATTTTTTTTTATTTGTGCTAATGAATACGCTCCAAAAAGTGAGAATGCGAGGCAGGAAGCGTAGTATGTTAGGATGAGTTGCATGACACAAAATTGTGACTCCCTGGCGCTTCACAAATTACTGGCATACAAATAAAATAATATAAAAAAATGTCGAAACAATAGCACTGACGAATCATGCTAAAGTCCACTGTTCGCGCCATAGCACCTCGTGCAAGGTTTTACAGCACACATACGGCGGCTCGTTCCCGTTCCACCAACCCGTTCCTCATAGGAGCTGGCTTGGGTTTGCTCATTACTGCCGGTGGAGTGGTGCATAATGAAGCGAGTGACTGGATTCCCTGGAAGAAAAGCAGCGTTGACAATGCAAAGCTGAACGAAGCGAAGTCAACTCACGAGAAACAGAATCCCAACATTACGACCACGACTTGGGAGCAACAGAATCAAGTAAATCGAGGATTGACTGAACCGGGTTTGTTTATTTGGGGCAGTAACAGGTAAAATAGCACCCTTCTCCATCCTGCAACAGCTATCAATTCATACATATTCACACACTCTTTAGAAACAGAATTATTGATGCTTCGAGCTCAAAACAGAGTTTCCCCTATCCACATTTGCATGAATTTTTCCAAGGTCGATATCTACGGGACGTAGCATTTGGGCCAGATCATGCAGGTATGTACAGTAAGTCGTGATTTATGGTCAATTGACTTTGTTGACACTTTATAAAGTTGCGGTCGATCATGACGGAAACATCTATCAGTGGGGCTCAGGATATGGTGATGAGCAGCCACAACTTACATTACAGCATGGAAATATCGTCCAAGTGACTGCTAGGTAAGCGATTGTATCGACTTTTGAGTATTATGGACAATATCTCAACAATCAATCATCCTCCTGTTGTAGCGAGTCGAAGATATATGCCTTATCAAAGTCTGGAGTTGTATATGTTCTGCCTTCCATTGCGTCTGTACAGGAAGAACTGGCAAACAGAGATTTGCCGAGATCGCTACGTAAATCGGAATCATCCTGGTCGTCATGGCTTATTGGAGGTAGTAAAGCCGTCAACGAAAAAGGCTACGCATATGCAGTTCCTATGGATCAAGATGTTTTGAAATCAGGAGAGCGGTAAGGTCACTTGCAACTTGTAACATTTTTAAATGTCGCTCCGCTACTTATGCAAAATCATTAGCATTACATGTATCTCTTCTGGCCTACATCATGTCGTTGCTGTGACTTCCAATGGCAGAGTGTTTGCTGCACCAACTGACAGTAAAGGTAATGAGAAAGGTCAGCTTGGTATGGGTCATGTAACAGCCATTGCACCTTCCGATTTCGGATATACCAAATGGTATGTTGTGGAAAACACACTTTCAGACATCAAGGCTGTGCAAGTTGCTGCAGGAGATAACCACAGTGTGGTGAGGTAAAATATATCGACTATTATTGCTCAATCATTTGCATAGGTCCTCCAGACTTACATCATTTTGAAAGATCCGCAGACGGTCGCGCATTTACTTTTGGAGCGAACAACTTTGGAGTAAGTCGTATCATTGATAAAATCATTTGTATATTACATATATTGGAGGATAAATGTCTGACGCTGTTGTTACAGCAATTAGCACAGGGTGATATTTCGGAAGCAAAGGGTCAATGCAACTACCCTCTAGAAGTATCTCTATTGTACTCTACCTCTGGTAGAGTCAGTAAGCCACCTGGCCATTCCTGTTCCCACATCGCTGCTGGTGGCAGCAACAGTTACTTTGTGGTCAACAAGGTGGACAAGTCAAGTCAGCAAGTGACTGAAGTATTTGCGGCGGGAATGGGACAATATGGGCAATTGGGTAATGCTACTTACAGTCAAATGCAGTTGTCGCCCGTCAAAGTCAAAGAGATCAGCAATAACATGGAGTGTATGTAACTAATCTTCGGTCTAGCATTATCGTCATACTTAACTGACCAAGGACTCTTAAACAGTTGATGAGAAGTTGGCTCAAGTTGTTCCCATTCGGATTCTAGATGTTGTAGCTGGAACCACACATGCTTTTGGCGTTTTGGACAATGCTACTAATGTGGACGAATCTCAAGCAGATACTAGCAAGCCAAATTTTGGACATGATGTGTATAGCTGGGGCCATAATTATGACTATCAAGTAGGTAACGGCAAGCGAAACAATATCTCGCACCCAATTTCTCCAGAAACGCTTGATGCTGAACAAGCAGGTCCCAGCGGCAGTAATCTCAATCGACTCCAGCTTGCTCCTCTCACGCACGTCAGGGCCAAGCTCCCGGATTCCAACAAGGAAAAGACACTCGAAGTTGATCAAAAATTAGTCGCTGGTCCTGGTATCTCTGCTGTTTACAGCCGAGTAAAATAGCCAAATGAAAGCCAATGCACCGCCATCTAATTACATATCTGCAAAGCAAAATCCACATATAAAGTTGCCTCACAAAAAGTTGTATATTTCCATTTCAATAGTCTAATGTTGGCAAATCCGTCTATGAAGACGCACAATTTATTTGCAATGAATAAAAAGTAAAGGATTATAAATCCATAAATGTGCCAGCCTTAACAAAAAAAATATTTTTTTATTGGCTCTTCTGAGAGATTTGAAGGAAGCTTTAAGCTTCTTCTTGGCCCTTGAAGACATAAGTCAAACCGCACTTTCCGCAGTATTGACGGTCATGATGCCAAGCCATGAAGATACCGGCACCACAGGTAGGGGTGGGGCACTCACGGCGAAGACGAGTGATCTTGCCAGACTCGTCAACCTTGTAGTACTTGAGAACAGCCAATTTGACCTTCTTCTTCTTGTGCTTGATCTTCTTGGGAGTAGTGTAAGTCTTCTTCTTACGCTTCTTACCACCACCGAGCAACTCGGCGTTCAAGTGCAAGGTGCTGTTGTTCTGGACACCGTACAAAGCAAGGTCCTGACCATCAGAAAGGGACTTGCCGGCGTAAGAAAGGCATTGGAAACCAGCAGAGAGACCTTCACGCTGTTGAATCAAGGCCTTAACGGCATCTACGGAGGTGTTGGCATTGACATCCAAGGCAAGGGTGTTGCCTTGGAGAGACTTGACAAAGACTTGCATATTAGCTTAAAGACAACTGGATTATTTTTCGACTTTTGGAAAAGGAATCTGGTGAAGGAATTCCGAAAAAAGGACAATTATGAGTAAATTACACTTTAACGCTTCAATCAGTGCTTAATCAGCGTCACGTTTGTGATAATTACCTTCGTCGCTATCCACAAGCTGAACAAAGAGGGGGATCTGTTTTTTTGTTGCCATTCAACCAAGAAAAAAAAAAAAAAAAAAGAGTTTGCCGACGTCATCATTTCAGTTCTAAAAACTGGGTTTTGAAGAATTGGTGTGGACGGTCTGACGATAACGAAGGTCAACGCAGACATAACAAAGTGAACGATTGAATCAAACACAATGTCTGAAAGTAAGTGTTGACTATTTGTCTTTACTGAATTGTACAAACTTGACATAAACCAACTAACTTTGATCACTTAGCTCCTGCTGGACAGATGAATGCACCATTGAAACGAAAAGTACGACCAACCAAGAGAGCTAGTTACGACTCGGACGGATCAGAAAGGGATGAGGATGATATGACCGACCTCTCATTTCACAGCGATGTCGGAGATCAGTTTAGTGAAGATGATAGCCATTCGACATCAGCGGTGTCGGCTGGCGGTAGCTCAGCACGAAAACGCGGTCGACCACCAGGCTCACGTCCAGTTAAGCGATCACGTCCTGAACGTCCTGTTGTTGTTGAAGAAAAAAAAGAAGAGAAACGAGAAGAATCCATAGCTGAGAAAGTTGTCAAAGCTGTTTTGGGAGGAGACGGTGAAATTGATGAGTTAGGTGAAAGCCGAGTTGATCGCGATGGTCACCTCTTAGGTGGTAAGTCAAAACCTACATCTCTTGCTTTCATATTTGGAATAACACACAACCAACATATGTAAAATTTGCAGGGCGTGAATATAAGATACCAGCTTTTTCAATGCCAAGCCGTGGCGACGAATTGCTCATGCTAGGAAAGGATGTCGTTGCGTTATTGAATATGCGTGACAGTTTTGTCCTGGTCAACAAAAATCCACTGGTTGTCAAAGTGGATGCCACTCAAACAGACAAGAATTATCTTATTGAGCATGGATACCTGCGATCTACGTTCCGAACTCGTGATATTACCATCGTCAGTGCACGGTCTATTTTTAAAACATTTGGCCATCGCGTCGTGAAAAGAGGTCGAAGAGGGCGGGATGATTATTTTGCAACCGGCGTGCCTGAGGAGGATAGTGAAGCGGAAGAGGAGAGAGAAGAATTTGAACAACAAAAGCAACAACCGCGTGTTGCATCGCGTTATTATACCAAAACAACAGAGATCCCAGCAGATACTGGATTTGGGACTGGTGCTGCAGCATTATCGTTTCGACGTAGTAATTTGACAAATAGATCTGTGATAAATCGAGGTCCGGCCGATGAAGTCAATTGGATCCATTTAGCTGCACTTTCCGTACGAGACTTCAATGCACAACTAAAGAAATATCGTAATGATAATCCAACTTTTTATGATATCCACACACACATTTATCAAGCCCCAGCATCCAAGCAGCCACGCTTTGCCATACCACCAACTCAAGAGGCTCTGGAACTTGCTGCACAACAAGACGCTGCAGCTGAGCAAGCACAAAAAACTGGCGATACCAAGTTGGCTGCCGATGTTCCTCAACAACAAGCACCACCACCACCACCACCACTATCACAAGCCCAGTTAAATTCACAGGCTGCTCAGATGCCTTATGGTTTGCAAGGGTTCTCTGATCAACAGCAATTTGCCATGAACAGCAATCAGTTACCATATGCAATGTGAGTTATTTAGTAACAACGTTTTGATGGTTACTGATTTACTAATGGGGTGAAATGTTATTAGGCAACAAGCACGATTAAACCCAGCCGCAGCAAAGATGATGACGCCCGGCTCACAAGCCGCGTATTTGGCGTCCATGGGTGGCAATAATTCAGCGCAGTTCCCAGGTCAAATGTCTGCTGCTACGCTGGCTGCTCGACAACAACAGATGGCCCTGCAAGGACAAGGAATGGCGAACAATATGGCTAATGCTGGCATACAATTACCCGGCCAACGATTACCAAACGTCTATGGCGCGACCGCATCACCTATTCCACAACAAAATGCATCTAGATTTGGTATCAAATAAGCCATTCAAGCAAGGCAAGCGAAGGCAAGATAAAGAAATACATCTTAGACTAAAGAGAAATCAGCAAGCCCATTTATAGTTTTGTCTTCTATCACTTTGTTGTTCGACTGATTCAATTGGTCTTTTCATTAAACCACTTGTTTGTACATGTTTTGTTCACTGATTCTGCACTGACTTCGTTTCATTCCTAAAATTGTGCAGACTCTTTGTAGTAAATTATCTTACGGCATTTTGGCCAATCCTTCCAACATATATATCGAGATATAAGCAGATTTACGCAGATTTAAGAGTGCTATATGTAGCATGCCATTTTGATCGTTTATTCACAGACTGATTTTATAAAGAGATGAAAAAGTATATATATGTATATATATGTTCTGTTGTAAAGAAATAAGATAGGTCACAAACTTCACTTCAGTGCTTAGGGCTTTGGAATTCTGAGAGTCTTGGAGACCATGGCAGTGCCTTGAACTGCGAACAATAGAGTGAATGCGTGCACCTGGCCAAGCTTGGAGTCAATTCCGACCAACCCAGCAAGGTCAATTACGCCATATGGAAATTCATCGGCGTGGAGTTGACCTTTACCAATAACAAGGTATGCAAGAACGGCTACCAAGCCCAAGGAACTTGGAATGGGCAGACCTTCGAAATGAGAGATCTTACCGGTGCTGTCCTTGGGTAACAAAGCCACAGTAGCATTGAATCGAGCAAGTCTGGCAATACCGCATGATACAAAGTAAGTGAGAATAATAGTATCCAAAGTTGTACGCATGCCAACTAAACAAATTCATATTGTATAAGAGATCAGATGAGATACGCAAACAAACACGGCATCAGCGAAAGCCACAAGTCAATAACTATACTTACGTGTAAATGCCAAGGCAGCAGGAGCAACACCAAAGGAGATCTATAGTAGCTTTTATGTTAGTCCTTTGCCAGTTGTGCCACGATCACCCACCATATAGAATCCTGTTAGATTTCAGACTTACCACATCAGCCAAACTATCAAGTTCCTGGCCAAGCAAACTGCTACGGTTGCGCCACCTTGCAACACGACCGTCCATGAAATCAAAGAACAAGCCAAAAGGCATGAATCCCATGGCGGTGTACAGATCATTAGGGTCATTTGACACGAGATATCGCATATTAGTCAAAATAGACATTGCACCGCACACGCCGTTGAGCAAGGTGATCATGTCAGCCAACTGAAAATTGCGGACCATAGAAAAGTGACCCTTCGGGTTGATAAGGTTCTTATCAGATTCTGAAAGTTTCTTGCTGGTGGATCCTGATTTCTTGGCCATAATGTATGTAATGTATAAAGAGAAAGCAAAGTTGAAAGGTCTAAACGAAAATAAAAAATGACGGTCGGTGATCGAGTTTTTTCCACTGAGGTCATTGCAAGTCTTAACCGTTCTTTTCTTGCCTTATTAAGATTCGGATATCGGAACTACAATTTATCAACCCTAATACCCTTTCATATGCTGTGCAACCTGTGCGTGTGCTCTCACAACCACTCTTCTCTCTACTTTGTAAACTTTTCACTATGGCTACTACTATTGTTGATATACCCAAGCTTGGTAAGGTCAAGGGAAAGGTGTTCGAAAAGTCCAATATTCGCAGGTTCCATATCCCGTATGCCACTGTACCTAAACGCTGGCGTGTCGCTAAACCTGTACCTGCTTGGGAAGGAGAATTGGATTGCACTCAGCAAAGGTACTGCCATTCATACAGACGTTTGACTGAGGTTTCAAAATCGACTAACATACCATCGATTAATTTTCTGTGATCACCGTTTTTAACATAGACCTGAATGTCCTCAGTCCGCTGTCCCTGGTGACAGGTTCCTCCAGCCACAACGAGTACCACCGACCTATGACGAGTTTAATTGCCTTAACGTCGATATAACCGCACCTCCCAACTTGGATAATAGCAGTCTTGTTCCTTGCATGATTTGGATTCATGGTGGTGCTTTTATGGCCAAAACCGGTCTGTTTGATGCTTATGACCCTGAGAAATTTGTCGAACACTCTATACAAATCGGCAAACCTGTGGTAGTAGTGAACGTCACTTATCGACTGAATCTTTTCGGATTCTTCTCAAGCTCAGATATCAAAAGCGACGTTGAGCAAGATGGCGAGACAGTGTATGGTAATTGGGGTCTGGACGACGCTGTGAAGGCTTTCCACTGGGTATGTATGAGTTTCATGAGCATATCGGAATTTGGCATAACCTTGAATATTTCTTGGCAACTCAAAAAAAAAAAAAATTCAATTACTATTAGGTAAAGGAAAACATTAAGAGCTTTGGAGGTGACCCCAATCGCATAACAGGATATGGTGAATCGGCTGGTTCGATCATGCTACACCATTTGTTGTTACGTCCTGACATTACCTTCACTCGCGCTATTCTCCAATCTGGAGTTGTCAGCGTTGTTAAACCTGTACCGCCTTCCAGCTTTGATCCTGTGTGGCGCAAATTGCTTGATCACTATCAAGCCGAAACTGTTGATGATATGAGAAAGGTGCCAGCTGAGGATATCATCAAATTAGGATTTGAATACTTTATACGCCATCAGCCACTCATCGATGGTGCTATTTGTGAGGATCCCGTTCGAGAATACAAGGAGCCAGGCGCATATGCTTCATTGGAAGCTGTGATCATTGGCGACTGCGCTGAAGAGGGAACTCTTTGGAGCCGCCGCGGCGACATCAAGGAAATCTACAAGTCCTATGAAGATCCTGTACCTTCCTCCCTCTTGGATCGTTTCCACTTGCTCTATCCAAGCGATGTATTTGACAAAGATGCTGCACAGGCGCAAAAAATGGTCGATGAGTTAGTAGGAGAAGCCAAATTTATCTGCCCTATTGATCGCACTGCGAAAGCCATCGCCAAGTTGAGACCAGAAGCACCATTGTATCGCTACAGAGTCAATCGCACGATCGAAATCACTCAAGACTTGGGAGTGCATCATGGCATCGACATCTTCTTTATCTTTATGAATGACAAGCTTACCAAAGAAGAAAGAGTGACATCGGAGAAAATGTGTAGTGACTGGTTATACTTCGCGTATGGAGAGAAACTGGAAGAAACATCAGGCTGGAACAGATATCAGTTGGATGATCCTTCTGTAATGATTTATGGTGAACAGGCTACGGTGACCGATATGGAAACCAGTCGCAGCTCGGCAAGATGCAAGTTTTGGGAAGACGTGGAAAATGCCTCTCTTCAAAGGTCTTGAAAAGATCTACTATTATTGGCACCCTTATAACATTAGTTAGTCAGTGATGTCTTCAGCATACCGTATTTAGCTTTCGTCAATTTAGATAAACGCGCGGTTTTAACTCAAGAATTGGGTCAATTTGTTCCATCTGTGTTATATCACTATCACGCTCGAAAAGGAGACTTTAGTATAATAGTGTAACAATAAGAGACTTATGGCTATGAGCTATGGTTACAACTACTGTACTTGACCAACGAAAATACCCTTTTATGTCCGTGATGCTCAATACTTGGCATGGGGTCACAGCTGAACACAGGGACATATTTAGGAGGAGTTAGTTGCAGATTACCATAATTTAACTTTTTCGCTCATTTTGGCATCGGACTATGGAATTTGATTGGCTAAATTTTCATTGTCATTTTTCATGCCATTGATGTCGTCGCTTATGCTTTGCTTCCTTTCAGCATTACAGCATAGATAGAACGTACCCTATAAGCGTTAAGTCACTGTGACTTGTGCTAAGATTTTTAAGAAGCAGTCTCGTAAAAACGGTTATAAAAAGCTTACGCCCTCATTTCATTTTGTTCTTTTTCCTTAAGCTTCTGAGGTAGCCTAACACCACTCAGGGGTCCGACACTTTTACGAAGAGTAGTTGGTAATAGCGTGACTACCGCCAATTACGATTCCTACTCTCGGCTGCCAGAGCTACGGAGAGCCCCTGCTGGCAGCGAAGACAAAAGGGGGGCGTATTAAAAATGAACATAAAATGGGACCAGTTGTCTTCCACCTTCTCGTGGTTGGTCCTGTTAATCAAAGCAATTATGCTCTGAGAACCGAGAGAAGACACTCTATTGTAATATTTATATGTCTACATAACTATAATGAAACTTAATTGCTCCTTTTCATATGTATCTTGATTAGAGTTCACTATTGCTTGATGCATCATGATTATAGCTGATAGATAGTTCTTCCTCCAATGCATGCACCATGTAAATAGCTGATAGATAGTCGCACTTTTTTATGCTTACAAAGTCAATATAGCTGTGCTATGCTACAGAATAATGACAGCATGACAACTAGGTGTTTAAATTTCAACAGGTACAGCAAACAGTGGCAAAGGACTAGTATCTGATAGGTACTGTCCATTATCCCTATTGTATTCATTGATGCTTTGATAAAATTAATACTTGAAGCAGCAACCAACTTTTGTTGAAACTCCTATCACATACTCTCACTTTTATCATGCTTGAATGCGAAACGAATTGTATCGCAGTGAGGGCGAAATGCATTTCGAATCTTATGGACTTATATTCCACAGCCCTGAGCGACCGTGCACTCCATATGCACAGCGCCTGCTGCTCGACGTATTCAATAAATCAGATACAGCAATAAATACTCCGAAAGAATTTATTTGTAAATGATTTATAGACAAAAGCATTGATAGTACATGAGCACAGGGTCATCGGCATCCTCTATAACTACACCATGATGCTTTTCGTACACCTGAATTTTAGGGAGAAGGATTACATGTCCGGGCTCTGGCGGAGGAGCTTGCTGAACAAATCATGAAGACTGGTAACACTGAATTCGTTAAATTCAACATTTATGCTTCCTTGGGGTGCGATATTGGTTTTATTGATCCCAAAACGGATGGCTAATCATTTTGTTGTTAGAATCACCTCTTTGAAAGTCTGACTGAGTTTCAGGCTGAAGATGTGTAGGCAATGGTGGGTTCTTGGGCTCCGTTCCTTCCGGATCAGCAGAATGCACGCCGTACCCGCCATATATCTGATTAGTTTGATCCTCGTCATCATTTGGCAAGAACTCCTCATCAGGGACATCATCGTCGCCATCAGAGTATAATGCACCAGTCACATCAACTGCCTCAAACTCTTCTGGACTGCTTGATTCGGCAGGCACCATGGTCATTTACCATCACTATCCGCTTCATTATGGCTTGCAGAAGGTCGCTCGTGAAATGTATTAAGCAATATTACGTTAAGTTCTAATGAGAGACACCTGTAAGTCTCAATCGGTTCTCTTCTTGCCTTATTGAGATTTGGATATCGGAACTACAATTTACCAACTCCAATACCCTTTCATATACTGTGCAAGCTTGCGTTTGATCTCCGCAACTCTCTCCTCTCTACTTGGCAAACTTTTCACTATGGCTACTACTGTCGTTGATATACCCAAGCTTGGTAAGGTCAAGGGAAAGGTGTTCGAAAAGTCCAATATTCGCAGGTTCCATATCCCATATGCCACTGTACCTAAACGCTGGCGTGTCGCTAAACCTGTACCTGCATGGCAAGGAGAATTGGATTGTACACAGCAAAGGTACTGCCATTCATACAGACGTTTGACTGAGGTTTCAAAATCGACTAACATACCATCGATTAATTTTCTGTGATCACCGTTTTTAACATAGACCTGAATGTCCTCAGTTCGCTTTCCCTGGTGACAGGTTCCTGCAGCCACAACGAGTACCACCGACCTATGACGAGTTTAATTGCCTTAACGTCGACATAACCGCACCTCCCAACTTGGATAATAGCAGTCTTGTTCCTAGCATGATTTATATTCATGGTGGTTCCTTCTCGAACAAATCGGGTCTGTTTGATGCCTATGACCCTGAGAAATTTGTCGAACACTCCATACAAATCGGCAAACCTGTGGTAGTAGTGAATGTCACTTATCGACTAAATCTTTTTGGATTTTTCTCAAGCTCGGATATCAAAAGCGACGTTGAGCAAGATGGCGAGACAGTATATGGTAACTGGGGTCTGAACGACGCTGTGAAGGCTTTCCACTGGGTATGTATGAGTTTCATGAGCATATGGGGAATTGGTATAACCTTAAATATTTCTTGGCAAACTCAAAAAAAATACAATCACTATTAGGTAAAGGAAAACATTAAGAGCTTTGGAGGTGACCCCAATCGCATAACAGGATATGGTGAATCGGCTGGTTCGATTATTCTACACCATTTGTTGTTGCGTCCTGACATTACCTTCACTCGCGCTATTCTCCAATCTGGAGTTGTCAGCGTTATGAAGCCTGTATCACCCTCCAGCTATGACCCTGTATGGCGCAAATTGCTTGAACATTATCAAGCCAAAACTGTTGATGATATGAGAAAGGTGCCGGCTGAAGATATCGTTAAACTGGTATTTGAGTACTCAATCAGCCATCAGCCACTCATCGATGGTGCTATTTGTGAGGATCCCGTTCGAGAATACAAGGAGCCAGGCGCATATGCTTCATTGGAAGCTGTGATCATTGGCGACTGCGCTGAAGAGGGAACTCTTTGGAGCCAATACGGTGACATTAAGGACACATACAAGTCATATGAAGATACCGTGCCTTCGTACCTTTTGGATCGTTTCCACTTACTCTATCCAAGCGATGTATTTGACAAAGATGCTGCACAGGCGCAAAAAATGGTCGATGAGTTAGTAGGAGAAGCCATGTTCATCTGCCCTATTGATCGCACTGCGAAAGCCATCGCCAAGTTGAGACCAGAAGCACCATTGTATCGCTACCGGGTGGATCGCACGATTGAAATCACTCACGACTTGGGAGCGCATCATGGCATCGACATCTTCTTTATCTTTATGAATGACAAGCTTACTAAAGAAGAAAGAGTGACATCGGAGAAAATGTGTAGTGACTGGTTAAACTTCGCGTATGGAGAGAAACTGGAAGAAACATCAGGCTGGAACAGATATCAGTTGGATGATCCTTCTGTAATGATTTATGGTGAACAGGCTACGGTGACCGATATGGAAACCAGTCGCAGCTCGGCAAGATGCAAGTTTTGGGAAGACGTGGAAAATGCCTCTCTTCAAAGGTCTTGAAAAGATCTACTATTATTGGCACCCTTATAGCTTAGTTAGTCAGTGATGCACTTCAGCATACCGTATTTAGCTTTCGTCAATTTAGATAAACGTGCGGTTTTAACTCAAGACATTGGGTCAATTTGTTCCATCTGTGTTATATCACTATCACTCTCGAAAAGGAGACTTTAGTATAATAGTGTAACAATAAGAGACTTATGGCTATAAGCCATGGTTACAACTACTGTACTTGACCAACGAAAATACCCTTTTATGTCCGTGATGCTCAATACTTGGCATGGGGTCACAGCTGAACACAGGGACATATTTAGGAGGAGTTAGTTGCAGATTACCATAATTTAACTTTTTCGCTCATTTTGGCATCGGACTATGGAATTTGATTGGCTAAATTTTCATTGTCATTTTTCATGCCATCGATGTCGTCGCTTATGCTTTGCTTCCTTTCAGCATTACAGCATAGATAGAACGTACCCTATAAGCGTTAAGTCATTGTGACTTGTGTAAAAGCTTGTCAAGAAGCAGTCTCGTGGGAACGGCTATAAAAAGCTCGGAGCCTTAGTTCATTTTGTCCTTTTTCCTCAAGCTTCTGAGGTAGCCTAACACCACTCAGGGTCCGACACTTTACGAAGAGTAGTTGGTAATAGCGTGACTACCGCCAATTACGATTCCTACTCTCGGCTGCCAGAGCTACGGAGAGCCCCCGCTGGCAGCGAGAACATAAGGGGGGCGCTTTAGAAATGGACATAAAAACCACGTAAGAATCTAAAGGACGCTACGCGACCCTAAAAAGTCGCGACTGCTGACCTCTATTCTTACGAGTAAGAATCTAAAGGACGCTACGTGGCCCTAAAAAGTTGCGACTGCTGACCTCTATTCTTACAACACACTTTTGGGACCAGTTGTCTTCCACCTTCTCGTGGTTGGTCCTGTTAATCAAAGCAATTATGCTTTGAGAACCGAGAGAAGACACTCTATTGTAATGTTTATATGTCTACATAATCATAATAAAGCGTTACTGCACCTCGTTATATATACCTTGACTAGTATTCACTATTGTTTGATGCATCATTTTTATACTTGATAGATGACTTTTATTCCAATGCATGCACCATGTAAATAGCTGATAGATGGTTGCTCTATTCGTCGGGATGCTTGCAAAACTGATATAGCTGTGTTATGTCACAAAATAATAACAGTACGATAACGAGGTGTCTAAAGTAAGGATGATCTTAGCCTCGTATTGGCTGCTGTTAGCTCTTGTGTTTTGTGGTAAAGGACTAGTATCTGATTAACACGGTCCGATACCCCATTGTACTCATAAATACTTAAATCGAATTAATTTTTGAAGCAGCAACCCACTTTTGCTGGAACTTATATCATATGCTCTCACTTTTATTATCATCTATTGAATGCGAAACGAATTGCATCGCAATGAGGGAGAAATACATTTCGAATCTCATGGACTTTCGTTCCACAACCATGAACGACCGTGCACTCCATATGCACAGCGCCCCCGGCTCGAAGGGGCCAATAAATCAGACACAGCAAGTATACACTCCGAACAGTTTATTTGTTAACAACGTATAGAAAGAATCATAGAAAGTACATAAACACAGGGGGAAAAATACACAATGATGAGATGCTGCAGTACAAATGCAATTTGCTAAGTAAAGAACAGAATGGTCGAACTAGGAACAAAGGTATAAACGTGAGGGTGGTTAGTGTGCGGTTTTAGCACACATTGTGGCGGAGGAAAAGAGGGCAATAAAAAATGTAAATGAGTAGAGTAGCTAAAATTGTATGGACAGGTTACGAACGATGAAGGTATCATTAACCTTCAAACTTTTCTTCTTCCTCCGCGGATGCTTCTTGCTGTAAGGTGTTAGCTTCGATCTCGGCGCCTTTCTGTTTAACATCAGCAACAGTCTGCTTGGCTTTCGCTCGCCATTCCGGATCAGCCTTGTCAATGACAATGGTGTTGATTGTATCATTGGCATCCTCTATAACTACACGATGATGTTCTTCCCAAACCTGAATTTTAGGCGGAAGGGGTGCATGTCCGGGCTCTGGCGGAGGAGCTTGCTTTTCGCCACCTCCGGCTTCACCACTAGATTGAGCTGTAGGTGATTCAAACATTCCACGCAACGTTTTTGGTATAAATCCGGCTCGTTCATGCCATTTTTTCCTTTCGGCAGACGGTTCGCCCTCTGCGAGCTGAATATCAGGATGAGATGGTCGCCGTTTGCTTTGTGAGTCTTCACTTGCGCGCATAGAGTCTCGTTCTTCACGAGTAGCCTTGCTGAACAAACCACGGAGACTGGTAACACTGGATTCGTTGCGTTCAACATTGATGTTTGCTTGAGTAGATGATCGTGGTTTTACTGGTTCCAAAAACCGAATGCTACTCATTTCATTGCTAGAACCACCTCCTCTTTGAGAGTCTGGCTGAGTTTCAGGCTGAAGATGTGTAGGCAATGGTGGGTTCTTGGGCTCCGTTCCTTCCGGATCAGCAGGATGCACGCCGTGCCCGCCATATATCTGATTAGTTTGATCCTCGTCATCATTTGGCAAGAACTCCTCATCAGGGACATCATCGTCGTCATCAGAGTATGATGCACCAGTCATATCAACTGCCGCAAAGTCCTCTGGACTGCTTGATTCGGCAGGCACCATGGTCGTTTCACCACTACTATCCGCTTCATTACGGCTGGCAGAAGGTCGTTCGTGAGGAGTATTGAACAATGTATTACGCTCAGTTCTACTGAGAGACATCTCCAAGTCTCTACTATGTCCACTACGGGCATCATCATCGCGACTGAAGCTCAAAGTTTGACCAAACTGAAGTTTGGGCAACCTTGAAACTTGATTGTGAGAGCTTGCAATGGACAGCGTTCTAGTATGAATACGTTTTCCGAGCTGAAATAAGGGAATGGTGGTACCGTGTACCAGCACGGAAGACAAAACGATGAAAAGAACAATGGGAGCAATCAACTCAACAGAGGCAGGATTCTTTTCACCATGCACCTTTTCCAGTTCTTCTTTGGCAAGTATGGATAAGAACACAGCACCAACACCCATAGGTCCAAACCATCCAGCAAAAAAGGCTTCACGGTATGTTTTGAGAGCGGGTAATACCGGTTTCAGTAATAGAACAATTGGAAGCCTTCGAAACAACAGGATCAGAATAGCAATGACTACCAATCTCCATGGTGCGACTCCTAACTCTGGGATGGAAAAGGATGACCAAGGCTATTGGAAAAATTGGTCAGATCATTTCATAAAACGCTTATTCCAAGCAGGTGATCAGAATTATAATATGGCACTTACAATAATGCAACCAATGTAAACAAATACTGCTAAATTAAGCATCATGTCAATGACATCCTGGAAATGCGCTTCCTCGGTTTCTTGACGGAACCAGTCATCCCATGAAAAAGCATTGCCAGCGACGAAGCATGCCAACAAATCGTCACTCCCTGAAAATCCGGTCATACTCATCAAGAATAACTAATAAAAGTCGATTGTCAGTATACGCCGAATGAATTCATCCGATAGGTGTGACCACTAAGTGGGATATACTTACAGCTAATGCGATAGCAAAGCAAAGAAATGATGGCTTGTCAATGAAACGGCTGATTTACAAACAAACGTCCATGTCAGTAGCTGTGCGAAGATGTATGCATGATAAAAATAAGTCAATTTGCCGCTTAAGGGGGCAGGTACTTACTTGCGTTCAGACCATTGCAAAATTTTTCTGGCTACATATCCAACCACAAGGCCAATTACGCATGATAAGACGATTTGGAATAGCCACGTCAAATAAAACCATTTACCAATGGCTTCGCCCACGGTTGGTTCACTGAGCAGATAGACTGCCAGAAACAAGAACGGAAATCCCATACCGTCGTTAGCGCCACTATAAACAAAAATTAATAAGAGAACATTTCTACGGATGCAGACCCCCTTTTTCTTCTAGCCACTAAAACAAATAGTGATCATCCTCACCTCTCTGCAGCTAAGGCATTGCGAATATGTGCTGGTACATGTTTTTCAGCAAAGCGGCCTTTGACTACGGAATTTGCTAAGATCTAAATCGGGGTAATAGAGGTCATGAGCTCATGTATCCTTCACTCCGCAACGAAAAACATTAAAAATTCGTTTAGATCAAGAAATGTCCTCTACTTACAGGATCAGTCGGGGTGACACACGCAGCTATGGCCAACGATTCCAGCTGAGAGTCAAATGCAATAGTGAAGATGGCGAAGATAGGGGGCACATGGTAAGTCAATGAAAAAGGAAAAGAAAATGACAATCGATTTTTTTTTTTTGAACGTACATAATTCAACGGAGGTATTAACCACCAGATGAATAGGCCACTCATGAGCCACATATAAACCATGACAGGTCCGAGCAACATAGCCATAGACACCCATTCTTTCTTGAGATAATGCCTGTGGTAATACGGTGGTCAGCCAAACTAGGTTGCAGGTTTTTTTTTTTTTTTTTCTTTCTTTTCGGATGGAAAAGAAAGAAAAGAAACTTTTGGGCGTTACTTACTTTGGCAATTCAATTCCAGAGGCCATGACCTTTAGAAAGCACATACAGAAGAATGTATTAGCGTTAGATTGTAAACAAACCGTATCCAAAACGATGGTCTTACTCACCTGAATCGCAATAACGCATCGAGTGAGTTGTTTCGTTATCTCGTCAGTATCTTGCCAGTTGTAGGGATTGATTCCGTTTGCTACCAATGGCCCAGCTATGATACCGACGACCACAGCCACAACTAGAGAGACAACAATACGATGGTGCGGTCAGTTGAATTTGTCAAAAGATAGTGGTTGAGATAAATCTAAGACAAACTTACAGGCTTCAGAAATGAACAATCTCTCCTTAACGAACATAGAGACGAAACCAAAGATAACAATAAATCCAGAGAGGACGGCTATAGTCTCTGTGAAAGGAGATATTTCTCCGGGGAAGACAGTGATGCCTGTCATTCGGAATGAGTGGAGACAAGAAAGAGAAGGTTGGAAAGTAAGAAACGTCAAAGGTCTCACTTCAAAAAGCTGTGATATAATCAAAATTTTTACCAGCTTAGTCGTTTAGCAGGTACCGCAGGCTTGAGCGGGGCCAACTAAGCTAAGCAGACAGGACAGGGTCAGCCAGCCAGCGGCAGACAGGCCAGGCCAAGCAAAAATTTCATAAGCTGCGCCCAGTCAGTGGATTTCCATAGGCGGAGATTTTTTCCCCCAACTCATCTCAACCCAAATAGCCCAAACCACTCACAGCGATAATTTTTCCTTTTGCCTCTTTCATTTTCATTTCACAGTTTTCCAGAGTTCCTTAATGAGAGAACCCAACTTTTCATTTCCTTCTCAAAACAAAGCTGCCGTTTGCATCACTTCGGCCTTATATGACCGAAGAGCACTGGATTGTACAGCAATATTACCACTGATTAATTCGCTGACTCATCTCTCTTATCTGACGTCGACATCGCCCCGTATAAGAGAGATACTTGTTCTTGATGGTGGACTTGAGCGCCTTGTACATATACTCAAGACATGTCAAAGAACAGACAAGCGGTCCACTTGGAAATGGTCTTTGGCATTCCAATGCGTTGTCAATGTCGGCGTTCGTGGAAATGAACAAATCCGCACCAGTGTGGTGGAAGCGGAAATGATCCCAGTGGTGATGCATTTACTCGGCAACTTTCTAAAGACTTTGGACCAACTCGGTTCCGACAAGAACGCTTATGCATCTCCTACATCAGGTTACCATGCTATACTGGAGTCTATGCCTTCTGCACTGGAAAAATCACCTTTTGCCCACGATGATGGTATGTTTCCAAAATATTATTATTATTATTATTATATTTTATAGGAGTTGGGCCATGTGGTACAATACATCCCTCCCCCCCCACCATCAGATGAGTAGTTGACTAAAAAACTTCCCCCTTATTTTTCTTTTATATACAGTGCTTCCCCCAGCATCAACACCTGCTCGGCGAAGGACCATCTTCCGGCCTACTGCTTCATCGTCGTTTACGCCATCACCTCAGTCCAATTCAACACCCCAACCTCCCGACATCAAAACTTTCCAACGAGAAGAGGATGTCCTCCTTTCATTACAATTACTTGCATATCTTTCAAAATACCCTCACCTCAGAAAGACTCTGCATTCTAAATATGATGAAAATGTGTTCAGTATTGTACAACATTTTACACACAGACATCATCCTCCGGCTATTCAGTATTGGGCTGGAGTTATCATGAGGAATGCTTGTCGAAAGGACGAAACGAATGGTGGCATTCGTCAATGCGCTAATATGCAATGCGGGAAATGGGAACGATTTCCCCGTGAATTTGCCAAATGTCGCCGATGCAGAAAAGCAAAGTATTGTAGCAAGACTTGTCAGAGTAAAGCATGGAGCGATGGTCATCGATGGTGGTGTGTTGAACGACATGCTCCCAGTCTTCCAACTACGAGAGAAGATGGTGCTTCACAAACTTCGGCTGTTGTAACGGAAACCGAGCCTACTCAACCTACTCAACCTCCAAGCATTATGATAAATCAACCTACCGCCGAAGTGTCTGTAGGTGAGGTCGCCACTCCACCGCCAAGCTCACTAGCTGTGTTTGACCGTTCTTTGAATGGTGCAAGCAGCAGTAGCGACAATGCTCATGGTCTGACACCCGATGTTGATCAAGACCAACGCCATGTTATGATGGATGTTGATCCTTGAAGCTCCTATACTCCCACAAAGGCAGAGCTTCTTTATTACCCGAGTTGACCCTGTTTTCATTCAACTTTCCTCCCTTCCCCCGCAATATAAAAATCCCAAATTGCTCAATACGAGCTTCACACAATTCCTCCCCGCGCGCCCTTGATTTGCTACCATTTCTTTTTGTTTTCAAACTCTGCTTTGCTTGCTACTTTTTCATTTTCTGTATTGATGATGAGTTCATAAGTGTTGAATAGTTATATTTTCTTATTTTTTTTTTCTCTTGATTTTAATCTTGTTGGTCAGTTTCACTTGTCCTATTTTGTTTCGCCTATTGTAACAACACATATTCCCCCCATCTTGCATGTTTTATTCCCTTTGGTTTTACTTGTGCATGAAGTAAAGCAAGGAGAAAGATCCGATTGAAAGGTTCATAAACAATAATAAAAAATATGATAAAATTAAAGCAAAACTGTCTGTTGGATTGTAGGCAGCTTGCAATTTACAGCCAGCTGTAGGGCCTTTTTTCCCCTCTTTCCGTCTTTAAGCCCGCGGCGTTCTGGCCTACAATGCAATGCTGAGTGGGGATAAGATGATGATTCTCAGAAAATCTGACCACGTGATCTGCAAATGATCTTGACGTCACGCTAGTTCCGTTATTTTTTTGCTTCAGTGACATTTTCTGAGGAAAACGTTTATTGATTGATACCAACCACTCAACATGGTCAAACTTGAAGAAGTCTCTCCCGATCACGTCGACGATATTGAAGTTTTGTCAGACGATGACAACTACTCTGATTACTCTGACTCTGACATTGACGATGAAGAAGAATCTTTCTTGGATCGTGTTGCAGCCCTTAAAGATATCATTCCACAAAAGCAACGAGATTCAATCTCGAATAGTTTTTCAAAAGTCTCGAGCTGGTCCAAGACAGGTGCTACCTTTGTAGGAAAGAGCGCATGGGTCATCACTACCTCTATGCTTCTCCTTGTTTTGCCATTGGCTTTGGAAATCGAGAAGGAGCAAGCTTTAGTTGCTTACGAGAAGGAAGCTTTGCAGCAACAAGGTGCTGCTCAACAGGCAAGTGTCTTGAGATATTGTGACCGAGAAATAAGGAGGTGAATGGCTAGTTGCTAACTAATTTTTTTGTGCTTGTTTTTTCTTTGAAAAATCACAGATGATTAACCCTGGCGCTCCTTTTGCTCAACCTCAAGTGCAACAAGGCCAACCTGTGGAGGCTCAACCTGCCAGAAAGTAAACGAAAAACATGGAACACTTATCACATTGAAAGCGTCTTGTCTCTCAGAAAAATATTCAACTTTTCTTGTCCATAGTATAAATCCCACCCATCGTTTTATTTCCTCCTCTTTCCTCTAGCTCTTTCCCCTCCTGATAGAAAATTTTGCAGCCATAGACTAGCGTATCGGCTGGTGCATACTGTTTATTGTACTCTATAGTGGCTACAATACACCTTGAAAATATGTATTTTCCCCATTTCGAGACGCCTTTTTACATTTTTGTTGTCATGTTAAGGAAACCAGCTTAGAGATACCATGGTAAATTTATGCAGTGGCAACACTTCCAAGTCAGAAGAGAAAAAAAATTATTCAGGACCATTCACAACCGATACTTTATATATGTATGTATGCAACAGATTTACCGCAATAATTACTCATTTTCAGATCAAAGTTAAACCAGAACAACAATCACAATGGATAAAATGTTACTAAACAAAGGTGGTAGGAGGCAAAGGAGACTCTTTATAGATTTATAAAGTACACTGGAAACGCGCCTATCCATATAATAAAAGTGTCAAATGTCTGTTAAGCAGACTTAAAAGGTCTTGCAAGCACCCTGGTAACAGGTTTCATGGCAGTCATCGCTGTGAGTGCAGCAGGCACCAGTGGGACCGTTACCGTTCTTCTTGCCACTGAATCCAGCAGTGCAAGTGGCACCAGCTTTGGCAGCAGAAGAGGCGGGAGAGACATTGAAGGGGGTGGTTTTAGGATATGCGACAGTGACGCTGGAAGGAAGATTGAATGCATCAGAACAAACAAAGTTGGTGAAAGTGGCATTTTTGGGAGTGGTGGTCTCGACGCAAGGGTAGACGGTCTTGGGGTTCTTGATAATGTAGTCGAGCGAGCTACCATCTTTGGACAAACCAAAGTGAGCAGCAACGTTGTCGGTACAGTTGTTGAAATACAACCAGTCGATGCTGTTGATAAGAACACCGTTACCCATACCGCAGCCGAGACCAGCTTCGTTCAAAGCGGTGGGGTTAATATAATTTGCTGACAAGACAGCAGTGTTGACCTCCTTATATTTGGTGGGGACAAAGTTGGCTGAGAAAAAATCAGCGCTGACAGCACCAACGAGGGCAGTAATGGCGAGAGCAGTGAACTTCATTTTGAAAAAGAACGGTGTTGGACGTCGAAAGGGGTGAAAGCGACGGTAAAGTGAAGAAGGACTGGAAGGAGACGAAGAACAGTATTGGATACGGTCCTCAGGTACCTTTTTATATGCCAGGTTGCACGATTCAAGTATTTTGGGTGAAAATGGCTAAGCTATATAGATTGTACAACCTAAGGCAATTATTGATGGTTATACAAACGACTCGCTTTCAATTCCATCCTCCAGCCAAATTCTGAGTTATGACGGCAAGCCAACCTGAATTGGGTCTATATATATCATGTAAAATCTATTTCCATGATCCATAAAGTATCAGACAGTGAAGAATCAAGTCAGCCAAGGTGAAGGCAGTATAACCTCAAATCAAGAAATAGTAATGACTGTCCCACCAGTGAAGCTCAAGAAGAATCTTTGTGCAACTTGAGTGCACAAGTAGCTGTGGAACGAAAAAATTTGGCTAGTTGCGCGGCACCAAAAAATTTCATATGGAAGATTGTATTCCCTTAAATATGCATGGTTTTCCTCCACCTTGTCCATCGTTCAACACGTTGGAACGGGCCCCCTCACATGGACAAAGTACAAAAGCAGAAAGACCATGACCTACTGCCTATTGGTTCAAACAGATAAGACTGTGTACCACATGCCGGGTTTATGAGTATATATAGTGGTCCTCCAACTTTATTCGTCCTTTGCATGTGCGGTCGGTCCTCGCTCGTTCTTCTTGCCTATTTTGAGTAGCGCCGCGAACTGGCCCTAGTATCGAAATTAAAAAGTAAGACCCTTTGGTATCTATAATAGACTATGCTATTTCAGTTTTGTTGTCGCTGGATTCTAATAAAGTCGAATGCTTTCAAAATAGCTAAATTGCCAATGCCGATATTTGAAGGCAATCAAATGCTAGTATTTGACACTCTTGTGCTAATCGCTTGTGCTTTTGTTTTTTTCTGGCTCCATAAACATTTCAGCAGAACTAGCTCAAAACCCGGTGTACTTGTGATCGGATGTCTCTTATGCTTTGTGCTAGAGTACTACTTGTCTATCATTGAAAAGCTCATTAACTAAACGTGGATGCACATGGTATCATACAGACAACTTTCTCCCAAGTGTTTGAACCTAGACCAAGGGGCAAACCCATGATTCGTGGCACACCTTCGGTAACGGAAATGGCAGTGCGATATGTTATCAAAAAGTACAAGTAACTCAAGGCTATACTTTTGCCATGACATGAGGAAGTAGCCAAAATTAGCGTTTTGAAATAATCGTACGAAGCAAAAGTTGACGTTTTCTATATGCCTTAATATGGTTCGAGCTTTTTGAGCGGACTTGGCCGTCTAAGACGCTACAATGGGTCTGACATATGGAATAGTTAACATCAGACGTACTTTGCTGTTCATGAACTATCATATCCTACCATTTTCCTCGCTTGCTGTTTCGTTTTTTGGACAGCATTTGTGTCAATCTTGGCATTTGACCTATTATACAGATATTATGGTCTCTATAATAGAACACATCCCATATCATTATTTCGCACTCCTAATTTGTAACCAGTAGTGATATCGGCATCAATATATGTATTTTCAGCTTCTATGTGATCTTATGGCGAGCCAATATGAGTGGCGGTGGAAGAGGCGCAACAGCCCCTTTACCATATGACTGAGCGAACTCAGATCGATTGCACCTTCGAATACACCCTTAATGATAAACCTTTGATAAAAATGATCACCTAATCACCGTCAAAAAACCCTTTCATTGACTTGCTATCATGAGTTTTATTGCAACTGAATGCAGATATATAATTAATTATCAATAACGCTTGATGCTTAGCAGCAGACAAGATCCAGGCATTCTTCACAAGCACAACATGCAAGCAAACCGACCAAGCATCCCATAAAGCCGCTGTTATCTCTTCTTTGCGGAGGTGGGCCTTGTTGTTGATAGTAGCCTTGCTGCGGTGGTGGTGGATAATAACCTGACAGGACGAAAGGAATGGTAAGACAAAAAAAATCTTGGTTACGCTGAGGCAACCTTAAGAAGAACTAACCTTGCTGAGGTGGAGGATATCCGTAACCTTGCTGTTGTGAATATTGTTGTTGTGGATATTGTTGTTGTTGTTTATTACTGAACATTATGGAGTATAATAAAGATGAAAGAAAAACACTTGGAATCAAAAATAAGGTGAAAAACTAGCTTCTTATTTATAAAGTCTTTTTTTATAAGCCGTTACATCATAACGGTGTATTTTTCGGGAAATCATGTATAAACAATCGCGCCAATAGAGAGGTTTTCAACAGTGGCTGACCACACTATTGCTACTAATTCTGGTAAGATAGTGGCTGATTCATTTGGTTTTGGGCCGTCTTGGCAAAAGGAAAAAAAAAAAAAAAAACTATGGAGAGTACCAACAAACTTATCTCTTCATACCGTCACTGCTGCTTGGCATCCGTCTTGCCTTAATTGTAAATAAGGTGATTGAGCTACCCAAGCTGCCGTTTCCGTAAATTCATCTGACCCTATTAAATAATCCATTCGAGTAAGGATAGTCCACTCCATTATGACACGCGCGTACCAAATCTTGGAATTATTTTCAGTCCCAGTATAGGGATCGTCCAAGTCCACATAAGGATAGGATGAGTCCACATCTCGAACTGTCAATTGAGTTCCAGCCGCTATCCGCAGAGCTTGTGTGGCTTCCGCGTTAGCAGACGAGATAAACAAATAGCATTTGCGATCACTAGCATGCTTTTCACAAACTCGCTCACTCTGCTTAGCAAAACATTCTGCTTGCTTTTTATCGGTGATATGTACTCCAATACGAAAAGTTGTTTGTTCTTCCGTGGTAGGGAGAGTCTCTGGATCATTCAGTGACAACGATCTAGGTGAGTCAACTCGTCCGCCCATTATGTTTCGATAAGGTTCAAGCAATCCTCTAAACCATTCTGATGGTTTTGCGAACAAGAAACGGCGGGCTACGGCAAACCACTCTTCTTGGGATAGCGTTTGAAGATCATAGCTTTTCAAATTTTTAGAAAGTATAGAATTTTTTGTAAGTTCCATCCAATTCCCTAGATTTCTTGTTTGCAAGACGCGGGTGTCGCTTAAGCGATATTTACTGTTCAAATCTACAGTGGCCAATGTTTCGTTATCTAATGACCCATCGATGGCCACGCCTGTTTTTGCTTTTCCGTGTAATTCAAGGTAATGATGCGCTTGATCAGTTGTCATGGCTGAGCCTGCAGGATCATTATCAAAGTACCACTCTAACCGTATGGGTGAGGTCATGTCGACTGCAAACGCCGTCCCGTCCAGCGAGACAGCTAGATAGAAAGCTGTGGTGATATCTTTGAGACGCTTTGCCCACGGACCGCACGGCAATTCATTGCAAGAGTAAAGTACCATCAATGGCGGTGCATCCTCATAAGGTGTGCGGTTTGGTACATATTTTGTACGTAGATGGGCTATAACCCGATTGATTTTGTGATGTATTCTTAGATTGCGATCTTGCCATGTCAAGTGCGTCATTGCTGATGAGTTATCTGAGTTGCTAGCTTTTCGCAGACCATATAGCAGACATGTTATGAGTACAATGACACATAATATCTTGAACGGCTTGGATAGCGTGATGGCCACCATATCTGAATAGCTTTAAACAACCAAAAGTAGCTCAAAAAAATTGATTTGAACAAAAATGGTTTTACAGAGCGATTTCTCTCTAAATTATTCAAACCCCGAAGCATTGGCACTTTGTAGGTTTAAATTGTCACCTATGTTGTATCTTCATATACTATCTTTTATTCATAGTACTGTCATGGCATCATTTGTAAGGAGTAATACTAGCTAGTAATGTATGACAATGTGGTATGAGCAAACCACAGAATGATCATAAATTAAGTATGATAAGAAATGCCAGTATTGTACCAGTCGGACTCGAATTTGGAAAAAAAACAGTGCTTAAATTATAATTGCTTTTCGCATATTGCACATTTACCTTTCTAACGCAAAAAACGTTCCAGCTAACAATTCAAGGGAATATTTCACTCGCTTGAATCCGCCAATCCATATATTTTGCCTTATAAATCCAAAACAAATCTTATATCTCCACGATTTTGTTAGGCTTATGGGTGCTAATCTCTAGCTCTGAATTGTATATGGTTTGGATACATCAAAAAGGTTTTGTAGTTGAATCATGTACCCCACATAGTTGGCAGTATTATCTTGTGGTAGATAGCTGTTAAATCGCGGCATTGTGCTATAATTGAACTATAGGTGGATAAGTCTGCCGTGTTATGCAAGGTGGTATGATTATATCTCTGTAACACTTGCCAGATTGAGGTGATTAGTCTTCAAATGAACTCGAAGAAGCTGGTAGTCTTCCCCTCAAAACGTGTTGGCATAAACCAAAGCATACATTTTTATCTGATTTCAATTTAATTACGATTTTAACTACATAAAGCAGTTTTGTTGCTATTAAGATGTTGACCCAAATACTGGGGATGCTTATGAGATGTTGAAGGTATGCTTAGGCTATATTAGTTCTAAGCTCTAGCAACCAGTGGGAGCAGGAACAGTGATAAGCTTTACTACGCCATCGGTACCAATATCATGATTATATCCGCTTCCGTCGTTGGCGGAGACAAGGCCTGTAATGTCTTCTACGGTAGCTGGTCCAAAAACACAGCCATCGAAACCTTTTCCACCTTTCAAAGCATTGGTTGCAACATAATTTCTTCCGATATCATATCCATTAGCAACAATATTATGGTTTTGAGTAGCATTCTCCTCTTGACTAGCAGCAATGAACCAAGCACCGGATGTCTGTTGATAGTAACCGCGAACGTGTTGACCACCGATGAGAGATTCGGTACAAGAACCTAAACCACTAGGATCATCGTAGCTTTGACGATAAATGAAAGTCTGGTTTTGAAAACCACGACCATCACCGGAATCGAATCCATCATATCCTCCAGCATGGAGCCCAAGACACTCTTTGTCAAAGTTGATAGCTTGGAGCCAAGAAAGGATGCCTCCTTTGACAGAATCGGTGGGGTTTGATACCTGTCCGCCACTCAGGCCACTAATGATGACATTAACAGGTTCGTATAAAGTAGTACCTTCACCATACTCCTTCATGTTGGTAGCACCAGTATTAGGACTGTAATAGGCGGCAGATCCTCTCTTGATACTAGCTGCATTAGCAGCAGCAGTAAGAGCAAAGAAGATGGCAGCTTTTCCGAGAGACATCATTTGGATAGACTTGAGTTTTGGGAATGGAAGACAAAGATAACGTGCGCTACCAGCACAATTTATAGATGTCAGTGTGTTGCCTTATAGCAAATGGAAGAGAGCATGTGGCATCAGTTTAATAGCCGGTGATGATAAGGTAGCTAATTGCGCGACGGGAAATCTTTCAGAAGCCAATTAGAGATGTTTGGAGTAATATCGAGTGATCGAAGCATCATGGTTCAAAATTGTACAACACGGGAAGTATTTGGTACAACACATGCTGAACAGTGATTTCAAATATACTTTAGCTCGGTTTTCTCAAAACATGAAACAAACGTTCATGAAAAGCACTGGCCAGCTGCATATTCTGCCACAGAGCAGATACGACTGGTATAGGTTTGCTTTCCAAACCTCTATTTATGTGTAGCAATTTGATATGATTTTCAATTCTTGGCTCATTCACTTCATATGGAAGAGGTGGGCAACGAATGAATCCCTTGCAGATACTACGTAAGCAAGAAAATAATATGAAGAGACAAAAAGCCACACCAATGATCAGTAAACGTGCGAAAGCTGCTCGGGAATCAGTGTAACCACCCTGCAGGCATCTTCTGCTTCAGTCAATAAGATTCCGGCTGAGCAACATCTGATATTAGATCCAAGTAAAGGGATAATAGGGTGATGAAGGCAGACAGCGCTTATGAAGCTGAGAAACAGCGACAAGAAGCTTATATGTTTAGGAAACTATTGTGGTAAAATACCTTGACTATATTTTTGTGATTACTTTCACTTTAATCATTGAAGAATGCTAGATATGCTTCCTGAGGGACACTTTGTCCTCGACTTCACAATGGATCGCACATGCACTGCACCTACTTTGCTTCTCTGGGAGATTACAAACTATACCTTTTAAGATTATTTTCGATACCGTTTTACAAATCAAAAGCACGAGCAGCTTTTCCGAATGTATACCCATCGTGTAACTATCCAATTTTTCAACATATTTATATGCCCAAATTTGATTTGAAAATTGCACCAGTTACAGTTACAGTGAGAAATTCCTTTTTTGAGAGTAAAACTGTATCCTGGAAAAAAGCTGCATAGGATGCAACTGAATAAAAAAGATGACGCAGATACAAAGCCTTTAAGTCTTGGCTTTTGAATCTACTCGACATATTCATTTTGCGAACACAATGAACTTGAAAAAGACGTATTATTGGATAATCACTGTTTCAGGCACTGATATAAATAGCTACTAAACCCTGAGCCTTACTCTAGGACTAATGCTCCTCTATAAAAATAAAGTTTTTTGAATCAAAGATGACTTCACATGGATATTGTTGAGCTTGCGACAGTGCAGATGATACATCACTTCTACTAGATTTGCCTTTGAGAATCATAGCGCCACCGCCACTCGATTGGCAGAAAGAATTTCCTTTGCCCCTCAAAGGTACCAAATCCAGCGTGACGTCGTTTCTCACTCCAGAATTCAGTCATTTTATTTTTGGCAGTCGCTCCGAGGATATAGCTCGTTTAGTTGATCAAGAGTTAGAGAATCCGGTATGGCAGAGTCTTTAACTACAAGACGAGGCTCTAATGCTGGAGTATCTGGAGTATTGGGATCACAAGCAACTGTGACCAGATCATCTTCGAAGAATTCAAAACGAGGTTTCTCCCACCAAAGGAGATCATCATTACCACACACTCCTCCTATATCCTCGGCTGAGCCTCTTGGTACTCCTCCATTAAACACTATTCACGAACGGACAAATGGAGAATCTAGAGACTTTTCCGGACCAAACGGTAATTCATACTTTGGTACTGCACCAAGGCAACCGTGGTCACCCGGTAGAGCACTTAGAAGAGCTCGGTCATATATGAATAGTCTCACACAACCTGCTACACCACTGTTACCCCAAGACAAAAAACATGTTTCTTCTGCATTTGGAGGAAGTAGAAGGGAAACAGGATTAACAAAGGTTTTGCAATCTCGCTGGATCAGATTTGCAATACTATTTTATACAAGTTTCTCGGTACTCTTAACTTTCATACACATGATGTCTTGGACTTTCCAATCTTCTGAGACTCAACAAATCTATTTGGATGGTGATTGGGAACCAAAACGAACGTACGATAGCGGTTAGTAATCCATGCTTGAAATAACTTTGTATGATTGAAAAAATCACTAATTTTGTTATCCACTAAGATCTACCGTACTCCCATTTAGACAGTATGTCTAGCAGACTCAAATTCTCCAAAATATTTTCAAGTTCCACTCTTGCTATAAACAATATTCAACCATACTACTTAAGAGCAACTTCCACTCCAGAGAACGAAGATATATCCTTAATCACTCATATAACAGTGGCAAGCTGGCCACAGCTAGAGAGACTAGCAGAAAACTGGCAAGGTCAGTACAATGTGAAGACAATTTTTCTTCGTTTAAATCATATCTAAACGTACTTTATAGGCCCAATATCAGCAACATTACACATTCAATCCAAGAGCAGTCCGTTACCACCACAAATGGCTGATATATTGACAGAAATCAGCTCAAAGTATCATAAAAACCCAGTCATGCGAGAAAACGTTGATATACATTTGTTCTTTTCGCCTGCAGATCACAGCCCTTCCCTTGCGCTGGCGCACAATGTGGATCGAAATCTGGCAAGGATGTTTGCCAGAACAGAGTTTATTGCTGACGTTCCGGCGGAAATTATACCAGCGACGCGCATACGCAACACTTTGAAAACCAATCGAAAGTCATTCCTACCAAGATTAAAGGACGGTGATCTTTTTGTAGTCCCTTTGTTTACGTTCATTGAACACGCTGCCAAGCATTCAAGCATACCCAGAACGAAAACTAGTCTACTGTCCTTAATTTCAAAGGGAATCATTGGTTTGGATGACAAACATTGGGAACTCGGAAATGGCCCAACTAATTTTGCAAAATGGAAGGATATGGAAACAGTGTACTCTGTCAAAGATTACGAAGTTCACTATGAACCTATTGTGATACAGAGTCGAGATGCACAACCCTGGTAATGTTTATATATAGACTGTCAAACTTGTCAGATCATATTATTAACAGTGCAGCAAATGAAAATAGGTGTCCTGAGCGTTTTGCCGATAACCGCGCTGCTTGCTTGTTTGCAAATTATCTTGCCGGCGCAGAGTTTTGGGTGCTTCCGGATGACTTTATGGTTCAGCTGCAACCAAGTCGAGGATCTGATCTATCAAGCTTCGAGGTATTTATTTGGTCATGATATGTCAAACCGTCAAGCAAGACGTACTTGCTAATTGCGGACCCCGTCATCTTTATTTTTTTCAACAATTATTTTTGTGTCAACAGACAATTATTCAAAATCGTCTGTATGCCAAGTCTCACGGTGAACTGTGCGTTCATTTTGCTCGACAATTAGATTCTATGGGATTATGGAATACACCAAAGTCTAAAAACGCTATTGCTCAATGCTCTCGAGTGATTTCTAGCTGGGGCAAAGGGTTGATTGGAAAACCGGAATAGACGGTAATAATAAAGTTCGGAGAGCCAAGCAATTTGAATCAAAAATAAAATGGATTGAAGCGGACTTACATTTTTCCTGTTCTGTCCCTTTTGAGTGGTCATTGCCAATATTGCGGCCACTGTCCTTTTTTTTCTCTTGCCATTAGTCCCCCATGAGTGGTAGTGATTCTTATACACAGCGATCAACTGGAGGTGCAGATCGGTACTCGGTATCCGGACCCGGCTACAGCACATACGGGTCGGGAGAATTAAGCCATCCTTCTCGCTTAAACCCTGAAGCTTCATTGCCATACCCTAAACGACCAAGGCAAAATTCCGATAGTGAGAGTCCAAGGTACATCTTCAAAGACACCCGCACAAGTTAACATATGAACTTTTTTCTAACTATGATAACACTTGGTAGTTACGTGCCAAATGGTTATGACGAACGAGATATGCGGTACGTATTAGCTGTTAATATTGTTGCGGGTCAAGGGGCAGGTTAGTCTCTATGGTGAGTCAGAGTAGGAAGATGTACAAAGCAGACAGTATACAGCTGATCGACACTTTTTTACGGTTCCCATGTTATGACTACCTTAAAGCGGCCAACAATGTCTTCGTGTAGGTCTTAGCGATCTCAGTTAAACAATCAGATAAGAAAGCGACCCCAAAAAAACATGTATGGTGGCTACCATAAAAGCACGATGCTACCACGACTAGCGTACAAGCATTGATTTGTGCACGCCATAGTTTTAGCCGCAAACAGATTTTCTGACTGATAGCGATCACTTGCCAATTACAGAAAGCATAAACTTGTCGTATGTCAGCAGCCTCTACATGCTAGAATGTGTGGATTCGGAGAGAAGGACAGACGCCCTATTGACCCCCCACCGATAGTTCAGTTGTTTGTTGACAAACAGGATGCAGACGGTAACGACCTCGGTCCCGTCGACCCACAGTGAGTTTTTCAAACAACTCTATTCGAGATTTACGATCTCAAACTAACGTCGAGTTAAAAAAACCCCCCCTTCCCAGAACCCTTCAAAATCCATTCTTTGTTCTGCATGTCACTCTTTGGTCAGCCGAGATGGATGAAGAACGAAACATCATTTCTAACCCTCCCAAATGTACAAGAGTACTCATGGGTTCCCTTGTTAGTTCACCAAGCCTGTTAAAAAATCCAGAAGGCCAACAAGGTCTTTATTTCGCATTCCCTGACCTCAGCATTCGAACTGAAGGTCGGTACACTTTGAAGTTCAGCCTCATCAAATTGACAAGGTAAGACTTGTGTACTCCTGGATTTACATCCTGTGGCACCATTTTCTGACTCGCCAAATCGATAGCAATGATTTTATCACCGATGCAAAGGCAAATGTTATTGCACAGGTTTTTTCAGATCCCTTCACAGTCTACTCTGCTAAAAAGGTACGTTTTCTAATCTAGTTAACGCAAAAAAAAAAAAGATATGAACTTAAAAAGTCCCTCCACCAAATAGTTCCCTGGCATGACAGGTAAATTACAATACCCCACCTTCGATCACATTCGTTGGCGAGGCCGATGGCTGACTAAAATTAAAATCTCGATTTATTATCTCAATTTAGAATCAACTGAATTATCAAAAGCATTTGCGAGACAAGGCTTGAAGATTCCGATTAGAAATGATGGTAAGTTACAATTTGGCTGATGTTTATTCACCAATAATGAACGTCATTTTCTTAACGAAATTTACGTCTACAGTTCGAACCAGGAAGAACACTGATTAAAAACTGTACTCGTGTTATATTCCCCGTTTTTTTCACGGGCCCTTGGCAGTAACGTTTTTCTTTACATATTCTACACACAAGTATAGGCCATGAAGTTGTAAATTTATTTGTAAAGCTCTGACTCCTTCCACAAAATGCAAGGAAGTAATCATAAAAAACAATTGAAAACTCTAAAGATGGTGTCATATGCACTGCTCGCCGCTCTATCGCCGCGTAAACGTAAACTCGAACGTGGTACAAACTCTCTGCCCCGCTATAATTTGGCTGAAAAAGATAATTCAAATTGCTCTGTAAAGTTCACTGTCTTTTTTCCTTATAGCTTTTGAAAGAGGTGGGAGGAAGGTTGATTTTCCTTTGGCCCGTAACATAGTTTGCGAGTGCCTTACTGAAGCCAAAGTGAACACAGCTTGCTACATTCTCAGTTCCGTTCGATCGAAGTTGGTACAATTTTTGGCGCGCTGTCTTCAGACGTGACTGCGTTAAAATTTTCACTCAAAAAAATATCAACAACAAAATTAGCAAATGTTCATTTTACACTCTACATTTTTTAATTTTCTAAATACTATATCATCATGAAAGATCTGTACAAAGACGAGGCTCTTGACGTTCCTGAGGGTGTTACTGTCAACATCAAGTCCCGCATCATCAATGTCAAGGGACCACGAGGTGAATTAACCAAGAACCTTCGTCATCTAAATATGGAAATCAAGTTTGTCGAAGGCAATAAGCTCAAGTTTGTTGTCTACCATGGCAACCGCAAGCATGTCGCATGCATCCGAACTGTGAAATCTATCGTCCACAATATGATTGTTGGTGTCACCAAAGGTTTCGAATACAAGATGCGCTACGTATATGCCCATTTTCCCATCAATGTCATCATCGACGACGATAGCAAGGGTGTAGAAATCAGAAACTTCCTTGGTCAAAAAGTTAGCTTCCGGGTTAACATGCTTGAAGGTGTTACCGTTAGTAACTCTCCAAATCAAAAGGATGAGCTGGTTCTCACTGGAAATGATCTTGAAGCCGTTTCTCAATCTGGTAAGTTTAAAGAACCGAGAGTAAGAGAAGCCACTGAAGACATTTTAACATTCATTTACCTCCATTTAGCTGCCTCCATACAACAAACTACTAGTGTAAAGAACAAAGACATCAGAAAGGTAAAGTAATCTTCATCATAATCATCAATATTCTATTTATGTACTAACTCGTATCGACAGTTCCTTGATGGTATCTATGTCTCAGAACGTAACATCATCGAAGCTGAAGCATGAAAAGTAAAACCATAAACCAAGGGATTCGGTCATATCCTGACCAAATCTCTTTATAATAAACCAGACACCGTCCGCGGGTAAGGCTATAACTGTCTTCCCAACCCATCCAGTGTTGTGATTGTTTGCGTTTGCGTGTGTGGATAGGAACTCGAACATGTCGTGTTCTCAGTTATCTGGGAACGGCTGATCCTCTAGCCATTGTCAGCAGGTAGTGTTGTACGATAAAAGACTTTAGGAAATTGTGAGGTTTAGTATTTTGCAGCATCACAAATCCCTGCTGCTACTCCTTTACTCCTGAAAAATCATTTGTATCTCGACATCCCGTCGTGATTCAGGGCAGGGTCAAATTGGTTTAACTCTGCGATGAATCATCCAATTTCACGTTAAGAGAAAGCTACTATCAACATATCTTCATATTGCTGCTATTCGATAGCTGGTTATTATTTGACACATACAAGATTAGGAGCTAAATTTAAGCAAAGAAAGGATTGGAATGGGTCAAGGAGTTTATCCTAGAGTAAAGTGCCGGAAAACTTGGATGCTATCATCAAAAAGCTATTATACTATTTCACATATTGCAAGGCTAGTTTGATCCGTACGAAGGGCGGCCACTGGCCTTGAAAGCTACTTGATGACTGCTAGGGTCAGCAAGATTAATGCGGACGGCTTGTTGCTTTTGTCCACGGTCGGGTGTAGATTGGTATGCTCGCGGTGCTGGCGACACAGAATTAAATTGTACATTTACTGGTGATAGAGGATGATAAGAGTCGATGATCTGTTGCTGGGGGAACGATTGGGAAAGAGTACTAGGGGTGTTGCCACCATGGGGGTGGTTATGCCAGCCCCTAGTGAGCACGGGCTGCTGCGTGCTAGGTGCTACAGTGCTTTCTGTTTTCCAACGACCAGTTGCTGGTGGGTCAATTGTGACTTCACATACTCCATAAGCGCTCGCGCTCATGGAGACTGGTTGCTGAGCGCTAGAACCTTCATTCACGGTCGGCTTATGAAGAACTTGCTTAACATAATTGCCCCATGAATCAGTCTTCTTGTTGAGTGAGAATCTAGCAAACCCTTGACTAAATCTAGCAATTGAAGGAAGAACGGGGTTTGCATTGACCCTGGTCTCTCCTCTCGGGGAGCTCAAAACGCTGGAGCGCGGGCTATCATTCATCATTTCCACGTTTGATGACTTAGAGTCTGGGTTTCTGTATGGAATGTATGATGGAGTAAGACGTGTCTTTGAATTGATAGAGATAGAATCGTCCTCCATGAAAGGATCTTCTGTCTTTGGATTTACCGGTTAACTCAAAATTAAACGCGCATATCTGAAAATCGTGGATACTTACTACATGTCTTCTTTGCTTGTTACGCATTCGTCTCAAGATAAAAGCCACTCCCACAAACAAAATCAATACAGCAAAAGCAACACCAGTAATGATAGATGCTGTATCATCAGAAGAATTGTCTGGAGCTTTAGATTGGCTGAAATGACCTGTTGGACTTGGAGTTGTGGTCTCTGATGCTGTTATAAAGACAGGCTGCACTGGCATGAGAGGTGTAGCAGATGTTGCTCTCATTGACGCCGAGGTCTGCGTCGTGGCCGATCCCGTTGGCTTGGCTGGCTCTGCAATACGTTGTGCATCTACAGTTTTGCCACTCGCAGTTGATTTCAAAGCGGAACTGCTGCTCTTTGGTGTAGGGGCAATGTTGTTTATTTGTGGGTGATCATAAACATTCTAACAATCAAAAACAACATCAAAATTAAATATTAATCACTTTGACTACAAGCATCATATAGCAAATTCAATGCTCACATCATCATTACTGTAAACGTTCCTATCCATATGGCAGGCAAATAATGATTGTAAAGTGATAAAATAGGATCAGGTAGATGAATACGATCAAGGTACAAAACTCAACTTGTATGGTTTTTATAGATCTGTCCAACCAGGAAACATTCATCCTAAAATAGCGCAAATGATAAATGTATTATGAGGAGTAACCACTGTAAAAAAATATAGCGATAGGGAGTGCTTCAGATTGAGTGCTTCCAAGTAGTCCTTGCTTCTCCTGTTTAACTCTACCCCCTTATTTTTCAGCGAATTGCCTGTAAAGTGTACAGGGTGGCCACATGCAGCGTTCAGCTGTACTATGTACATTAATCGTCCGCAAGCATATGTAGCTTAACGTTGCAGCATTGTAAGTTGAGAGCAGGGTTTTTGTATGACATTGGCAACTCAAGCTTCAAAATATAAAGGGCAACTTCAGCTCAAACATGTTTAACCAAGACAAAGGAGAACTAAAGATGTATTTGGTGATATGATGGAAAACTAGAGCACCGGTGGGTGTCATATACACCACACCTCCTTTACAAGCTGGTGTTTTTGACCAAGTAATATAGTATTTCTCTGCTATCCTATCTAAGTTGTAAAAAGGACACAATTTGACTCCAAGGAAAAGGCTTTTTGTAGACCCAAATAAAAGGCAATATATAACGCTAACGTACGATCAGTTGCTTCATCTGCTTCATAATATCGACCAAACCTGCGAAAAACTACCAGATCTTGATCTTTGAGAAATTAACAGTCATTTTGAATTTTCCAACATTCCTGTTATTGAGTGATGTTATAGGAAGGGGTTATCCAAGCGTCAAATGGCCAGATTTTTTCTTCTTTTTTTTCCAGGGCACAGGTGTTGTCTGATCCACCCTGTCGATGACAGGCAATCGTTCGTTAGAGGTTGTCCCAGACTCCTAATTTCTAAATGCTATTAAAATTACAAAATTACAAAAGAGCACATAATGCCAAATATTCTCAGAATAGTAGACAATTATACTAATTTGCGAAGTGGTAATATTTTATTTTTTTTGGCTTTTTTGCCTATGAGCCAAAAAATTAAAAAAATAAAAAATAGATTATAGTCGGTTGCGATATGCAACGCTTTCATGCATTGAGCTGAATAGAAACATATTTATTACATAAAACATAGCTGCGCTGTTTGAGTATGCTACTACTATTGATAAAAATACAGATAAAAAATCCAACACTTAAAATCCAAACACCAGTAGCTCGGTAAGCCATAAGTCCAAAGAATTTTGATTAACGTCAGCATCGTGACGCCAATCTAAACCTCCTATGCAGACCCATATTGTCTTACCGAGGCTTTAGATTACAACAGTAAACACGGAAAAAGAATTAAGTACTACCATTAGCCACAATAGAGGTCTATGATTGTAACTCACCTCACACCCATAAAAAAGCCCCGAATACAAGGAGGCCAGCGACAAGATTGGTAAGATTATTATCCATCCTATGAGAGCTGGATGCGATAGTGTTTTGGTTAGCTACTTGAAGGTTCTCTTGAGGATCCCCCGCAGGTACGACTATTGACGACTTTTGGTTTGATGATTTTTTTGCCATTTTCGCGATGTCGTCTCCGTGAAACTTTCCAATGTTAAAGGTTGGCCCGTAACACTTCATCGAGGGATGGCTCGATATTCTGATATAGTATGAATCATCGACAGGAATTGAATTGTCTATATACCAAGCAATTGAACGTGTGTCACTGCTGATTTTGCTCTTGATCTTTCCTATTACATCTTCACGTCCTTTAGCTAATTGCAATAAATCCACCTCAATATTGGCATGATCTGTAAGAGCATTTGGTTCCACAACCCATGAGATCAAGACTGTAGACCCAATGGAAACCTGCTCTGATGATGGATATGAAGTTAAATAAAACCGCAAACAATGACAAGTTGATTGGTTCCTCATAGAAACTTCTTACCATTGTGAGAGGGTAATGTAATAGAACACCCAAAAGAATCTCCGAAATTACTATTGCTGGTCGGTGCACTATTGGTGGTAGCCAAACTTTCGGCAGCTAAAGCGGCTGTCATGACTTTCACAGGATAAAGCATTGAAAAATTCAGGAGCAATGATTTCACAATTAACTGCTGCTATTTATTTACAATCATACGCTGCCAAGTTTTGCCAAATTCATCATCACAAGTCTTAAAAATCGTAAAGATATATTGAAATATTGACCGAAAACAAAGAATTCTTGATTGGTTCTTGAGCTCAGGTAACACCAGGATAATTAGATTTCTACTTTCGCAACGAATAGTGTCAGCCCTATAATTCACATGTGGCTACTGCATCGTATAACCAGATTTGTATAGTCTGTTCGGAACCTTCAACTTCACAAACTACTATATCATAGTAATATCATTGTGTAGTGTTGAGACTGTTACAAGAGAGAAAAAGGGATCAGCGATAAGCTGCTATAGCTAACAGCAGGGTGTGTCGTTGGAAATGCATATGCGCACCATCTTGCTTTACACGGTGTTGAGCAATAAAGGAGTTAGCCTTGTGCCATATTACCAGTTAGGGACAAGAAGATGACACAGAAAATATTTCGCTATCGTTTCGGGGTTTACGAGGAGGAGACACCAGGCCAGTGGCAAATCGACCTTTGTACTCCCTGCCTGATTTAGGTACCACCAACTATATATAAGCTTAGGCGACACCACCTTTCGTTTTGCCATTTATCCTACGCTCCTTCACCATGAAAGTTGTTTTTACTCTTGTCGCATTCATCGCTGCAGTTGTAACAGCTCAATCGACTGCTCCATACTATATCACTGCTCCCATTCAAGGCACCAACTTCACTGCCGGAGACAGGTATGAACCGCAATTGAAGTTTAGAAAAGTCGACACGCAATAACTAATAGGATTTCACTTTTTAGTGCTGAAATTGGTATGAATTCTGAATGAAATTTTTGTCTTTTGAATTGTTGTCACGATTCTATTATGGTGTTATTTTTCTATAGTGGGAATTTGCTAATGTTGATTTACAAATAGATTGGGAAAACGGCTCGGACCAAAAGATTAGTATCTCGCTTCTCAATGGACCCAGTGCTCAGACTCAGTCTGTTCTTATGGTGATTGCCAATAACGTCAATGGAGACGATGGCTCCTATACCTGGAATGTAAGCTCTCCTTTCTTATCATGAACTTGCTCCTTGATTCTTTGGGGCGAGTAATTGGAGATGGTTTTCTGCACGGTCACTGACAAGTAAATTCTCTCACGATACAGATCCCCTCATCCGTTGGTGTTTCTACCACTTACAGTATCAGAATTGAATATGGAAGCGGGTAGGTTGATTTGCATTTGGCAACCTGTTTCTATTGTCTTTATCTCAATGGCAGCCTAATTCATTTTTCACCGCAGAAATTACTCTTACTCTGCTGCATTTTCGATTGACGGTGGTAGCAAGACTCTCTCGTACTCTGCTCTCCCCAGCACCGCAATGTCTTCTATGTCATCTGCTGCCCCAAGCACTATGATGCTTTCTACGGCTTCAAGTGCCATGCCTACAATGATGACTAGCGCCTCGGCCTCAGCCTCTGCTTCTGCCTCAAGTGGTCAGCCATCTGCCTCCGCTGCTACTAGTGGATCAATGCAAAACCTTGCTCCAGTTTGGGCTGCAGTCGTTCCAATTGTAGCCTCCCTTTTCTTCTAATCCTATGCCGTGGCCTCTACTTCTTTAACCCAAGCAATTTTTATTTTATGAAACGTTATCTACTTTTGATCAGCATACTTTGCGCTATATTATATAATAATATGCGTCCAAGTCCAACGACTATTTGCCGCTGAGAGAACACTTGTTGGTCAATTTTTTTCTCAATGTATGGAGATATGAATCGCAAGTTAGCATATTTTCTTCATCAAATATAAAATTAAGGGGTGGATAAATGCAAGGATAGCTTTTTAAGCCATGATAATATCTTTCTTCATAAGTGTATGTATTATTTTTTATTAGATCGGGTGACATCTGTGCAAATAATATAGATCATATCAATACCACTACGGACCAGCTGTTACTGAAAGTCGTTCACTTGGTTTCACTGCCTCTAGTCTTTGTTTATCCGAGCATCAGACGAGGTGGATAAAGTACGCTTATTTTAAGATAATTAAGATAATTTGAAACAATAGTAACTAATAGCGAAGCTCGTTGATAACCATTTGCGTTATGCTATCAAATGTAGTTAAAACACCTCACGGTTAAGAATGCTATATCTCTTCAATAGGCCTATTTATCGTCTCTTTTGAATGTTTTGAGCTTTTTTAATTTTATACTACGCAATGTTATATTCATTGTTTTCCAGATTTGCTAATATGGCTATTTATCAAATTTATTCAGATCTGCAATAAGAGTTCAAGTGTGTTCGTGACCATTGACACTTTGTGAAATGTGACCGTTCTTTGTCGGAGCTGCCGTTGACAGCAAGTTTTGCTTGAACAACTTTCGAGTTCTGCAGCAGGTTATTACTTGTAATGTCGGATCCAGCAGTTCCTTTCACAGCGTCAGATATACCTGAAGCTAAGAGACTTCGAACGTCAAACGAAAATAATGAACATGAGGAAGATGCTGTACTTTCAGAGGTGTTAAAATCTCAGGATTCTGCAGTCTCACCGCCCCTAGTAGAAAGCACAACTTCCGAACCCGCGACAGAGACGACCACAAAGACCGTGGAGGCCGACAAGCCTGTAACAGAAGAACAAGTAGGCGTTATTCAGTACATCTCACCCAACTTGACAGGCTTTACTGGCATCATCAAAGACAGGTGAGCTTGATTGAATTTGACTTGTTAGCTCCCACATGGCCATACTAATAAAGAGTTTTCAGAATGACCGATTTTCTCGTGAATGAAGTTGATAAAGACGGTCATGTCGTTCACTTGGAGTCTACTGATATTCCAAAACCCCAAAAATCTGAGAAAGAAAAAAGCAATGGTTCTGAATTGGTAAGTTCAAGGTTGTCAATGTGGTCAATGCTTTCTTATACAAACTCTAAAATTGGCCTCCAGGACATGCCAACAGATGACGAGTTGTATAGTAAGATGGAGGAATTTATGGACTCAGAGACAACGAGCAAGATCAAAGACATGCTAAGCAAACCAGAGGATAAGAAAGCTAGTGTTGAATGTCCTGTAAGCTATCATGAACAAAATTGATTCATTATTGATATGACCAATTTAAGTCTGACCATCATTGTAGGCCCAAGATGATAAGCAGAAGAGAACAGACACGCACTTGTTTTTTAAAACTTACTTCAAAAATAAGTTAGTGACGACGACTGTTGATGGTAAAATCGTGGTGCGCTGGTGGCGTCCCTCCGACAAGCATGGTAAGTCTGAAATCGATTGACAAGCATATAGTATATAAGCGTTTTTAAAATGGAAAAACAGATAAGAGAGCGCTGAAGGACGAATTCGAAGCCTTGGGAGGAGATTACTTGCAATTTTCTATGTATAAGGAGAACATTGACACCATGGAGGCTGTTAATATACTCTGCAAGTTTTGCAGGTCAGTCTATAACCATATAATACGATACTTCATTGATTCAAACTTTTAACGACAGTTGTATAGAATGGGACCAAAAAGTGTAGGATATGCCGGCACCAAAGATAAACGAGCAATTACGGTGCAAAATGTAACTGCCTATCATGCTCGAGCTGAGAATCTAGCCAGAGCACAGGAAGCGCTTAATCGCAAAGGCATATATGTCGCCAATTTCAAGTATGTAAAGAACGCGTTGTCACTTGGTGATCTGTCCGGTAATAGATTTGGTATTGTCCTTCGGTAAGCCAATGACTTCACGCGTCTTTCCATGAAACTGAATCACAGAAGCTGACCTTGTCATAGTGATGTAGCGGGAGCTAGCGAAGATGATATTGAAAAGTGTTTGGTATCTTTAAAGAACAAGGGATTCATTAACTATTATGGTATGCAACGCTTCGGTACTGGATCCATTCCCACACATGCAGTTGGTCGTTGCGTTCTCAATGGAGACTGGAAATTGGCTATAGATTATATTTTGATGCCTCGCTCAACTGGTAAGTGCGTTGAAAAACAGAAGTTGTGTATATCCCTCATTCATCCCGGTGTCTCCAGATCGAAGCGATTGGGCAAAAGCAAGACGAATTTGGATAGATACACATGATGCAGAGCTTGCATTAAAGTACTTCCCCAGGCAAGCCACTCTTGAGATTTCGGTTCTAAAGCAACTGAAGAAGAACCCAACCGACTTTGCAAGGGCTTTTGGATCTGTGAGTTGTAAAACTAAATGTTTAGTGTTCATCGTATATAGACTAATTTATATCATGTGTCAGATTCCTCGCAATATGCGATTGATGTATGTACACGCTTATCAATCATACGTGTGGAATCATGCCGCCTCCGAGCGGATACGATTGTATGGAGCAGACAAGGTCGTGGTCGGAGACCTTGTGTCTTTGTCTAACAACTTGGAGCTTGACGAAGCAGCTCAAGAAAATGAAGACACCGTAAGCAATTGTTATGCATGTCGCGTTATTCATAGAAGCAAACAATATTAATATCTTTATCTGAGCAGAAGCCACTTGTCAAAGTTGTCACAGAAGACAATTTGGACAAGTATACTATCTTCGATGTCGTGCTTCCACAACCTGGAACTAAAATATTGTATCCAGCTAACGAAGTAATGGACGTATACAAGTCAATTATGAGTAAGTAGCATTAGTATCATTAGTACATGTATCACCACAACTCTAATTTTCTCCTCCAGAACCTGACAACATTGATCCTTTGAATATGAACATACCCAATCAGTAAGTTTTTGTTCTATTCAATCTCATTTATGCTCATAATTTGGGCTTACAGCCATTTCCAATCTAGAGAATACAGATTGCCTGGTGCCTATAGAGCCTTGCTGGCTAAGCCTTCACAGCTGGACTGGTAAGACTCAAAGCATTATAGAATTATCTGTACCAATTTCATTGAACATAATCACTTCCAGGTCATTCATTCGTTATGATGATCCAAACAAGAAACTATGCCGGACAGATGCCGATATCCTTAAGGGTGAAGCTGAGTTGAATAGCTCTGGTAAGATCCCGGATTCAGGGTATTGTGCAAGCTGAAAATATGTTCCTAAAGCATCATCTATTTCTATTCAGAGGGACAATACTTAGCCCTCAGACTAAGCTTGTCATTGTCGACCAGCCAGTACGCTACCATGGCATTGAGAGAAATCATGAAGCAACAAACTTCTGCGGGATATCATGCTGGGCTAAAGCGTACAAGAAATAAGGATGAATCTGATGAGCTGAAATAGAGGTTACGAAAAGTTATTTGTAGCGCATGATATGCTTGCACACTGTAATAATTTGATTTTTCCTTTGAAAATTGCTGTTATTTGGATAGGCTTCCCGTCATTCTCCTTTTTGTGTAGCAACATCATGTTGAATCCATTTTTCTTTAACAGTCATAAACAGTCTCAACAGCTAGTTTGTGTATTAAAGAACATAGTATCATTCACAAATAAAAGAAAAGGAACTAATATGATGGTTAGCCGCTATTGCAGAAGCGAGCGGCAAATGGTATTGATATTATTGTTTCTTATCCAGTAGCGCGATAAATGTAAAAAAAACTAAAGTCTATTGGAAGTCGGTTACATTGAAATAATAAGGACTGTCGTCTGCAATGACGGCTTGAGCAATGCCAATTTCCCGATGGGTGAAGTCAAAGTTGAGATACAGGTGTCTGAGGACAGTGTCTCCTAGTAAATAAATTGGATTGGTTGCTATGGGTGAACTGGAAATACCAAAAAGACAAGTGTTTGTTTGCTCATATGCTACACCAGCGATCATTTCTTTCAATGGTATTGTGACTGTGATTGGTGAAGATGAGACATCTTTACCGTTTGGAAACTGGATTTCTAAAGTCTCTGTAGAATTCAGCAGGCTACAAGGTACGGTGTAAGATATATTGGTCACTTGTTGATATTCATTAGGAGCAATCTCATCTAAAATGCCTTCCACAATATCGGTGGGTAAATTGGTGAAAGTTGAACCAGTATCAAATGCTACCAAAGTAGGACCATCACTGAATGAAAAGGCTTTGTTAGCTTGGGTCAATTTGAAGGTTTGTGCATAGGTGGTCCAATGTAGGTATCTGGTGGAACCGTCGGGTGTTGGCTCTGGTTCAGCTTTTAGAAATTGAAGGTCGCCAGTGAAGAGGGAACTATCGATGCCACCAAATGTAATGGTTCCAGAGTAGCCTCGAGAATAAAGGCCGCCCAAGTGAACTGCGTAAGAAAAAGTGGGAATTTGACCAGTACTCCAGAGCGAATACATAAATGGAGAGTACTGAAAGTTGTGGATAGAGCCATAAGTAGCCGTATCCCAACCCATTCCGAGTATACCGTCCATGTAAGGATGTGAAGCTGGAGATTTGGTACTATTTGCGGAACTATCAACAAGAGCAAATGCTTGATTTTGCACGCTGAATGGACCAATCTTTACTACGTCTTGCGCATAGGTTCCATTGTCTGATCCAATGGCATATTCAATGTTGAATGGATTGGATGTCGACTTGAAAGTGCTTGATTGGGATTGATCAAATCTAGCACCTGGGCATCCTGTCTCATTCGTGCACTTCATAGATGGAACCCACAGGTCTGACGATCCAGTGTCAAAAACAACCGTAAATGTTTGTGAAGGAGTACCTATCTCGACATCAATGAGGTATGATATAGGTGCAGAGTTCCATAATGGATGAGAAGCCGCACCACGCTTTGTGAGGGATTTTGTGTGACCAGTTCTTAATGGGAAAGAAAATGCCTTAGGAGCTGGAGCTGCCTCTACACCGAAGGCTAAAATAGCAGCTATGGCCGAAGTATAAAGCACAGAAAAATACATATAAGAGATCTAGGTATGTCTGACCGTTCGTATGCAATATCTTCATGCCTTTTATATGTAGTATTTGGTCGTACATTGTCCAAGCCTCGGCCGAAGTATATACCTCAGCCTCAGTCCAGTCATTTTGCTCGGAACTTACCCAAAATGGCGAAAAGATTTTTGCCTTGCTCTCAAAGTGATTACTGAAGAGGCAATAAAAGCCACCCCGGCGGCATGGTGGCTCGTTTCTCAGCTCCTGAGTTCAGTCCTCCATGTGATGTCTGCAACTTTATAGGGTCGAGGCTGAAAAACTTGATGCATCTTGAACGGGTAAATCTCGGGATGACCAACCCTGAGACGGCGCTCAACCTATTCACGTTCATGATGTAGTGCCTTTCACGTCCTATTATACTAGTCATATTTATTCAGATATTCAAATCGTTGACAAATTTACAAAGAAGCGTAAGCTGTTCGACACAAAAGTTATAGTCCAAGAGTCTTTCGGGTATTTGCACGAACGATTTCATTATAACGTTCACGCTGCGACCTCCATACTTTCTACTCGTGGTCATGATAGTTAGTATTGATGATTTGAAGAATGGCTCATTTCTAAACTTCTCAAAAAACTTACGCAGGCATCAATATTAGCTCCGCTTTCATCATTGGGCTCTGCAAGCATTAATGAAATATGTATTTAGCTTTGGGCAGCGATACAATGGGTAAGAGCAGTCCCAGAATTTTGCTTACCAGCCAACATACTAACAACACTCAGCAAGATCTTCTCCACACTCTGCACGGGGCTCCACCGCTCAGAGCTACTCTCGTACATGTTTGGATCATCACCTGGAGCATGAAGAATGGATATACACACTGTGCCATCGGCATATACATTTGGGTGAAAGAAGTCGCAGGTAAATTTCATAATAGGAGGGCTGAGAGGATAATCTTTTGGAAACTTGAGCGTCGCTGGAAAAATGCCACCTTCAAAAGGTGTTCCTTCGGGACCACTAATTGAGTGGAAAACGCAGTTAGTCATTGACTCTTAGAGGCGTACTACGTCAAAGCATACAATGAATCGATTCGCTCACCTTATTAGGGCTTCCCACTCAAAGAAGTTGTCTTCCGTTACGGGGCCTATTCCAATAAAGTTTTAGTGCTTCCCGTAATAACATCGCTAGCAAACCTGGGTTTATTAGCACTTACCGGCCATGATACCTTCGGGAGCGTTGAGAGTCAGCTCTGCCAATACACCAAATGTTAGATAATCCCAATGCCCAGTTGTTGCTTCAATGTACTGTTTTAAGTATCTCACCTCTGTACTCAGTCATTAGTCGCTTCAGAGCGGTACTACCGTTACCCTTGCTATCGTACATATGTGTGAGATGGAGATGTTGAATTGAAGCTCCAACAAGCCGTTTAGACGACCAACCCAGATAATACACGTGATCGAAGTCACAAAATTTTAGAGCACGAACCAAAGGGAGAAAAAAAAATCTCGCTGGCCCAAAACTTGATATTACATTCAACATGCCACCTAAGAAACAGATCAAGTTAGCAACAGCTAAGCCAAAACCGACCAAATTTCAAGAGCCAGAGGAGAGCTCCTCAGATAGAGAGATCGAGGACGATGCTGTCATCGGAAAGCTCAGCGATGTTGATTCCGACTTGGAGGACATGGACGGCGACGATGAATTCTCTGGAGTCGAAGACATTGAAAACGAAGACCTGGAGGAATCTGAAGAATGTATGTCACAATTGAGATGAGAATAGTCGATGATTAAAGATAAATAACATGAATTTTTTATTTGAATAGCAAAACCAAAGAAAGGTAGCAGTGACAGCTTTGCGGTTGCCATGACCAAGATTTTGGGAAGCAACTTGAAAGGAAGTGACAGAAAGGTAAAATAATCGGATAAAAAGAAATAATATTTGCATTACTGTCTACTAATAATTCCGAGAAGCAACCTATCCTTGCTCGATCAAAAGGTGCTGAAAGAAAGATTGAAGATGAAAAGCTCGAATACAAGGCACGAAAACTTTTGTCGGCGGAAAAGAAGGCTTTGGCCTCAAAGGACAGAGTGATTCCTGATTATACCACTATGGATTACGAGAAGAAGTTGCGAAAAGTAGCAACTCGTGGAGGTAAAGTACAGGTCATGCAAATTGGAACTTATATGCTATTATATTTACTGACCTTCCATCACTATCCATTACTATAGTTGTCAAACTGTTCAATGCTATTCGTACACAACAAAAAGTCACAGATGTTGCCGTCGACAGAGCGGCAAGCACATCCAAAACTTCTCGTGCAATTGAAAAGGCCAAAAATGGTATGTATATGTTAGGCACTTTTACACATTCAATTGTAAAATGTTCTCTAACCTCCCTCCATTGTAACAGTATCCACTATGCCCAAGTCAAGCTTCCTTGAGTTACTCAAGACTGGCACTTCATAATCTCATCGCCAAAATCTGCCTTATGGCTAATTGCACACTTTCATAGAACTAACAGTTTCCCTGCAACCTGTATCATATACATTCTCTTTCATATATCGTTATTTTCTTTGGAAATTAAAGTCACAAAATGCTTTTGCTCCCAATTGTCAATCATGGGAAGATGATGTGCTTCTTTTATTTTTTAAAAAGAACTAGATTAGTTATCTATGGAAGCGGGTATGGTTGAAAGTCCTTTAGTACTGGTTTTGCGATACCGATAGACATCTCTTCAAGGTCAAACAGAAGGTACATATGTCGGAGAATGGTTAGACCAAGAATATATTGGTCCATTGATTTCGCAGATATTATTCCAAAGAAACAACTTGTGATATTGTCATCATATTTGGGTAGGATTAGGGATGACACAGGTATCGAATATGTTGACTTGGATGAAACAGGGCGTTTGGTGGAATTAGTGAAATGTATGTCGAGTGTTTTAGTGGAGTTGAGTAGTGAGCATGGCAAATACCAGATAGAATTATTGCCCAATTGTGCCTCAGCAGAAAGTTTGGTCACCATTGTTTTAACAATACTATCTGGTAGGTAACTGAAACTTGCTCCAGTGTCCAATGTGAAGGGCGTTGGATCTTTGTCTAATTTGTAAGTGTTGTCTCCCACAGCAAATGAATTGATTAAGGCGTTCCATGACATGTATCGTTTTTCTCCATCCAGGCTTTCGTACGGCGCTACTTTTATAAAATCCATTTCCCCATGAAACATTGACTTATTAGCTCCTCCTAGGGTGAGAAGACCGGAATAATTTTGATTATATATACTGCCCAGATGCAGCCCAAAGCAAAGATTAGGTATATGCCCGTCTTGGTGTAAAGTATAAATAAAAGGTTTTGAACCATGCTGCTCCGATATCAGTGCCATACTACTGCCGTCATATGGTCCGAAACCGACAATGCCTTGAGTGTAAGGGGTAGGTTTGGGCTGCTCTGTATTGTTTCGCGCCGTATCCGCCGTGGCAAAAGATTGTTTCGTAATGTTATACCCTCCAATTTGTATTCTATCGAAACCGTAAGTACCTTTTTCGGCACCAACCGCGTAAACTATATTAAAGGGGATAGAGCTATTTACAAACGTGCTTGACTTTCTTGCATCGAATTTGGGACCTGGGCATTCTGAATACGTTGAGCATGCTGTTGATGGCACCCACATATCACTGCTGCCAGTGTCGACGGTTAGCGTAAAATATTGAGGTGGCGTTCCAATGCCCACGTCAATAAGGTAAGCCAGAGGCTGTTCATGGTACAAAGTCTGGCCGTGGATATCACGTTTACCCAGACCAGTGGACAGGTGTCGCAAAGGTATATTCTTTAACTGTGGCGATGATATGGGAAAAGAATTCGCTGCAATAACCAACAAGAGACAGCTCACGAAAGCTTTCACTGACTTCATATCAAAAAGAGGAAAAATAAAAATAAAATTTACTGTCTTTCAGGGCAGGATTTTTCACTGTTGCTTATAAGCAAATTATCGATTCAAGACCATCAACGTGCCTACCTCCTTCTCAAGCGGACAGAATTATCAGCATGAAATATGATACAATTTTCTGAAATTGGAAACTACGAATGAGGCGTGATGAGCACTTCGTACAACAACAATTTTCGATTGCACGATTCGGTTTCTCCCTTTGTAAGTCACTATTTCTCCACTATTTATATACCCGAGTTACAAAAATAGATATATGCCACTGCATTTACTATGATCAAGTCAAAATGCAGTTATTATACTAAAACAAAAAATAAGATAGAAATATAACAAGATGAAGGTGTTACAAGTGGTTTAACAAGAAATGGTGGGGGGTTGTGAGTGGCAAAGGAGAAAAAATGGCGGAAATTGAAATTCTACAAAAGTAACGTGAAAGTTGCACCTAGCAATGCCAAGCTAAACAAAACTTTTCCGAAGCCCACGTTAGTAGCGCTGCTTGAAGAGGATGTTGATGTGCCACTGCCGCCGGAACTACTGCCACCGGAGCCACTGCCACTCGAGCCCGATGAGCTACTGGAGCCAGATGCCGTTGCGTTGCTACTAACAGCCTGAGCAATACCAACTACATAATTTTCGAAATCATGTACGACATAAGCTGACTGCAAAAATGTATCTCCCAATAAGTAAACTCCCATTGAGGCATCAGTGGGGATGATACCCAAAACACATTGTGTAGCTGTGTCTATAGAGGTTGAGTCCATAGGAATGATCATGGAAGAGATAGGGACTGAGAAAATCACGGACTGGGAGCTGGAACTGGTTGAACTATTGCTGAAGGCAAATTGAATGTTGCCTTGTGTGCTATACAGTCCACAATCAACCACATACATGCCTTGACTCAAAGTGGCCGATGGAGCAACTAGCTGGGCAATACTTTGCGCAGCTTGATACGGTAGATAGGTGAATGTGGTACCACTGTCAAGTACAACTTGTTGACTAGCAATAGTGAGTAAATTGGATGAGGTTTGACCATTGACGGTGACGGCCAGACCGCGAAGAAGTACTGTCCAGTGATAATAATCATCGGGATATCCAGGAGCACTGGATTCTTTTTGGACTTGAAGGTATTGTAGGTTGCCCGTAAACTTTGACGTATCCATACCACCAAAAGTGATTTGTCCGGTCTCTCCTTCAATAAGTCTGGATCCAAGGTAAAGTGAGAAAATAGACTGGGGAATCTGCTTTTGTTGCCACAAGGCGTACACAAAAGGGTTATATTGGCCTTCACCAGTCTGGTAAGCAAAAGTCAAATTAGGGAAAGCAAGGCCGAGAATACCGTTGAGATATGGTTCTCCGGAGACAGGAGGGGTATTATTGGCGGCAGAGTTGATCACACCGAACGTCAAGTTCTTGACAGTATAACCTGCTACGAGCACAGTATCGCTGGCGTAGGTACCGTTGTCGCTACCGATACCATATACAAGATCGATGGGCAAATTTGTGCCTACATAAGTCGAAGACGCTGTTATATCGAAAAGACTTCCAAAGCATTCTGACTTTGGGCAATTTGGTCCAGGCACCCATAATTCAGTTGAACCTGTATCCAAGATGACTGAGAAATTCTGAGCTGGTTGGACGAAACGGAAGTTGAAATTGATAAAGTGGGGGGGGGGGAGGGAAGTAAACGTTAATATTACAGAATTCTCAGACGTTGACTATGATAACACAAGGAAAAAAACAAAATCAACTTACGTGGTGTGCCAATACTAACATCAATAGCATAGCCACCTTGCTTGGCAGCATTAAACAGCTCAGCAGTCGACGTAACAGCTCGGCGGCCTAGTTTTGCGTGTGTGTGTGTGACTCTTCGAACCGGCACATGGATAGGTTCTGAGGCACTAGCGAGACCAAGCACCGAACATGCAAGTGCGGCCCAAATTCCTGTAGCCACCATAATATTAAAAGTGGTGAAGGATGTTGATTGAAAAAGAAAGGTAAAGTTAAGGCGAAGGAAAGGGCAATAACTCTCTAAAGCAGAAAAAAAGCTTCCTCTAATTATACTCCAATTTTGGTGTGACCAATCGGAATTGAATAATCCATCCTCAGCCGCTTTTGCCACCTCTTATGGCTGAGCAAAACAAGTCCAAAAATATGTGATGCACTGGTGCGCAGTTAATATGAAACAAGCGGCAACACAACAATTTATAACAGTAAGATCAACTTTGTTAATGGAGACATGCATGACAACAAGAAAAGGAGAAAAGGATTTGGGGTATGCACCATTAAAGGTGGTTTTTAGCAATAATTGGCCAACAACGAAGATTTAACGTTTGCAATATAAAAAAGGAGAAAGTGAGCAGATATGTAACATGACCATCAATAAATGACGGAAATCGGCGGGACGATGCAAGTAAACCTACCAAACGAGTACAATAATAGTAATATTGCCTCATGCTTTGGTACTGTTGACCACAAGTCCAATAAAACCCAAATAAAACATGAAATAGGAAAAAAGAAAACCAAAGAGCATGATGGCAATTGATGCGTGCACGCAGCTCGAGAAACAAAACAGGGGGATATTTACAATAAGGTGTGAGGGGCAATGGGTTTCAAAAAGTTGAAGTAAGAAAATAATATGTGATTAAGAAATAAGCTATTTGTCGATCTGATATTGGTATCCTTTGAGAGCGAAGAAAGAGACGATGGCATTATCCATCACCAAAGATCAGGTAAAGGAAGATATATCTCAAAGATCGCTCTCACCAAACACTTCGCGTAACGCACTGACAGTGTCCAGCATACCAGAATGTACAACAGGCTTTTGAAGTCGGTTGCGTCGTGAAAAAGTAGGAGCTTTTACGACTGGAGTTGGTGGTATGATGACTTCCTCTTCCATCATTAACTCTTTTGGTTCTACCTCGTCCACTGGGGTTGTGGCGGTTACAACCACAGTCGGTCGCTGCTTCTTGACTTTGAATTTGCGTTTGGGCCATTCTTGCTTGAAAATTGCGAAATGCCGTTCACATCGAGGGCAACGTTTAGGGCACCAATCAATAAAAACAGCACTTGGGCTCCACGTCCAAGTTGCTAACTCTGTAGCCACAGGATCTGATGGATCGGCCGCCTCTTTTTGCACTAGTGGCTTATCACAAGCAAGACATCGAAGTTCCTGCTTCGATCCTCGCCTACGTGGATATAGCATTTTTTGATTGGATGTTTCACGACTCATAGATGGTCGTTCGGTTGACGATACAGAGCTCGGTGGCGTTTCAGCATCACTCACATCCGACAGCAAATCCGAATCAATGGAAGACAAATCTGAGATACCATCATCAAACTCATCGAAATCTGACAAAACATCATCGAACAGAGAATCCTCAAATGTGTCAATATCTTGTATGTCAACATGTTTCCCTTCAGTTTTTGTTGATTGATCTTGGTGTAAAATGGCGTGCTGTGGCGGTTCCTCAAACTTGGGCGGCGTACTGGCTGATGCTACCCGTGCGTTTTGTGCATGCAAAAACTCAGCGTCCATGATAGCATCACAAAGTAGATCCAAAGGACTACCTGATCCCACACGTTGATGTCCTGGAGTGCGTGGCACGAGTGCCTGTTGCTCCACGGCCAACGCCCGTTGCTCCGCGACCAATGATTGGGCTTTTGCATTTGCTTCCTCCGCACATAAAAATCCTATTGACATGACCAAAGGCTTATCTTGCGAATTTGGACTCGAACTTGGGCTGACGGGTTCCAATTTCACCTCGTGCTGTTGAGGAATAACCACTTCTTGCTTTGGCACAATATCGCTATCCTCTGACATATCCGATAACACATCACTCAAGTTGCTTGGGCTTGGAGAATTATTACTTGGCGCTCGTGTTCTCTTTGGTGAATGCACATCGTATTCTTCAACAACGAAAGAGAAAATTTCCCAAGTCAATACTCTTGCCCACGTAACATACAATCTGATTATATATGGTTTTTTTTTTTTAAAAAAATCCTTACCTTCATATACAACAGACTTCCTTTTTCTACCACTTCTCCGTATTTGAGATTCAGATAGTTCGGTTTCTGGTGAAATGTCCGTCTTCTTCTCAGTGGCGAACGCTCCCTCACCCAATCTAATTCAATCCCAATAAAATTTAAGGTTGAGTAAATTTGTCGGTGCTTTTCGTTTGAACCAACTGACCTAAATCGGGGGAAATCTTAACTTACCTTTCACAAGTAACACACCGGCATTCACAATTATTCTCTCCGAAATAGTGTTTTCCGTAATAAGTGGTCAATTCTTCGCCGCACGCCACATTCTTCGTCAGCTTAAATGTGATCCCATTCTGTCCACTTGCAATAAATTTACAATTCGAATCACAATCATGCTGATATAAGCCAGAAAAGATAGAAGGGAAAGAAAGATAAAATAAAATATAAATGAGGGTCAGTTGGTTGATCATAAAAGGGGTGGTCCCAAATAAAGTATAAGTGTGCCACCCATATGCGGTGGGAGTTGCGATTGGCAAGGGATACTTACATTGAAAAAGCGGGCAGGTCCGAGAAACAAACAGCTACAGCCCTTACGTGTTGAATACATGACACTGAAATCTCTTTGACCCTGTTTCAACTCGGCATCCTCTTTAGCGTTTAAACAAGCGATTGCGCCAGTACACAGTCTCAGCTCGTCACCGACATACCAATCCTTAGTTGCTAACACGCATGCCTCTGCTCGTTTTAACGTACTATATCGTTTCGTTTCACTGATCTCATATCCTGCGTTCGGTAGATACCTGAAGTGATAGAGTAACGGAGATTACAAAAGCTTGTACGTGGGAAGGGGAATAAACAGAAGGGGAAATAATAACAAAAAAAAAAAAAGACACCACCCAAAAATGATTGGTTTCCAGTACTCACATGGACAGATAACGCTTCATATGTTGGACAAATTCTTGTTGTTGCCTTGGTGTCTTATTCGCAAGGTAGCCTTTGAAATACTCCATACTAATTGAAACATGATTGAATCAATCAGAATGTGCGATATGTGGAAAAAAAAAAAAAAAAATTCTTATGAGACATACCTTAAAAATTCGGTTACAGCGTCGTTCAGCTTGCCTTTTATCAAAACGTTGCGTTGTATGATGTCTAGTACTTTGCCGCTAGGTATACGTGGCCGTCTGTGATCATTGTTCATCTTGACAGTGGTGAACCATAGAAACAGGTCATCCAAGAAGATGTCTGTGAACAGATCGTCATACTTTGAGAGTAAGGCGAAATCCATTAGGAGTGTGAAAGGAAAATAAAATAAAATACAAGGCTATATTCTATGAGTCAATATAATATATGAATTGGTTGAAGGACTAAGCGGTCTATAGTTTCAAAACAAGAGGTGACAATGCGAGGGAATTTAGCAAGCAGAGCAAAAAAGAGAAAGTGAAGAGGGAAAAGGGTTGAAGTGCGGTTGAAGATGAGCTTGAAATGATATCATATCATTTTTGTATTGGTGCGCAATGTTTCTGGTGTGCCTAAAAAGATTCTTCCCAAACAGTCCCTTCCTATTTTTGTCAGCCAGTTCGTACGCAGAGACCGTGGTACCTTTTTCCACGGACCACCCACCCCATCATCCGATCAGCATATAGATTGCTGCTTAGGCATTATTGCTATTGAAATCCGATGCTAGTTTTGAAAAATAATGGATAGAGGCAATGGGAGAGGGTGTTATATTGGTTTCAACCATGTGAAGACAGATGTTGACCTTGTACCTGACTGATTGCATGGCTCAAAGTACAAAAACGCCTTAGTGGGCGAATTTCTCTCGGAAGCTGAGAAAAACCTTGGATGATCAATGGGAGACCAATGAGGCGTCGTTGGGCGGCGCTTCTCCGTTCGTGGGTCCAGCTTCTCTGAGATGACGAGTGAAAAGAACTTGCCCAAAAAGGATGTTGGTAGGACAGCTGCTGAGACCAAGAGACAGTGCACGCATTCTAGCTAACATAAAGTCACGAAGTATGCCATACGATACCATGTCCGCTTATCTTCTTTGATATGGTCTATCATCAGTTACCTAGATGTGATCATTTTATCAGGTCACACCACCTTGATTTCTGTCAAGTTTTTATGATCTGTAATTAAGAGTGATCTTGTCTCATATATAAGAAGAAGACATGATAGGCGAGGTTGCTTTGACTTGTCATATAGCATTATCCGCCTTTTTTATTGTGTTAATATTGCCTCAAGGGCATCAGGTGTATGAAGGCCAGCAATAAAAAATTAAATTCCATTGGCTGGGCGATTGTCCGCCTATTCTTCCCTCATTCCTCCTACTTCTGTCAATCAGTCATGGACTCTAAAAACAATGATCTTCCCAGTGGTTCCATTGTGGAATCTGACTCTCCAGAGCCCAGTCTCTTAGAAGTTGCGTGCTTGACTCCAGAGTAAGTGTTTCACAATCCTTTTCACAGTCTGAATTGTAATAGTTTTACACTTTCAACTCAACTGAAAACCGCGAACTCCGAATAACAGGAAGGACTACCGCGAACAAACATGGAAGAACGGCCTCGGTCAAACCTCAGAGATAGCTATATATCCCAAGCAAAAGAATTTCATCAAGGACACCTTTTTCTGGCGATTCAGTATCAGTACAATCCAAGCGAACTGTAACTTCTCACTGTTTCCAGGTTATGAATGGTTAGTACACGTTGAACCGGTTTTGTTAATGCATGTTGTGGTGAACATGACTAAATGTTTTCTGTGCAGCACAACCATCGTATTGCCCAGCGGGAATGATCACAAATCGACTCTGCTTCTGAATCACAAAGGTGAAGAAGTGGCCACAAATATCAAACAGTTATTTCCTTATACGTGGAGTGGCGAATGGTGAGCAGAATAGCGGGTGTTGGAATTTTTGAGGAATCTAAAATTAAGTCAACAATTATCAAACAGGACAACCTCCTGTAAAGTGACAAACCCTCCGGTTCACAATTTGCAGTTTGTTATCAATAAGGATTTGGGCAAGGCTCAATTCAATGTCGAGAAAATTGGTCAACCCGTGTCCACTGAAAATGGCGAAACTGGCCGTAAAATGATCTTGGGATCCTTTGTTCTAGTATATGTCGTCGAGGGCCATGTGCGCATCGGAGTCGATGAGAATCATGCTCAAGGTCATACTCGTGTGCTCTCCGCTGGACATACCCTTTACATTGAACGGGATGAAGAAGCTAGCCCGACGAATCTGATGATGCAAGCATCCGATGAAAAAGGTGCTGTCGGAAACCATGATTTAGGTAAGTTGCAATGATCTAACCGTCAAACGGAAAACCCCTTTTTTAGGACGCTATGCTAAAAACTTATTTTGTTCAATTAGATGCTACCGTCGCTGTGATTACAATCACAGAAAATAAGCACCAGGGAGCTCCTTCTACTGTATCGGATTATATAGCCGCTGGAAGCAAATCAGCTGCTACAGTTGATCCTCTAACTATCACCGGTACTGCTCCACAGACTACTTTCCCACCACAATCGCCACCTGGAGATATCCCAAGTCAAAGAAGAGCAGCTCCAAGAAGAAAAGGTTCATTGGTCGTATACGATGATCAGCCGCTGTGGAATTTGCCACCAGATTTGGCTCAAAAATTAGCCTCAAAAGAGGCTGTGGCATCTTCCAATGCTTTCCCCGTATCTTCGGAACTCGGTGGCGAGCTTGCATCCTTACGTCAATCCGTTGGTGGGCTCAATATGGAACAGCCAGCTGTTGAAGCACGTAAAGAGAGTATTGGTGGAACTACTCCGGCGACTAAATGGGAATCAGCCCAGACTTATGAACCGCCTTCTTTCGAGACGCAACAGGACACAGAGGTCCCCCCTCCAGTTGTTCGGGATCGTCTCGTGGTCGAAGATTTTCCTGTTGGCACCATCAGCACTGCTTGGATCAAAATGGTTCGTCAAGGTTTGAGCGAATGGTTGAGATTACCTGTCATTGTTTGTCGTGGCACAGAAGAAGGGTAAGTGCATGAAGAATAATTATGATGAATACATGCTGCATGTTCTCATATGTTTTACAGTCCTGTTGTGGGGATTACGGCAGCTGTACACGGAAATGAGCTGAACGGTGTCCCATGTATTCACCGCGTTGTATCGGATATTGACGTCCACAAGCTGACGGGAACAGTGGTTGCAGTTCCGTGCGTCAATGTCACTGGATATCTCAAATTCACTCGCGAGTTTGCCGATGGCAAGGATCTCAACCGTTATTTCCCAGGAAAAGAAGATGGATTTGCCGCACAAGTTTATACTTATCAACTTATGCAAAAAATCATTTCTCAATTCAACTACTTGATTGATTTGCACACTGCCAGTTTTGGCAGAGTCAATTCTTACTATGTACGATCTGATATGAATGATCCTATTGGTGCTGTGATGGCTCACCTTCAGCAACCTCAAGTGATTTTGCACAACTCCGGTCAAGATGGTAAGTTCATCAATAATTTCTGAAGTAGTTAAAAGAAAACTAAGTCTTAACATGATATGTTGTTCAAATTTACTTAGGTACTCTGAGATCAGCTGCGTCCGCGAGAGGTATTAAAGCTATCACTGTGGAGATCGGCAACCCTCAACTCTTCCAGAACCAATATGTACAGTGGTCGTACATGGGAGTGATGAGGATTTTAGATCATTTAGAAATGTTCAAGATGGACAATGCTGACAACGATGAACTTTATCCACCTCCGCCTACTACTGTTCTTTGCTCCAAAGGCTTTTGGGTAAGTTTATCATGGACTCGTGTGTTTCATAAAGACTTCGATGATTGACCGTACTCCACCAGATCTACACTAAAACAGGTGGTGTTCTTGAGGTCTACCCAGGTGTCAATACCACCATTAAGAAGGGAGATCTTATTGCTCGCATCAAGAACATTTTTGGCAATGTCGTGGATGAATACTTTGCTCCTTGCGCAGGCATTGTAAGTTTTCCATCGTTGACGCCGAATTTTGAACCATAAACACTAATTGACCAACATTTTTTTAGACTATTGGTCGTAGCTCTAACCCTGTCGCCATGGCCGGTGATCGTATCATTCACTTGGGTGTTATCAAGAAGAAAGGCGAGGTGTTGCCCAAGGACGCCAAGGAGAACTATTAAGATAGATTCTCAAAATGAACTCGTAGCAGCCGATATCCCTCCATCAAAGGAAAAAGAGATGCCTTGCACACTAAAGAAAACCCCCTCTCTTACTTTTCCTTTTTTCAATTCTTTTCATTCATACAAGAGCAGAAAAAAAGAAAAACAAGAATAAAGAATTAAATGTTTTGTTGTTTATTATGCCATTCTCATTCATACTACATGGTTCGTGGACCACCGAGGATATCCTTGAGGTTGCCCTGAGCATCTGCCGCAGCTCGTTCCCAATACTTTTGTGTCTTCTCCAATGCCTTGATCTCGTCGTCTGCAGTTCCTACACGCTTGGTAAATGACTGCTTCATCTCTGTTAATGGTGTTTGAATAAACCTTGGAAATAATAAAAAAAACCAGTCAGCATGATACATCAGTAACGAGAGCATTCAGCATCCAAGCACTGCCTTACATCTTGCCAACGGGCTTGTAGGTCTTTGTATCAGCATCCAGAGCTTCAAGTTCCCTTCGTGTAAGCTCGGCCACTTTTCGCTCGCGTTCCTTGATTTGAATTTGTTGTTTCATGGAGTTGGCTTGTTGCATACTGGAAATGTATTTACTTTGCAGATCCACAAATACCTGAGCAGTTATATGTTGAGTATGGGTCCCATACCAAGCAAAGACTACGAATCGCATCATGGTCACTTACTCTGCGTATAGTCTCATCGTTCAGGGCCGACATGATGAAATGTGAAAGATGAAAGAAGTGCGGGATCGAGAGCGTGACTCGTTCCTTGACATTTTGAATCTCGACATGTACTTGCACAGGGTATTTTGCCGTGCCCGCGGCGCTTCACAAGGTGGTTCTGTCTACGGCAGATCAATACTCAAAGTACCTTATACCACGACGGTAACAGCAACCAACAGTGGTCAAGATCTAATTCACCGGCTGGATTTGCGCGTTGGAAAAATTGTCCAGGTAGATCTGCACCCACAAGCAGACCATCTCTATGTGGAACAAGTCAATCTCGGCGAACAAGCAGAGGAAAGCGCACTCCACGAACGAACCATTGTCAGTGGATTGGTCAAGTACATAAACTCCAAAGACATGCTCGTAGGTATATTGCTCCAGCTGTTTATAACATTTCCATCCAATGTCTCACATTTAATTGTCATAGAACAAACAGGTTGTTGTGGTGGCTAACATGAAGCCAAGCAAGTTCAGAGGTGTGTTATCTCAAGGAATGCTTTTAGCAGCTTCCAAGGGAGATAAAGTGGAATTGCTTGAACCTGCTGCAGGTTCAATTGTGGGAGAGCGTGTTCAAATTGATACCATGCAAGAGCTGGGTCAGCCAGATGAGATACTGAAACCCAAACAACGAGTCATGGAGTTGGTTGCTGCTGATCTTTGCACCGACAACTCGTGTATCGCAACATGGAAAAACTTGGCCTTGAAAACAAGCGCCGGTCTGGTTCGATGTAAGAGTATTGAGAACGGAACAATCTCATAAAGGAACATTAAACATTTGAGTGTGTATTGTGTCAAATTTATAGGAAAGAAGTTGGAATAAAGTAACTTTGTTTTTGTACATCGTTGCTTCGATATGAGCATCTCTAGCATTATTTACCGGCTTTATCATCCACTTCGGCGGCTTTCTTATGATATGTTGGTACAGTTGGCATACTTCGGCTGGGTTGAATGTTACCAGCTGAGGGAAAGTTCCTTCGGTTTAACAATAGGCCTTTGAGGGACCGAATTTCACTCTTGATGTCCTGTACCTCCTTCGCCTCCGCATCCACTCCACTTACACCGGATCCCGCATTGCTCGAATTGAGATAACTGTAGCTATATGAGTATGTGCTTTGAGTAAGATACGAAACCAGTGAGGTTAGTGCTACTCGAAGAGGGTTATCTTTTTGAGTAGCTGCCACTGTGGCAACTAGGATAGATAGTTTTGAAAGATTAACAGCTGTCTTGCTTTGAATGTCGCCGATCTTGGTATATGCAGACTCTGTTTCCGTTGACTCAGCAATGGTCGATTCTTCCTCTTCTTGCTCATTAGTAACGGTTACCTTGGTCGGTGCTGGGACCCTGTTGAACTCCTTCAGCTTTGCACTCAATCGCTCTAGTAGTTCGCGGCGATGCACATATGTAGCTCGTCTATGTGCGAAATAGGCTTGGAAAGTTGGAGTAACCAGGCGCTGCAAGCATGCTGGTCAGCATTTTGCTACCACAACTCTTTCTCCAATTAATATAGTCTTACCTTAACAAGTGCAACCAAACCGGTGGTTGCAGTGACAGCTCCGACTGCAATTATCACTGCCATTGTGACGATCTTATCCAAAGGAACAGTAGGTGGTGGAGGTGCTTGTACATACACAATCTGTGGAGGTTGGTTATTGCGTGAAGGTACTGGAGGAAGGGATGAAGATGGTGTGCTTGGTTGTGGAAATGCTTTGGCCGCCTTCAAGTAAAATGAATGAGTAAAACCAGTGTAACGCAGCATTAAATCAGCACATTGTAATTACCTCTATGGCCGAAGCGTCAGGTTGACTTTCGCCAACTCTTTTAAATGCTTCTTGAATCTCTCGCTGATTGAGGCCCTTCTTTTGGAGAAAGGCAAGCTTCTTTCCTCTATCCGCCGAGCGAACATTAGGCGATGAAAGGAAGGACACCGCCGATTTGAGAAGCGTCTCTCGAAGAGGCAAATCAGAAGCAGAGTTTACGGCAGAATTCACTGCTGTTACTTCTGTCGGCTTTACAGTTGCCGGGTCCACTGTAGTTTCTGTAGAAGAAGGTGGCTGTTGAGCCAATAACGTAGAAAGGTCAGCACCGGCACGAGCTTCCTTCTGTCGTTGAGCTAGTTGTTTACGCTTTTCCTCACGCTGCTCAGGAGTGAGAGGTGGTCCCAACAGATCTCGTACTTGGTCTTGCTTCGTTGGCGGATTGTCGTCGTTGCTTGACATGATGTGTGTGGGGTTTATGGGAGCGAAAAAATATACTACTTGTCAGCATCAATTCCATGTGAAGGATTTGAAATTTGGCAACACGTGAACAAGGATTTATTGTCCGCTGCTGCTCTCGAGCCCTTTTCTAAACCTGACAAAGCTTTCCTGTAATACGCGTCCCTGCGTAAAAAGTAACAAAACGATATTCTCTTCTGGACTTTGAATTAGGCTGAACCATACAAAACTTAGCAGCTGATGGTTTTGGATTTGGATCGCTGCATCGAGCAGCTGTACAACAAGCAGTTGCTCTCGGAAGCGGAGATCAAAGAGATTTGCGAGAAAACAAAGGAAATGCTGATGCAAGAGAGCAATGTCTTACATATTAAAGCACCAGTCACTGTGGTTGGAGATATTCATGGGTATATATGTGTGAAAAATCGAGCTTTATGCACAGTACGGTCAACTAAATTTTGCTGAACTGCCCAGTCAATTTTATGATCTCCTGGAAATCTTTCGCATAGGTGGATTTTGTCCGGATACGAACTACTTATTCTTAGGTACGACAAAAGCTCTGACAAGCACTGTCTTGGTTTAAAAGCTAAAGTTTCTGATTACTTTGATCGACAGGAGACTATGTTGACAGAGGGCTGTTTAGTGTGGAAACCATATCATTGTTGACATGTCTAAAGCTCAGATACCCCGGACGAGTTCAGCTCGTTCGAGGTAATCATGAGTCAAGGGCAGTAACGCAAGTGAGTACTATTAAACGGTATGATATACAGGCGAAATGTAGAATCTAATTGGATTTTTTGCTCTTTTCGAAAAGACTTATGGGTTTTACACTGAGTGTACGCGAAAATATGGCTCACATCTTGTGTGGAGCTACTATACCGATATGTTTGATTTCTTGATACTGTCAGTAGTGATTGACAACTCTATATTTTGTGTCCATGGAGGTACGGCATAAAACTAGAAGGTTTATAACCCGGCTTCGTTTATTAATTTGACATTGCAGGTTTGTCACCGACTATACATATGCTTGACCAAATCAAAATCTTAGACAGATTTCGAGGTAAGTGCTGCTTCAAGCCAATAATCGAATCGAATCTCATAAAGAGTAAAACCTAAGATGATGATTCCAACCAGAAATACCACATGAAGGCCCAATGGCTGATCTGGTATGGTCTGATCCAGATCCAGACAAGGAAGATTTTGCTATATCCGCAAGGTAAAGAGAGCCTGCCTTACTGTTAATCGATACAAATCACAATCACTTATGGATATTACTTTTCAAAGAGGTGCTGGATACACCTTTGGAAGTCATATCGTCGAAAAGTTTCTTCACGAAAACAATATGTCTCATATTTTACGTGCTCATCAACTTTGCAATGCCGGCTACCAAGTACTATTTAACAATCAACTCTCGACAGTTTGGTCCGCCCCCAATTACTGCTATCGATGTGGTAATCTGGCATCCATTTTAGAAGTAGGCATGGAGGGTGAAAGATACTTTAACGTGTTTGATGCTGCTCCTGAGAACGACAAGAATTATCAAAGCTCGGTTGTTCAAAAGACGGTAAGTTAGGCGGCACAAGCTTGATACAAGCGTTCCTGTGTAATCAACATTAATGAACCTATTATCCTTTTACGGCGTATTCAGCCGCAACTTAATAACAAGCAGGCTCAATATTTCTTTTAAATCGACGTACTTCACCTCAACATCAAGGATTGCAATGTATATCAGGTACCAATGTCATTAATAGGGCTGTCATAAGCTGGCCATCAATAATTGTTGTATGTATTATAATAAACCAATTTAAGTAAATATCCATGTAAAAAATAGATGTTAGGATTCCAGACGAACAATTGCGTGGCGGCATGGGGGGGGGGGTAAAACGTCTACATTATCGCACAATGACAGGAGATATTTGATAGATCAGGACGAGCGGTTATGAGATTAATTAACAAATAATACAATTCTTTTGCTCCGAGCCAGAGTCTTGTGAACGATAAGTAGCCAGAGCCACCTGCTCCGATTCAGTCAATGGTGCCTGTACAAGTAAAAATAAGCATTTCTGGTGGTTTGCTTTGCTCAAACACCCTTGTTACTTACCCCTCTACGAACTTTATCTTCTAGTTTTTGACGATGTCGTTGGTGTTCTCTGCAGCCGAAAGAGGGACATATTTAGAATCGTAGTGCGTTAAACAACGCAAACATAAAACTTATACCTATCAATCGGTTGGATACCCAGGCCAGTACGTGAGGCACTTGAGGTGCTTTTGGTATTAGTGATAGGAGTACTAGCAGGGCGAGTTGGTACATCTTTGAGGAACTTTGCAAAATTTCTTTTTGTATTAGCTGTGCGAGATGGACTAGCGCTTGCAGCTCTTCTTCCCTGACAGTCATGATCGGACTCGAGACGATGCTTGACACAAAAAGAGTTTTTACAGCTCGAGCAGAACATAGGTACCAATAGTTTTGTTTTACAACCTTGTTTTCGACAAGTATTCGATGGTGGAGATGTACTGGTTGGCTTTTCTTTGCATCCGCCTTCTATATGCTGATTCATCTGCAAGAAAAATGTAAGTGGGTATGGCCAGCGAGCTACCATGTTTTGGCCAGAGTACTTACTCGAAGATTTGGATCCTCGCCTCGTTTTACTGGTACTGGATTTGAGCATATTGGACAGGTAGGAACCCTGTAACATTCATGCTGTTAGCAAGAATCAGGTAATGGCGGATAAGCGAAATGAGCTTTACCGAAAATCAGAGTTTGGGTCGTTTAAACTAGGGCATTTGTGGTCCTCTCTTTTCCAATGTTCCTGGCTATACATATAATTTGTCAATTATGCTTCAAAAATCATCAAGCCAGCAATAAATTTGTCTTGTTCTAGATGATAATAGCAGCATACTATAAGTTACAAAGTGTATGTTCAACCTACCAGAAGATTTTGTTGCAGTTTGGACATGTGAATGGCAAGAAGTCTGATCGTCGCTCAAACGAGGAAAATTAGTTTAACCAAACTTTAACAAGTTTGCCCAGAAAATAATGAGAAAAAATCAAACCTAGTTGTCCACACGTAGGTTCAGTACACTGCTTGCCAACATGAGGTAACTCCATTACAGTTTAAATATAAGAAATGTGACGCATTCCTCAGTGAAGACTGCAAATGTGATTCAGCTTTCGGTCTCCGACTGGTTTTATGATTCATTGAGTGATTTAAACTCGATCTGCACTACTTTCTTCGCTATGGATACTATCTACGATCATGGAGCTAACATTTAATATGTCTTCAGTCGGCAGCTCAGCAATTTCTGCCTCTTTTTCAGGCTTGATGTCATGGAAAGCTAGCCAGCCTTCTCGCCTTGGCGTTTGTCGCTTAGCCCACAATTCTAAGAGGCGTCCTCGGCCAAGAGCTTCGTCATACCCAGCTTTGGGTAGCAACGTTTCTATCATATCATACACTCCCGGTGGTTTTAATTCGGTATACTCTGAGAAGCGAATTTGATTGAGAAACAAGTCAAATGTAATGTATACCGAATAGCAAAAAATTACCTTCATGAATCCATTGATCTGTAGGACGCTCAAAGTCAATGATCACATCCGCTGTACGCTGATGCCTCAACTCAAATCCATCTCCTTTTTTAAACATAAGGAGGATTTCTTTGGAAGAGCTAAAATATGGACTGGGTCGATCTTGCAAAACGTTGGATAAGGTCTTTTTGAACCACACCAAATTCTCCACATATTTACAACCTGAAAAGTATCTACGAGTAAGCATATAGAATCTTGCATATAAGTCATATACTTCTCCATACCTAACGAGTACATCATGCGCACTACGTCCGCTTGAGTAGATTTGTGTGTCCACATAAATATCAGTCCAGCCGACATATGTCTCAAAATATTGTCCAGGAACGTCATCTTTAGTATAGCGTAAGTAATAATAGCCATATAATATCAATCTTAGAATGTTTACTGTACCATCTTTGTTAAACTCCATTTACAACGTCCATCGTTTCTTCCATCAGCAACATAAAAGTCCCACGGGGGATCAATAAGTACTCCTTCAATGGCGTTGTGGAACGGTTTGTCAGGAACGGTTTGTAACGTTTCGTCTAATATAGTAATGCAATCATTCATATCATTGAGCTCCCAGTATTTAGTTTTTGCATCTGGCGCATTAATTCTTTTCTCATTGTATAATCCGCGCATATGCTTTACACCACTAAACAACTCGTTGGGTATTACGTATCGAGATATAAATTCGTCAGGTGTATCTGCCTTAGGCTTCACTTTCTTGACGCCAGAAAAGAAGCTTGCTAGCGAAAGCTGAGTTGCTTTTTTCACTGCATTGTTATTAACGATTATTGATGAGCTAGTGATATTTGGCGCTTGTGAAGTTCGTTTTATGGCAGAGGCACTGTGTTGAGGCTCTGGTTAGAGATCGCTGACAAACGATGTTGACGCATTTTACCGAACGATTGACTTACTATTCAGTGGTTGTCAAACCCTTTCGCCATTTCCTCTTTTCTTCATGGTACTTTCGTCGAACTTGTGGGTCTTGGAATCCTCTGTTGAAAGCAAAAAGCTGTTGAATAATGCAATGTTTACTCGCATTATTTTGCTCCTATTGACTTACTCAACAAATTGGCGATATTCTTTCAAGCTGGCTTGCCAGATCTCATCCCAATTTCTTCGTCTAACTTTTATGGCAGAAGGCTCCGCCGCTAACATAAATGCTTCCTCATCACTGAGCAGTCTAAAGTCGCCTACACCAATATTTTGCTTGACTAGTGCAGCGATATCTCCGGATTTCGCTGCTGTTGATTTGTGCACTCTTGGTGCCGCCTTCGGCTTTGGTGCTGCCGGTTTCTTGACGGCGATACTGTGTAAAAATATTTAGCAAACAATAGACAACAACCAAAATACAGCTTCTTCCTTACCTTCCACCCCTGTTATGATATTCTCTCAGCCATTGTTCCACTTCTTTCTCAATGGCCTGTACTTCATCTGTTTGCCAAGCCTCGCTAAGCTCAGAAGTGGCGACTTCTCCAGCATTCGTGCGACTTTTGTCAACCATCTTCAACTTTCCATCTACCATTGCGTATGCATCATCCTGAATTTTCTTTGATTGAATGAGCTTTCGATAGTATGCACTGCATTGATATCCTGCCTGATATATGTTGTTAGTAATGAGCAGTATATTGAATAATCTGAGCACAGCCACACAACTTACTCTATGCGGAATGCCCATACTAAAGATACCCCAGGATGCTCCGACACGGTATCCTTTTTCTTTCCACACCTCCATCCTCTTCATAAAGTTGTCATGATCTGCTTTTGTAAAACTACCATTACTTTGACCTTGTGCAGGATCTAAACCAACAAATCGTAAGCAAGTTGTTTGACATTATGAGTACAATAACAAAGCTATTTACCAACAAATCGATAATAAAAAGCTTCCGGATTCTGTCAATAAGCGTTAGTTAGATAATTCCTCAGCAAATCATACCAGCCGTCAGATAGTTACCAAACGTCGAATTTCCCAGGCATGGATGCGTGCCGGGGACCACGTTTTAACGCAATCATGAGAGAAAGTGTTCTCTCCAGGCACTTTCTTTCTAACAACTGCCGGCTTTTCAGAAGACTCGCTTTCTTTTGGATAGTCTATGGTTGAGTCGTCTTGAGCAATTGCAAGCTCTGTATCAGTATGGTCGTCAGAAACTTCGTTAGATTCGGGTATCATTGGGGTATCATTATCTTCCTCCATCTTCTCTACTAATTCTTGTACAATAGGCGATGGTAAATCATCAAAAGTGGGAGTTTCTGGCTCTGCTTCTTCTCTGGTATCGTCCTCCAATGGTGTATCTTCATCAGCATACATCTCTGCAGCTTGCTTCCAGAATTCATCATCAGAATCACCCCGCGCTTTGCTCTCTTGCTGTTGTTCTTGTGGTTTATCTTTCATCATAAAAGACCACTGTAGATTATGTTTCTTTGAGCTCCCTTCGCCATGAGCGCACCCTTTGTCGCAGTAGTATTTCACTCGATCGTTAGAGATAGACGCCTACTTGACGTCAACCATCGAGATAAATAGAACCATATAAATCGTCTTGGTATAATATATATATGATTCGTCTGTACACGCATTCTTACCCTTTCTAATTCTTTGGCTATATGCTCAGTGGAATGGCCCTCGGCTGGTGCTGTTGCGCCATTTGACGTTATAAGTGCAGGTCGTTTGCTGTATACTTCGTCTTCGGAGCTTCCTACCTTCCTCTTACGAGAAATTGATAACAAACTCTTCTTCGAAGGCTTCTCATAAACTGCTGCTTTCTCAGATTTGGACGAGGAGCCGTTTGGCGCAGAGTGGAACATTTGCGAAATCCGCGCAGTAGCAAGGAGCGAAAAGGTAAAAAAAACGCGAGTCGCGAAAAATTTCAATCACGAGAATATACACGTTTTCGATCCCCGATATCCATGCTTTGATATGGCCACAAACCTATCTCCATTTTCAAATCAAATTTATAAGTTATATGAGGTCAAATTATGTGTTCTATGTTTATCAGGATGAATATATTATGGGATATAATTATGATGTATATAAAAGCCTAATTACGTTGTAGAATCGCAACGAGATAGCGATCTTCCAATTGCTGCTTCTTCGTCAGGTTGTTGAGGTTTGGTAGCTACAACTTCTAATCCTTCGCGTTTCATTGCTGCACTCCTCCATCTCTCGCCATATCGTCTGACTACCAGGACGTTTAAAATGTTGAGGACGTTTATGCCGGCAAGAATTGAGAACAGTGGCCCCGTACCGATCGCTTCAATGCACTGAATGGAAAAGGCAGTAACAATGGCAGCAACGATGGTACGGAAGAAGTTGTTGACAGCGATAGCACTTGCACTACGACCAGGTGAGCAATCAACCAGATAGACTGATGATGAGTTGAAAGCAGTCATTTGTCCTACTCCATAAACAAATAACGATACTAATGGTATCCAGACGCTTGTACCTTTTTGCGTACTCCATCCATATCCGAGATATCCCAACGGAATTAAGATTACTGATGGAAAAGTCGCTATCAGTCGATACTCATGTGGCACTGGACCATTTGTTAAACGTTTCTTCCGTGCTAGTAGCCAATCTGACCACCTGCCTGATCCAATGGAGCCTACCATCAATCCTAAACCAAAGGGCAAGTAACAAAGACCAATGATCAAGTCGTTGTAGTTGTATAATTGCGTGAAAGTTTGAGTTATAGTTGGATTCTAAAAAAAAATCATCGTTTTAGTAGTCACTTTAACCAAACTGACTTTGCATATGTTTCTCTTACCATAAAGTAAAGAGCCCCGAAGATAACAGTATTGTACATCGTGATGACCATAACGTTAGGATATGATAGCAGACCAATCATGGGTTTGAAAGCTGCAGAAACATGTCGAATGTTGTCCATCATACTCCTCTTCTTTGGTATTGTCACCTCATCCCAGTTATCATCATGCTTTTTCCTCAAAGTCTCAGGTAGAAAGAAAAGCACCATTGCGAATAAAATACCACCAACAATCGCCAAAAAGTAGAAATTTGATCTCCAGCCCAAAAATTCACCTAAGATACCTCCAAGTAACGGTCCTATTTTGAGATATGAGATGAGCGCTGTTAATACTGCTTTCTTTGCTGCAATGTTATGATTTAACATGGTTCATATGTACCAATGACGGGCCCACACAGAGGGCCAACATAGAAAAATCCGTAAGCCGTTCCTCTTTCTGCAGGTATGAATACGTCTGAGATAACTCCAGCGCCTGCCATGAAAGTGAAAAGTATTGATAAGTATTATTTCTAACTGATTTGTCGATATAGCTCCAGATAACGTACCAACAGACTGTCCCGCAGATGCACCAATGGCTTGTATAGCGCGAAAGATAGCCAGCTCTGGAACACTGGTGGAAATTCCGCACAGAACAGATGCAATAATAAAAATGATGATGCTAATAAGATACATTGGTTTTCTTCCATATAAATCGCTAAAGCTGGCCCAAAATAGAGGCTGTACAAGATGAAGGAGTGAGTAATATTGTCTTGCCTGACCAAAATTGAATACGGTAAATAACCACTTACTCCAATGCCCATGAAGACAACAAATGTGGATATAGTTGCGTTGACTGATGCAGTGCTTGTGTTTAATGCTTGTGCAATATTTACCAAACTTGGCATATATATCATACTAGCGAGCGGACCAAACACTCCTCCCAACGCAACAACGAGAATGATGGCATTTTTTTTGCCTTTGGATAGATCCTGTGGACTATCTTCTGCATATATATCCCCAAGTACATGAGAAAGCCATCGCCTCGAAGCACTCGGAGCATTTGCTTGCATTTTTGATGGATCCAGCTTTTCTTGTTGCTGTTGGTATTTTTGTCCATTGTTTGATTCGACTACCGACGGAGTACTACTCTTTTTATCCTCCATATTGTTCAGTCTCTTCAGAATTCGTATTTACAATGTAACAAAAATTCTGATACTCAAAGATCAGAGTATATATCAAAAATGAAGAGAATATAAAAGGAGTTAAAGATCACTAGCAGAATTTGTAAAAGCCCTAATTTTATGATTTTCAAAGTGTCCGATTGATCAGCGCCTGTCCGAGTCCGGCCAACTCCGCCAAATCAACACCTGTTACGATAATTCAGAATGGGCTGTTACATAAAAAAAATAGATAACACCTGGAACTTGCATAGACACCTTACATTATCAGATGAAGGCTGGGATAATTATATCTCACTGGTTCATAAGCTTCATGAAGACAATGGGTATTCTGGTACGTGCGACGGCAAAGCTTTTTGCCACTCAGTCCCGGCTATTCTCGTTCCCTGTGACATTTATCGTCACCGAGCTCCGGGCGCTGATTGATTGCTTACAGTAAAGATATCAAACTTTGTATAGTATGAGCAACCTTATAATAGAAGTCAACATCATGAGTCAGTATTATTACAATATAGCCATAGACTCTAATCTACGACTTAATCCAAGGTCACAGTATATATGTACTTTCCCGGTAATACAAGCAATCGAAAATTATATCAAAAAGCTTTAACCTTCAGTAGCAGTCAATAAAATCTCACTGCTTGAACCTAGTGGTTGTACGCTAGAATGAACGACTTTGTTATCTGACTTGTCGTCTCACAATGATATCGGAAGGATATATTATCGTTTGTGTTTCGTAGTCTAAGCACATTCTCAAATTTTTCCTTCAGTTGTTTCAGTATTCCAAAAACAGAAAATATCACAAATTCGTTAAACTCCGTAGTGATATATGTTTCTGATTAACGATGCCGTGGTCGTCACAATAAGATCGACAATTTTATTATGCTAGTGTTAGAAGAACTAATGCAGTGATTAGAATAGTGAATGAAGAATATTGTACTTTGGCGCTTGCTGATTTAAATAATGATGTGTAATTAGAGCTAAGGGAAAATGCTGGAACGATTCGTTTTTCAACAATATCTGAATAGGAATTATAAATGAATATATTATGTTTTGAAAATGCAAACAAATAGACCATGTCTTACCTGATACACTGCAACTGGCAGCCATTTGAGAGCAAGCTGGTACAGCTCCACTAGTTGTATTGAAGAAGACTGTTAGATTGGCGACTTTGAGTACAGCGTCTCGATCTGGTGGACCTTGTCCATAGTGAGCGTTTCCATCTGTCCAATGGTTGAAGATAATTTTTCCTGGTTGTTGTGGTACGTTAGTAGTGATAACGCCGATGCTTTGACCGTCTATGAAATATTCGACTTTGCCCGGGAACCAGTCAAACCGGTATTCATGGAAACCCTGTTATTCAAATGAAGATACACTTAGTACGAATAGCTTTAGTATAGCATTTTTAAACTTTAAAACAGATTATTACATCTGATGGCTGGAATGAGACTTCCTGGCGTCTCAGCGTTTCTTCTGATGCAGATCCATCAGCATTGTAGATTTGCGGCTTGACTGAGACATAAACCTTGGCTGGATTTTTCAAGTAGCTCAAGGTTTCCATATCAATTTCATTTTCATCATCTTTGTACATGTAGAAAGCTGCTACTGTTCCATCGACGTCAGTAGTTTGAATATTGGCACGGAAAGATCCGTACAGAAAGTCGCTTCTTAAAGATTGAAAAGGAGAGATATTAGAATATAACGAGATATATTGAAGATGGAAGTTCGAATAGGAGACTTTGGCTGTCGAGCTTACCGTGATGTACTCAATGCACCGTTGGTAATAACACCATTGTTATTGCGAACCGTAAGTTCTAAAACACCATTGTTAATTGCGGCATTATCTCGCCCGTATACGCGGTCAATGGTGTTCTCGTGCTTTGCGGGGGTTGTGTAACTATGGATTGCATAGTTATTATCCAGACCGATGTCTACGGGGTACTTTGAGAAGTCCGCATGCCAGACATCGGTCCACGCCATGTTGCTTTCATCAGTAAAGCCGCAATCACAGACGAGAGGATCCAATTTTTGTTGTTGAGTCAACCCAACCAGAAATAACAAGGTCAAGCAAGATGTTACGAGCTTTGACATCGCACAAGAATTTCTTGACAAATAATTAAAATGTAACTGTAAATAAGGAAAGGATGAATTCAAGAAAGAATATAATGATAAAATGTATTTTACCAAGAAATTATCTTATACAAATATATTTATGAACCATTCGTAAATGAAAATGGGTGTCAGTTAATGCACCGAAACATCGTCTAATACCGCAATGGCAGGCCCACGTCTTACTGTCTATGACATCCTTACTGCTTCGAAGGACCACTTAGCGCTACTTTGGAAAAAAGTCAAATTCCCTTCATCGCCATATTGCAAAATATTAATTTGCGGGCCACTGTTGCCACACTTCCGTATAATTCATTTAAGAGGCTATGCCGAAGGTCACATTGATGGTGGCTTCGAGCGGGTGAGACTTCTGCTTTCGCTGGGATCGACGTGGTACTCACGATTGACTCTCCCATAAATGGTTTGTGCTACAGCTTTGCAATATTTCTTGACACAAATTAGAGCATTGAAAAACATACAAACTCGCACATTAGCAAGAGACGATATATGTTATCAAATGAAACACATTGTAACATTTTGATATAAATTAGAAAACTGATACTTTCGATCAGTGGCATGCATGGCTTCTTCATAAGCAAGTGGCATTTGTGGCATGTGGTGCTCTTTAAGAAAAGTGCTCTATTTCTAGCGGTGATGTCAAGTGCTTCTCACTGGCCCAATGAGGAATATCCAAAAGTGGCCGACGAGTAAGGCACATCATCATCAGCTGACGTCAGGTACAGCAGTCGCAGTCCTTATTATCACAGTAATGCCGCCAAGCCGTGCCACTTTCACACTTTTCTTCTCTCTTGTTGAATTAGTGCAAACTCTCCATTATGAAAGTCGCTGCAATCACCACCCTCGTAGCTGCTCTTTACGCAGTTTCCGCCGATGCCCTTACCAGGTAAACTACACTTCATTTGAGCCGGAGTTGCCCACCGCCAAGGATTCCCCGAAAAATCCTTGGCAGAAAGCCCCGCATACCTTCCACTGTCAAAATGCTAAAACCACAAACTATAGAATGCCTATCAAGAAGGTGCCAGAGACTTCTAGAGAGACTCTTCAGCGTTTCTCACATACTCGTGAATATTTGACCCAAAAGTACTTTGGATCTCAACGCCAGCAAGCGCAGCCCAACCAAATATTCTCTCCTGACTCCAACGGCAAGGTTGAGCATGGTGTCCCTCTTTCAAACTACATGAACGCACAGGTAAATTGAGTGAAGCATTTTATTCTAATTCTTATTCATAATGTGTGCTCATACGCGTGTGAAAAATTCTTAGTATTATGGTGAGATTCAACTCGGAACCCCTCCCCAACCTTTCTCTGTTGTCCTTGACACTGGTTCTTCCAACCTTTGGGTTCCATCAACTCACTGCAACTCTATTGCATGCTTTTTGCATCGCCGTTACGACTCTGACAAGTCTGACACTTTCAAGGAGAATGGAACCGAGTTTGCCATTCAATATGGCACTGGCAGTCTGGAAGGATTCATTTCCAATGTAAGTCATTCAGCAATACGCGCAGGCATATCTTTACATTTCAGTATGGCTGATCTAGCATAATGATATAGGATGTATTGACCATTGGTGATATTACTGTCAAGCACCAAGATTTCGCCGAGTCTGTCAAAGAGCCAGGTTTCACTTTTGCTCTCGGAAAATTTGATGGAATTTTCGGTCTTGGATATGACACAATCTCCGTTCAGCATGTCGTACCACCATTTTACCATATGGTGAACCGTGATCTGATCGAAGAACCCGTATTCTCATTCTACCTTTCCGATGTCAACAACGGTGGCGATGAGGAAAATGGTGGTGAACTTGTGTTTGGTGGTGTTGACAAATCTCATTATACCGGCGATATTCACTGGTCACCAGTCACTCGTAAGGGATACTGGCAAATTGAATTGGAAGACATTAAATTCGGTGGTGAAGCTATTGGAATTGATAGCGTCGGTGCTGGTGCGTGCTCTTAATTTTATGATCCTTCTACTGATTGTGCATCTGACTGACTCTATCATTGAATTACAGCCATCGACACCGGATCCTCCCTCCTTGTTTGCCCCACAACTGTTGCTGAGTTGATCAACAAGGAACTTGGTGCTGAGAAGAATTGGGCTGGCCAATACGTTTTGGACTGCGCTACCGTCCCCAACTTGCCTGATTTCTGTTTCACTTTTAACGGAAAGGACTTCTGCTTGACCGGTAAGCCTTCATTGCAACTAACGAATTTTAATGTCACCTTCAACATAAATAATCTAACCAATTACCTCGTTTTTTCTTTCTTTTTTATTAGCCGACGAATATGTTCTTAATGTTCAGAACCAGTGTATCTCTGGATTCATGGGTCTTGATATCCCTGAACCCGCAGGTCCTCTTTGGATTGTCGGTGACGTTTTCCTCCGCAAATACGTTTCCATCTACGATCTTGGCAAGAACCGTGTCGGTTTGGCCAAGGCAGCCTAATCATTGAATTTACCGTATTATCAATTGAATCCATTCTCTTTCCAATCTGTTTGTCTTGTTACCAATAAATGATTTGCTCCGCACGGTAATCCATAAGATACCGTTGGCAACTTTCACTGTAATCACTGGTCTTATACAACTGCTTTTATGTTCAAAAATCTTTGTCTAAGCATAATCACTGAGTATTAGAGTTTTACAGATATATTGTGCCGCCAGTTTTCACATATCGATATGGTAGAAATTACTTCACTGTTAATTCTCGTACATGCATACATGCGCTTCTGCATACCATTTATTTTCACTAAATACCATCAATCAACATTATTTAACCAAACAGTGTTATTTTTCAGATTATGGTTTTATTTTTGAAAATGACCCGCCAATTCCTTTAGAGAAAAAAAGTTATGTCAAATAGAAATGAGCTTTCCCATTGTGAAACGCAACAAGGAGCTAAAGTCCACTTAGAACTTAAGTTGATGGGGGAATTGACCCTTCTTGAGGCTGAAAGAAGCACCAAGATAGTGACGGAGGTGGGGAACACCTTGAACGGCAGCAAGGATAGCCTTGTCAACAGCCTTTTGGTCAGCGGCCTTGGATTCAGGGTAGACCTGCTTCTTTTGCTCACCCTCGAAGAATTCTTCCTCAGAACCCTTCTTGTTGCTGACGGTCTTCTTGGCGAAGTAGGCATCGTTGAACTTCTCATCGATCTAATAAAAATATCGATGGTGAGTTTGAATTACATTGTAACCAACTGAAGAGCATTGAATAGTATGCTTACCTGATCCTTAAGATCGACCTTGGTGGAAGTGGCGATAACGTAAGCTTGGTTAACACGTCTCAATGGGACACCGTTGACCTTGTAGGGACCGGTGACGAGCAAAAGGCCAGACTCAAGAGTCTTGAGGCAGACAACACGCTTTCCGCGGTAACGACCAGCAAGGAGGATGAGGACGGTACCGGGAGTGATGGAAGAGCGAGTGGATTGAGCCTTGGCGGTCTTGCGAGAGATCTTGGGCTTGGGGACATCCTCAGCGGGGTAGAAGCGAGAAGCCTTGTTAGCGGGGACAACACGCTTCTGACCACCCTTAAGTTCGACGGTCTTTTCAGCAGCAGTGTCCTTGGCAGCAGCCTGGACTTGGGGCTTCTGGTGCTTGAAAAGACCCTTCTTGGCGTAGACAGCGCTGCGAGAGAAGCGTGACACACCGGGGGCAATGAAGCTGTTTCTGGGTGCGTGGGCCATTTCTAACTGTAAAAAGGAGGTGGTGGTTAGCTAAATGTGTTGCTATGATAGATGGTAAATTGCTTCAACGACAGGAAGTGGTTGCGATTGCTGGATTCTCAGTGTTGATTGCTGTTCGTTGTTTCGATATGGTGCACCATGATAATGTTCATGTTCTTATTTGAAAATTGCAAAGTGTCGGCAATCACTAGAGGAATGTGGTTGACCCTCGTTGCAATATCGATGATAGTAACTTGGTATATCAAGCGTACATTGGTCTCATGGATGTGAGTTGTCTTGAGAGCTCTGTCGAATATGTTGATAGATGGATGGATGGATGGATGTAAGATTTTATACAAAGCTTGCAGAGCCATCCATTCTCCCTATTTCAGTGTGATCATCGTATCTATTATACATCCAAGTATCTCTCGTCTTCATATCGTATACACAACTCCCAAATACAAGATGGATATAGTCCTAATACCTTCAGGTGAAAAAGAGGAAGATCTCAGTATGGTGGCCGCTCACTGAATTTTACTAGGCTCTGCCAGATTCGGCTGTCGGGAGCGAATTCATTTTTGGGTGTCGTCAGCAGCCGATCTATAAATTGAAATGTAACATACAAATATTACATTTGCTGCTGCTCTATTGTTATGAGTTACTTCTCTAGCAGTAGGTTCTTGATGTTTTTTGGGCTTCTTTGCCTACAAGTACGTTAAAAACAATTTCAAACCAAATCAATGATTTAGAATTAAATATTGCAGCTTCATAGATATACCTTCATCTTCACTATTTCAGCTTAAATTTTGTCTATTGTTAATAAAAACCCATTTCTTCTTATTATAATTTAACCAATCTAACAAATTGAAATGATTGAACCGCATACACTCCAATATTTCTTGTTGTTAGCCATGCCTATTGTAATGGCATCAACTATAGCTCACAATATATATAACTCAACATCTCCAGTCAAGCCCGGTACGTATATTGCTACTACTCAGATATTATGTGCCTTTATAAAAGCTTACTTACAATTTAGTCAATCTACCAACATCAACCTGGGTTATCACATCGCTTGATTACTCTGCTCGTGACAATTTATGTGCTCGCCAAATGAACTTTTGCTCGACCTATTGCATTGATGCTTTGGAAGTACTTGACAAGTAAATGTCTTGAATAGTTATTAAGAGATAATAATTTCGTTAGTAACTATATTCTGATTGCCAGTTTCTGCAACACCACAACATTAGCATTTGGATGCAAATGCAAGGTACGTGTTATAGTAGCTTAAGTAGCTTAGGCATGAACTGACCTTTAGAACAGCATGAAATGCCTAGTTCACTTAATTGGGAATGGCCAGTGGTTGTAGCTGATTGTCAGGGGAAGCTATCAGAATGCCAAGATAAATGCGCCATGGAAGCTGACCCCACTCGAGGTTCTTGCACCTATGATTGCACAAGTTACTATGAATGTGGTACAGCAAAATCCCCACCCTCTTATTTAATGACTAACAACGTTACGGATATTCCTGCTTATAAAGCTTCGCCAACTGGAAATTCTCAGTCCGGTCAGCCATCTTCAACACTTCATGGATCTCCTTCAAGCTCACCGAACGCCACTAGTGGATCTTGCAAGCGTCAAAAAATGGACACTTTCTCTGTGGCCTTCGGTTTTATTTCTTTCATGTCTCTCATTGCGCATCATTAAGTCGATACCACGTATACCTTACTGTTTTAGTAGCTCAGATTATAGTGGTAACACCATCAATTAGAACAAATATTGATCAGTGTCTTATAAAACGAAATAAATCCACACGTAGAGCTTACCTCAGTTTCATGAAATATGGCCGAATTCTTATAGCCCGTTAATGATCTTACTCTTAAATCCTAGAATTGATTTTATGCTACGTATCTTAATTAAACATGTAAACACCAGTTTTAAAGCGTATGTTGCTTTTAGGGATTTATATGCAGGTTATGCCGCACCATGCAGGTGATCACTCCAGTTTTATATTTAATTTTGCGTGATCTTTGCAGTACTCTGATTTGATGAACTATACTTCTTGTATTCGCAAGCATTTATATTTTTCATCTTGAGTTATGGCAGAGATGTTACATACCATACGAAATACATCTCTTGCTTGATTGTTGTTACAGCCAATAGATGCATTTCTCCTCTTCTTCTTTTTTTTTCATTTTGTATATGATCTTTACAATTACGAACAGATCAACTTTTGTTTGTTGATCCTTTTCTTCCGTTAATCAAGGGGCACTCGTAAAAATTCTCTCAAATATATAAGATCTGCGATCATTTATGATGCTAAATCAAAAAGGTGCGAGCACTGCATACAATATGATTTTTCGTACGAAAACCCTTTGAATCTATATCAACACGAAAAGATTATCATAACGGGTTAAAACCAAGGTGAAAAAAAATAGAAATGCGAAGCTGCCTGAGAGGACTGTTTCCCTTGTCTCAGAGAAATATCATTTCAGTGTCTCATATATTTGAAAAGCAATGACACGACTGCATTCTTTTGTTCGAAATTAGTTTTAAAGATATAAATTAATTGAACATCTGCAGTTAGTCAACAAAAGCCTCTGGTGCATTGTCGCATAATTTGATTCAGCAAAATTGACTGGAATGGTTCAAATATTCGTGTAACATTTGGTTCTTATTGCAAAGATTCATCTGATAAAATGAGGATGTACTGCTTTGCAACTCGATAGCATTGGAACATTGTCCGATGTACAGCGTTTACTATGATAGACCCTTCAATATTATCTCAAGGGTTCATACGAACCAGTTTTTCAGTTAAAGTTCGTAAATCGGTCAGGATAGTATAGTGGCAGAATATTGCTGCGTCAGTGTGTCTATAATGATCGACGACAAATCCGCATGGAAGAGGCTTGGAGATCACCATACAAAATAAAAATATTGCCAAGTCATCCACTTTTTGTACTTCCTCGCTTTCCTTTCTCTTATCGACACGAATGCAGACAGACAGACCAAATTTACCCTCGATTAAACCATTGCTAGCAGAGACTGACCATTTACCCAACAATGGAGGAGGTACATTTACATACCTTGGCCAACAACTTAGTTTCCAAAATATCTAACCACGTCCTTCCTTCACAGCTGTAGCTCCCCCACCGAGTTATGATTCACGGGCACATGGACACAGACGACATTATAGTGAAAGCATGAAAGGCTCGTATCCAGCCATGGCTCCTGCCCCGACTGAAAATAGGACATGGTCGAAAGAACAACGTAGCCATGTTCCCATGCCTTATACGATGAATCAAGTAATGCCACAACCTCCAAATCATTATCAGGCTGGAACATTTGCTCAGTTGCCACCGCATATTGCAGCAATTGATTTACCAATGCAGGCGCGACCAAATTTAGCACCTGCCGTAAACCCGCCATACATGCATCATCCAATTCAGCCACCGTCTTATGTCCGACGACAGTATACTCATGGCAGGTCTCTATCCGATTATAGCCATAACGTTCGTCCTGAAGCATCTCATGAGTTTGTTCAATCACACCGCCGAGCTATTTCAGCAACTACATCTGAAATGGTTGGTCATGCCATGGAAACAGAAGAAGAAGTAGACTCAGAAAGATCGGGGTCTGCCTCACCCCCAAGCCAATTTTTGGAATCGCCTGCTGGTTCAGGTTCAGGTAGATTTAAATGCCCATATTGCCAAAAGAGCTTCAGTCGACCGAGCTCACTTCGCATTCACACATATTCCCACACGGGTGAGAAACCATTCCAGTGCCTGCACCCTGGTTGTGATCGCAAGTTTAGTGTACAGAGCAATATGCGGCGTCATTTACGAGTTCATAGACTCGGCGCCAAATAATGTAACACTTTTGAGCTGCATTCATATCCTGATTGTCCTCAGGGACTCATGCTTTCGCTAGCCCTTCTTTTTTTTGTTTTTTTAAAGAAGACGGAGCATGTCACATTGTGTTTCATTTATTCTCTGTATACCTTTTTCTATGTTTCAGTGATGTTAATTTTGCTCGTTTCTTTTCATTCGCTATATTCACTTTATTCCTGCTCAATTATCTTATCGGTTTTGTGCATCGACATTCACATATTATGCAAATTAGTAATAGAGACGATGCTATGATTGTTCTTCCCCGTGTAATCATTGATTTGATGTATTAACTTTACAATTATCAAAAGAATAAAACGCACATGGGCGGAATCAAAAAATGAGTTTATCTCAACAAAATGTACAATGCTGTAATGAAGTTGCATCAGGGGGTTCAAGTAGCTTTATCCTCATATAACAATTTGGTGACCTTTCCAACTCCTTTCGTACGTCCTTCGCGGAAAATCTATTTATATCGCCATTTAATTCATTACTCAATTGCAGTTGCGTATATGGTGTCATCGAGATAACTTACGATTCGTGCGCCAACTTTCAACCATTCTGGATATTTAATGAACTCAAATGTCTGTATAGAGATGGTCTCGTTTAGTAATGCATCCAGGAAAAGGCGGGCTTAGTGACAATTTAGCACATACCACTGTAGCTCGATCGCCTGTTCGAAGCACTGTTTGATCCAATTTCACTATCCGCGCAGTTTGACGCACTGGTCCAGAGTGTACCATAGCCTGATACTTTTGGCCAATGGTGGTTGAATGGTAAAGTACCAAAATTTCTGCCTCAAACCGTTTGCAGGCTCTTGGCATTGGAGAGTCCTTCTCATGTGAAAGCATGACCATGCCTTTACGAATTGCACTGCGCCGTATCCGCTTCAATGCCAAGGTTACTCCTTGTCCCGCCGACGCAGCTGGAACATTGACTCTCTTACGTTGAATACCTTTAACCGCGGTCTGAGTAAAATGCCCCAAAGAATCCGGGCCAATCAACAAACTATCACCAATGTGAGCGACACCAGAGACGACAACACCAGAGACAACCGTTCCAACGAATGGTACAGAAAACGTGTCAGTAATTTGGTACTCAAACGGTAATGAGCTATCATACTTTGCCTGGGAAGGCAAAATATTTAAAAAGTTTCGAACAAGATTCAAGCCTTCACCAGTCACGTTGGATATCTGAAAGATTGGGCACAAGCGCTCGCTGACGAAGTTGGCCTAAAGTGAAATGTCTGTCAGTGTGATGACAGAATGAAAAGAACGAGATAAGTTGATAGAGGGGTAGCTTACAGCGGTCACAACAACGTCTTCGTTACTTTTGATAAACATAGGAATTTTGCGACACCCAGGAGACTTAAGAATCTTCACCAACTGCTTAATGGTACTTTCCAAGATATTGGGCGGACACATATCAATTTTAGTCACCACCACCAATACTGGAATATTCAGGGAAAGTGCCAATCCTAGATGCTCTTTCGTCATACCAATGATACCAGCATTCGCCCCTACCTGATTCAAAAGATATTAGCCTCGACACTAGTTGATATGCTTATAAAGCATGATACATACCATGAGCATAACAAAGTCTGGAGCACATCCAGTCATACCGAATACAGTGGTTTTCAGGTACTTTTCGTGACCAGCAAGATCTACAAAGCTGACCACCTTAGAGGCTTGAAGACAGATATCTTCCCATGTCAACTTCCTTCCACCATGTAGAGAATGAGTTATTGGGTTTGATTTGGAGTCGAACCCGAGAATCTCCATTCCGACACTGGAGGTTCTTCCAGACTCCATTTCATGCTTATGTCTGCCAATATAAATTAGTTAAAGTTTCCATTCTTCTTAGCCGAATGATCATGAAAAACAATTTTACCTGAATAGGTTCACTCGTGCTTTGCCTCGACCATCATCAAGTACGCCTTTCGTAAGAACACCCAATAAAGTGGACTGCAATAGTGACAATTGTGAATATCAAAGCTAAATTACAATGTTTGATCTAGAATCAATCTTTACTTTGCCTGCGTCCTATAATACATAATTTGTTGTAATGAAGTTAGTATTCCAGCTATGGTATCCCTCACGTACAGGAGATCTTTACAAAACCTACCACATTGCCAACCACAGCAACTCTAATTTCTAGTACACTATCAATCTTCAGGTTCTTCCGCCGTATCATAAGGTGCACAACCTTTGTTATGGGCAAGTTCGTCGTATTAGCTATCTCAGCTGTCTTTTGCTCTGTACCGTATTCTGTCCTAATTTCAGGAAACGGGTTTTGACTAATATTTCGCTCGTCCATAATGGCATAGTCGGCTTCCAGCTCGGACAGAATATTCTCTAGGTTCTCTAATGCTAATCGCAAATCCTCATCGCTAAGATTCAAGGGCGAACCGTCATCTGATGCATCATAACCTTGGTCAGTGCCGAAACAGATATCTCCGCCATGTCCACGTTTTCTTATCAAAAAGCTTACCGTCAAGTCCAATTTCCATCATGAACTCTCCATGCCCCTCCTCAAGACGAGCTTTTATTGAATTCCTGTATTCTTCAATATCTTTTTCTGTAGGATGCAACAGCTTACTCTGTTCAATGCCAATCAAAAAATTAATGTCCGATTCTTGGCTTTATAACCATAAGCATGCTACTGTTCAGTTCCGTTACTGACCTGTCGAGAGCGATTATCCTCCACAAGCTGAGCAATATCATCGTCAAGCTCTAACTCAGCGAGGTCAATGGTATGGTTTGGGTTAAACATGTTGGTTGCTGTACGATCGGAATCTCCGACATTCAGTTTGGTATCCACTAATCTCGAGGCTAGAGCAGTAACTGCCTCGTCAACTACTGGGTTACGTCCTCCACTGTCACAGTTATCATAGGATCTCTCCGGTGCTGTCATCAACATTAAACTTTACTGGAAAAGTAGTGTGTTTGAGCTGTTTGCGGCTCATACCTATATGCGATTCAAATGCCAGTCACATGGTTGAGTCAGTAATTGGCGCAGTGCATTGAGAATAGCTGCGGCTATGAGCTGACAGCCGTAGTACTGCCCATATGGTGTGGCTGGGATTGCTGCTCCATGGCACATCCTGAAGAGTCTAATGTCTTCTAATATAAAAAAATTGACACGAAATGATTCATTGTTTCGCTAAGTCAGGTAACTGTGACTGAGCGATTTATAGACCACTTGATGGGGTAAAGCAAATAGGGCTGTTGCTCGCAGCAGAAAATAATATACTTTCAATACTTCTTAATGATACATGTAAAGGCAAATAACAATGGAATAAATCTGATTCTTGACTAGAAGTTTTCCAAAAAAAAAAAAAAAACGCGACTTGATCAATTCTGTGCGGATTCGCGACGTAAGTCCTTGATGATAGCCTGCTTTTGTTTGTTAAACGAAGTGTAACAATATTATAAAAAATTGCCACAATATCATGATATACGTACAGCCAGGGCCTCTGGATTAACGCCGTTTTCTAACAATGAAACACATATTGAGAGAGCTTGCTTGCTCAAGCCCGTATCCAAAATATTTGAAATTTCGTGGAGTGCTGTGAATCGCTGTTAGAAATGTAACAATAAGATGCAATAGCGAGAGAGGGTTGAAGCTACTGTACTGTTCAGTGATTCCTGAGCTTCCTGCGTTCTAATGTCGTCCATAATATTGGTATGTGCCTAGGAAATAGCTACTACTATGCCGCAATTTCAAAAGGTGACCTTTACACGTGACTACCAAAAGGTCACAGCATAAAGGAGCTCTATTTCTTTTGTAGGGTATTGTCATTCAGGCAAAGTCAATTTTACTATCACTGTTGTGAAAGCGATTCTTCATGGCATCTTCACCTAGATCTTACTCTCGAGATCGGCCGCGCTCACCTTCGCCTTCATATAAACGAAGGAAGCACTCTCACAGAGGAAGATACGAAGACCCAAGGGATGACTCCAAACATCGATCACGACGAGACTACAGTGGCGACAGAGAGAGATCGCACAGGTCCAGAAGCGACGCACACCGAAGGGATTCCCACCAGTCACGGTCATCGCGACACGACGACAGGAGATCTACCCATAGGTCCCGATCTAGCCACCGACGAGACGATCACAAACGATCACGCAGCCGGCACGAATCTCAGCGTAACTCTCATGATAGGCAACATTCCCCCGCTTCACCTATAGATCGCCCAGATGCTAGCAAAGATGTTGCTGAAAAACGAGAAGGCAATCACATGCCACAGAAGCCTTTGGAAACAGTAACGGATACAGCCAAGGTAAGAATCTATAACATGTGCATATTTATCATCTTCCCTGCTAACTAACTTTATAACAGGAAGAAGAAACCGCAGCACTTGCAAACGATTTGAAACAACAACAAATTGATAGGGAAGAGGTGATTCGTCAGAGGCGTGAAAGAGTGGAGCAATGGCGACGAGAGCGTGAAGCTGCCAAACAAGCCGAAATGCAAGAAAACGGCAAAGCAGAACCAAATGTCGAAGCTAGTGTAGCCACGGACACTGAAAATACTCAGAACATGTCTGCTACAGAAGCGCAAGTTGATGCTGTTGACGCCCCTATGGAAGAAGACATGTTGGCGAACGATGAAAATGGAAAGAAAAATTGGAGTTTAGAAAATGATGAAGATGATGATGACGAAGAAGAGAACATGGAGGTTGATATTTCAGCAAAACAAGAAGAAAATCTTCCAGATCAAGGCGAATTCTTGGCTCTGCCTAAGCAAGATGACGAACTTGAAGATGAAAAACCTGAGGCGTTGGTGTCGAAAGCTCCCGTCCGAAGAAACATGATGACAATTGGCAAAGGTTTTGGTAAAAGTTCAACATCAGAAACCTCAAAACCGCAAAAACAAGTCAATGGCTCAGCAGCGAAGTCAAAGATGCGTATCGGATTTGGTATTGGACTTGGAAACAAAGCAATGAACCAGAACGCCAATAAAAAGACACCTGATACTGCAATGAATGTAGATAAGCCGACTGCAACGTCAACAGAGAGTGATGATAAGATGGAAGTAGATCAAAACGAGGAGGATGTAGATCCACTGGAGGCTTACATGGTTGATGTTGATGCTGCAGTACAAAAACTCAATGAAGAAGACATTCAAAAGCTGAACAGCACTAGCAAAGCGAATAAGAAAGGTAGCCGGTTATCAGACGATGATGATGAAGAAGAAACTGCTACCAAAGACGATGATGATAGCGATGTAGGCTCAGAACCTGAAGATATTCTGGCCATGGCCGCTAAGCGGGTAAAGAAAAAAGATTTAGCTCCGGTAGATCATTCAAAGATGGACTATGAGTTTTTCAGAAAAGACTTTTATATAGAGCCTCCAGAGCTCAAGGAATTAACTCAAGATCAAGTCGATCTTCTTCGAATCGAATTGGATGGCATAAAAATCAGAGGTATCGACTGCCCGAAACCAGTACAAAAATGGACTCATTGTGGCTTGCCCTCCGGATGTCTGGAAGTCATTCGCAAATTGAAGTATGAGAAACCCACGTCAATTCAAGCACAGGCAATTCCTGCCATTATGAATGGACGCGATGTTATCGGCGTTGCCAAAACTGGCTCAGGTAAAACCATCGCTTTCTTGCTTCCAATGTTCCGACATATCAAGGATCAGCGACCTCTTGAAAGTGGTGAAGGACCTATAGGTATCATCATGACTCCTACTCGTGAACTTGCTGTTCAAATTCATCGAGAATGCAAACCATTTCTCAAAGTCCTCGGGCTTCGTGCTGTTTGCGCCTATGGTGGATCGCCAATCAAAGATCAGATTGCCGATTTGAAGCGTGGTGCGGAGATTATCGTTTGTACTCCTGGACGTATGATTGATTTATTATGTGCAAATTCCGGGAGAGTTACGAATTTACGTCGGGTCACTTATATGGTGCTGGATGAAGCTGACAGAATGTTTGATATGGGTTTCGAACCTCAGGTAAATACGATTCAACATCTTTCGCATTTTAATTTTATTGATTCTCATTCTAAACATTAATTTGCGTCTGCAGGTCATGAAAATTGTCAACAATGCTCGACCAAGTAAACAAACCGTCCTGTTTTCTGCTACTTTCCCCCGGCAGATGGAGGCACTTGCTCGAAAAGCATTGAAGCGTCCTTTAGAGATAACCGTTGGTGGTCGTAGTGTTGTATGTGAAGATGTGAAACAGATAGTCGAGGTTCGTGAAGAGGAGTCCAAATTCGTACGACTATTGGAGATACTTGGTCAATTCTACAATGATGAAAGCGAAGATGCAAGGACGCTTATCTTTGTCGACAAACAAGAAGCTGCGGATAATCTTCTTCGTGATCTGATTCGAAGGGGATATATGTGTCTCTCATTACATGGTGGCAAAGATCAGTTAGATCGTGATAGTACCATTTCAGATTTCAAATCTGGTGTGTCTAACATATTGGTTGCGACGTCAGTGGCTGCTCGTGGTTTAGACGTTAAACAGCTGAAGCTGGTTGTAAATTACGAATGTCCCAATCATATGGAAGACTACGTCCATCGCGTTGGACGTACGGGCCGAGCGGGTAACAAAGGTACTGCATATACATTCATCACGCCCGAACAAGAAAGATATGCAATGGATATCGCAAAGGCTTTGAAGCTCAGTGAGCAACCAGTGCCACCGGATTTACAGAAGTTAGTAGATGACTTTCAAGAAAAAGTCAAAACTGGCAAAGAGAGAATTTCCAGTTCTGGATTTGGAGGAAAAGGTCTGGAACGTCTTGACAAGGATAGAGATATGGTCAAGAAATTTCAAAAGAAAGCTTATGGTGGCGAAGATGACGAAGAGTCTGAGGATGAGGCAGAACACACCATTGATATCGAATTCAAGGCTGTGCAAGCAGATACTCGAGCTGGAGGCGTCAGTGGCTCTGAAGCCACTGGTCCAACACCGCATGCCTTTGCTACACAAAATGCAGAGGAGCTTACGCCACAGGCTTTGGCAGCAAAGAAAGCCGTTGAACAGGTGGCAGCAAGAATCAATGCTCTTTCATCCCAACAAAGTGGACGTAAAGCTCAAGATATCATCAATGACATTAATGCCAAGTACAAAGAGACAGCCGTCAAACAGGATGAGGAAGCCAAAGAAGGAAATCCTGGTTTTGCTTATGAGATTGAGATCAATGATTATCCACAAAAGGCGAGATGGCGAGTGACGAACAAGGTACGAAGCATTTCCTTTAAAGTCAATGTGAAGCATGAATATTGTGCACGTCTAACACGATGGGTTTTTAAATCTTCTTTTTAAATCTTCTTTTTTTCATTAGGAGATGATCACTCAAATCATAGAAATTTCTGGTGCTGCCATTACAACTAGAGGTACTTACTTCCTACCTGGTAAACAGCCAGGCCCAGGAGAGCGCAAACTATACCTTTTCATCGAAGGTGACAGTGAGATGGTTATTGATAAAGCAAAGGCAGAGGTAAAGCGGATTTTGATGGAAGCCACTGTAGCACAAATGGAGCAAGATGCTCGAGGTGGTGGAGGTTCAGCTACTGGTAGATATTCTGTAGTGTAAGCTTAGTAATGTGTGCAACCGCCTATGTGAATAAAGTATAAACAGAATCTTAAATATACGACTGTTATCCATGAAGAATATAGCTGCATTTGTTCCAGATGCTCCGATAACGTATGAGTATTTGATTGCAGCCGTCAAAATTCCTGCTAACATTTTTGCTCAGAATGAGCTCAGGTTGCAGCGTTTCTGAGCAAAGTCTTGAATCTGTCCTCTGACTTTCAAGACACTCACCATTTATCTAATGACACGCAAGGTTCTTCTTTTATAAAGCTAAGACATGCCCACAGTCAAAACATTACATATAAAGGAGTTCAAATTTTCTCATATGGATGAAACTCTTATTTTCCTTCAGATCAATCTTTTTACTCCTGGTTGCTATGGACATCAACTTTATAAGTTTTCATGATGCAACGGAAGAAGCAACAATATTATATTCATCCGATAGCGTTACCGATGTGCTTGGATATAATCCAGAGGATGTTATAGGTCGATCTGCGTTCGACTTTTTACATCCGGATGAAATTGATACGATGAACCGAATATACATAGCAAGAGTGCAGGCACAAGAAGTATCAGCATTAACTTATTGTCGCTACAAGCATGCTAATGGGAACTACGTGGACGTAGAAGCTATATTTAATTATTGTTATGATGTCGTGATTATAACAACATCAATCCGACGGCCAACAACCGAGAGGCATCGCGCTAGAGCCGAAACGGCATTGACATTACACATTATAAAGCCAGACGGATCACTTGAATTGTCTCAAGGATCTGAAAATCAACAACGACTGATGGATTCACAACATGAGCGATTCAACTGGGACACGTCGACTAGAAGTCTGGAACCTCGCTTTGCGGTGATACTGAATCGCTTCACACGTGCTTTGAGTATTCTATTCGTCAGTAGAGCAGCAAGTGAAATGGTTGGCATTCAATCTGATGACGCACTCGGAGAAAGCTTTTTCACGTTTGTAGACCCTCAAGATCGGCCCCGGTTAAGGGAGGATTTAGAAGCTGCAAAATCAACTGATGAACTTGTCCACATCTGCTTCAATTGGTGCACGCGAGGTCAGGTGGTAGGGCTGGTAGAGGGCATAGCCAGTTATACTAGTGATGGGATTGTTGTTGTATTCCGTAACTGTAAACCATCCGTGGACTAATTAGCCAATGATACGCCTATCTTCCATTAACTGCCACTAAATGCTGCAGATTGCTGCAGGCTCTTTAACAAATGTACTTATCTATTAAAAGCTACGAACGGATATGTCCAAAGCTGTTCACCATGAAGTAATGATACCTGCTCTACTTTAAAAATGGTTTTTTATCCATACCAAGTATATTTTCCTTTTTCTGTTAATTTTGGATCAACCTACTTTTACCTTTGAGGGATAAGGGACAATGGGCCATACATGATATCCAAAAGCGGAACCCGAACAATCAAAATTAGGGCTTCGAAATTTTTTGCTATCAAAACGTGGTTCATAGTACAACCGTCAACCCCACGTCAATACAATAAGATCAAGGCGAATTACGGCAATATCAATGTAATGATATTTTATCAATTTCACGGATCGTCAAATAGTTAAGGTACCTGCGAAATGCAGACTGCCTTTCTCTCCTACAGGGATATCAATTTGACTGGTAGAGCCTGACTCCTCTCCAGTCCAGTGGTATTTCCCTGTTTGGTGCAATTGCATTAAATGCCAAGAAGCGATATTTTGCTAGTTTGTGATAGTCTAATTTGACTGTAATGTTATGTGACGGGCATGCCCAGTTGATAAACAAAATATTACCGTCAATAAATCCGCATGGAATCTGGCTGATATCAGTACTTTTCATGATGTAGAGTATGGCTGTTGATGATTTCAAAATATGAACCGTCAGATGGTAGCGCGGCCTTGGTACGTATGGAAACGACGTATGTGTGCAGGCTCATACAGTGTTGAAAACTTGACCGGCTTCAGCTGACACATTATTGTTGCTAATGTATAATCGAGTGCTATTGCTATCACGACTCTTAGAATAAGCTAGTGCAAGACCCAAATCTATTTTTCTTTAGCACTTTTGTCAAAGCCATGACGAACAAAAAATTCTACAATTCACGAGATTTTAGCAGAATCATGTATTGAAAAAAGATTTATTGGAAAATGGTAAAGTCCCTGTGCTATGAACGACTCCTGTATTCTTGATACTCCTATTCAAGTCTGCCGCACGCAGATGACAGAGTGATGCTATCCGGTTAAAAATAAAAAAGGGTCATCATTCAGCAGACTCAAATAGCCATAGATATTGTTTCCGTGGGGCCGATCTACTTCACTTTCGCCATCTTCTTCAGTTTCCTCATTTTCCGTTATCTATCCTAATTTCACGGCATTCGACGGCAATTGTAAAATAAAGCAGTAAGGGGCTAATATTCCATAAAAACGATAAATGGTCGAGTTCTTTATAATGAACCATTGACTTTCTTTTCTGGATAGCAATTTTATAACACTGGCTATTATCTAGAAGCTTTCTTTCGAAAACAGCTTACATATCTTGATGACCAATCTCTCTAGTGGTAGCACAATTACAGTCTCGACTCTGTGTGTTAGAGATACTGAAGACGAAAAAGATGATTCATTTCACTCCGATTTTAAAGATGGACGCCTTTCTATTGAACACCAAATTGACTTAAATGGTACGTCCGTTGTTGTCCGGTTGATTTTTGAAAGTATAGGAATTATTCCTACCAGTACTGCATGATATTTAGTGTTGATTGACATATTCTTTACAATTTCTTTATATGAAATAGTACATGATTTAGTTGGTGCAATTCAAAACTCAGATATCCCGTTGATGGAAGCACTTCTGGGATTACAATATGTCATGGATCACCGAATCCGTGGTGGACAACACGAAGAGCTTAATGAGTCCTTAATGGACCGCCTCTGTGAGGGCCTGCTTTTGAACACTGGGAAGACCACTGGCAATTTACTGCGGAAAAAACTTACTGAGGAGGCAGATGTTGCATTCTTCCTATTTGGTGAATTTCTGGAAGAAGGTAAAATCACAAAATATCTATCGTTACGATCATCCATATGGGAAATCGCGAATTAACCTTACATTGCAGTATCTGATTTTCGCCGTGTGGTGGGCCGACGTCTGGCCCATGAACTAAGAAGTAACTTGAAGTTACATTATAGATGTCATGCCAATGCTTCGACAGAACAACGTCAAGCAGCAATAGCAATTCTTCAGATGTTGACCAGGAATTATCCACAGTTCCGCGATTGGAAAGACCTGATCCTCAAAGAAGAGCAAAGCAATGTTGAAAACTTGCTAAATAGTGCCGAAGCTAAAGACCTTGAGAAAGTCTACAATCAAAAGATGCCCTATACAGAAGATCGAATGTATGTACCACAAGCACTATATTTTGACCGTAGTGTTGAGAAGCTGCTGGCCATGTTCTCAGACACTGATCCGGAAAAAGGACTTCCATCGCACAAAATACCTGCTTTAACTGAGCATTATGGAAAAAACAAATTACCTGATCCACCACGAACTAGTGCATTCAGGATTCTGTGGAGACAACTAACAGATTTTATGGTAATCTTACTGCTTATTGCAAGTATTGTTGAGGCAGCTCAACAGGATTTCAAATCTATGGCAGTGCTTCATGCAGTTGTTATCCTCAATACCATCATTGGTTTTTGGCAAGAATGGAAAGCTAGCAAGACTTTAGAAGCACTTAGTGATTTGTCTGTGCCACAGGCTCAAGTAATACGCGATGGACGCCAGACTCTGATTGATTCCGATGAGCTAGTTCCAGGAGACCTAGTTCTGCTAGATGAAGGAGAAGCCGTTCCAGCGGATCTCAGGCTCATAGAAGTTGCTCAGTTACAGGCCATGGAAAGTGTTTTGACAGGAGAAAGCGTACCAGCATCGAAAGCAATCGACGCAATCAGCGCAAAGGTGAGTCTAAATGAAGCTAAGGATATGCTTGACGGATTTAAAGGGATTGAAAAATTAACATTGATTCCCAAAGGTACGCCGAATTCCATTAGGAGAATGCAAAGGCAATGCTTTCATGTCCACAGTCGTTGCAAAAGGAAGAGCAAAGGGTATTGTTGTGCGTACAGGAGTACATACTGAGGTAATCCATCTCAATTGCTATTACTCACGTATTGTAATACAAGCTGATTGACGAGCAATTGTTATTTATTACACAGATAGGAAAAGTTAGCTTGGCTATCAATTCTGGATCAGCACATAAAACCGTTACCCCCATTCAAAGGAAATTGTCAAAGCTTGGCAAATACTTAATAGTCTTAGCAATTGGGCTTTGCGCTCTAGTCGTCGGAATAGGTCTCGCCTGGCATAAAGACGTGCGCACCACTATCAATATTGGCCTAAGGTATGTTAAATCATCTTCCTAATATATTCTACAAAAAACGCAAGGTTGACAGATTATATTTTAGCTTAGCAGTTTCTGTCATTCCCGAAGGCTTGATAGCCGTAACTACTGTGACTATGGCGATTGGTGTGCGACGAATGGCGAAAGCGTAAGTTACCCTCAATTGCTCATAACCAGCCATACAGACACTAATTGCAAGGTATGTAGAAATTGTATCGTTCGTACCTTGCCTGCAGTAGAGACTTTGGGTAGTTTGACGGTTATATGTTCTGATAAGGTAAGAATAGCATAAAACAATTGTTTGCTTTTCAATCTCATATGTAACACGAATACTACGTTTGATAGACTGGTACTCTTACTCAAGGAAAGATGACTGCCGCTGATCTTTGGACAAGTGATGGACATGCTTATAAATTTGAAGATCCACAAGCGAACAATCCAACAATTGGAAAGGTTGTCATGCAGCCCGTGCCATCTGTCCGCGTACCTCCTACAACCATAAATACAGCCGCTTTACATGCAAAAGAAATATCAAGTACCAACATCAGTTCTCAGCCAACAACGTTTACTCTGGCTATGATGGTGTGTGCGCTTTGCAACAATGCATCTATTACAAATACCGACAATCACTGGAATTCTGTGGGAGATCCAACTGAAGTTGCCTTGCTAGCAGCAGCCGCTAAAGCTGGTCTCTCACGAGCCACATGGCTCAGTCGTGGTTTTGCCAAAGTTCACGAGAACTCTTTTGATAGCGACCGTAAAATGATGAGCTCAGTGTGGAAAGCTGCTAATGGAAAAGAGTACATGCTTTGTAAAGGTGCACCAGAAGAATTGCTTCGTAGATGTGATCGCTTTTGTGAACCACTTGCAAAAACAAATTCAATACAATCCCTCACTCATGGAGAAGCTATTGAGGACCATATTATACATGAACAATTTATCAACGAAGTTTCAGAAGAGAGCTCAGCTATGGCTAAGGAAGGCTTAAGAGTACTTGGTTTGGCATACAAGCGAATCACAACCTCCGATGATCAGACAATATCTACCGATAATGAGGATGGCTTGTACCAAGAGGAAAAATTAACATTTGTTTCATTGATTGGTCTAATCGATCCTCCAAAAGAAGGTGTTAAAGATGCTATAGCTCGTTGCCAAGTGGCTGGTATTAAAGTCATAATGATCACTGGTGATCATGTACAAACTGCTACAGCTATAGCAACTCAACTAGGGATTGTACAAGCAAACAATACCTGCACGGTAAGTTCTAAAGCAAACTAAGTATTTGAAAATGGGATTTCTAACATATTGTAAACTACGTAAAGGCATATGCAATGATGGGAAGAGAACTGGATCTTATGTCCGATGAAGCGATTCTAACAATGAATCCCTTTCCTAATGTTTTCGCGAGAGTAAGCCCAGATAACAAGCTCCGAATAGTCAGTGCACTTCAAAAACGAGGTGAAATAGTGGCCATGACTGGAGACGGCGTCAATGGTAAGTTAGTAAACTGCCATGATAGGAAACCAGTTTTTACAACTAACCGTTGATTGATAAAAAGATGCACCTGCAATCAAAAGCGCAGATGTCGGTATTGCTATGGGCTTGGCTGGTACAGAAATTACCAAACAAGCAGCTGACATTGTCATTGCCGATGATAAGTATGTTTGATTTCCTTCCATAGCTTTTTTTAAATCCATGGATATGAGCTAATTTTCTGTTTCTATGAAGCTTTACATGTATCATTGCTGGTATAGAAGAAGGACGACATGTATTTGACAATATCCTCAAGTTCATCGTGTATCTTCTGAGCTGTAATGGAGCTGAAATATTCTTGAACCTTGCGTGTTCCATTGCCGGCATGGAACTCCCATTCAGTACAGTACTTATTCTTTGGGCTAACATCATTGGTACGTACCTATTTTCAAAAGGTTATTGCCTCATAACAAATTTGTAACCAACTTTATAATATAGCCGATGTACCACCCGCTATGGCCGTTGGTGTCGAGCCGAAAGAAGAGGGAATCATGAATCGCCGTCCTCGGCATCCTCTAAGACCAGTTTTGACCAAAGTTACATGGGCTATGGTTACCTTCCAGGCATTCATAATTTGTGGCTTAACCATTGCCTTATACCTGATCGATCTTAAAGTTCTAAATATGACGCTCGAAAGCACTCAATCAGTGGTGAGTTAAGAGGCAATGTTTATTGAAAAAACCTGTTACATGTGTCTTACTTCGTTCAACTTTGCCAGGCATTCGTAAATATGACCTCCATGCAGCTGTTGCAATCATTTTTCTCTCGATCCCTCACCAAATCCGTCTTTACTACCGGTATAATTGGTAATATATGGATGATTGTAGCCTTTGTAGTCTCCTTTGGCTCCCTTGTCGCTGGTTGTTACATCCCAGGTAAGTTTTGAATAGATTTAAATCACTGTCAAGAATTACAATCTTAATAATTTTTCGTACAGCTATGGCAAATTGGTTGCAGCTAGAAAGGATTGGATGGCTAGAATGGTGTCAAATACTCGTTTGCTGCGCTTTAATGACCATCTTTGTAGAAGTGGAAAAGTGTATTATTAGGAAAAAGTTCAAAGGCACTCTTTAACATGAACACAATGTTCCGCCGCTGCAAGAGTCTCAAAACTTCCTTTAGTATAACAAAAAGGGAAGACAATAGAAGGCTAGCGCGATAATAAAACGACAAAACTCTAGCATTTGATTTGTATTCATAACTATCTCTATAATCAAACATTTAATCAAGCATCATAAAATATACCATTCCATAAAGCAAAGCCGCAGTAATTGTGTTGTAAGAAGCCCGTAATAATGTTATTGAGGAAAACTGCAGTCATTGTATTGAAGAAAACCGCAGTAATAGTATCGGGAAAGACCGCAGTAATTGACCATGTATGCAGATATTGACCTCATCAATTGACCATGCATGCCTATCATTGTGATATTAACTTACTCCACTTCCTCGTTTAAAAATTTTTAGCCTTTAAAAACCCAGACCAAAGATTCGCACGCTTGACGAGCTTCGTTGCACTTCCTTTATCTAATTCACAATGTCTTTATCTTTGCCTAACATTAAGCTTCACTCAGTCTCTGGCGACTCTCTAAAGTCTCTTTCTCAGTACGATGGTGTCATTGCTATCTTCACCGAGAAAGAAGCCCTTAAGTCGCTGATGCCTTCTGCTCAATCTTTCATTGAAAAAGATCAAGAGTTTGGATCCAGCTTGCAGGTATTGATTGACAGCAATGTGCCCGGAGGACGTATTCTTCTCGCCCCCACCGGATCGTTGGATGGTGATTTTGATGATGCTCGACGCTTTTCAGGTGAGCTATACGTTTGGCTGCAACTGCCGTAGGCATCACATAGGTTGTTACTAACACCCAAACTCTAGATATTGCCCAAAAAGCCGCTAAGCGTGCCATTGCTGCTGGCATCAAGTCTCCCTTGTTTTACTTTGCCGACCCTCCTACATCTTCACCTGGTGCATGGACTTTCAACGGCGAGGATGATTATGCACGTTTTGTTGAAGTCACCTTGTTGGGAGCTCTTGCCGGAAGCTTCGACCCAATTGATGTTCGCGAGCATCATGAGCGAGTCAAAAAGGAATACAAGACTCTCTCATCTATTGGACTTGCTTTGCCCCAAGGTTTCAAGGGTGATGAAGATCAAATTTTGAAGAGTGTTCAGGCTATTGAAGCTGGACGACGTGTTGCCAAGGGTAAGTCAACGATCACTTTTATCTCAATCATTTCTTTTTTTTTTTCTTTTTTTTCGTATAACTCATAAGGTACCTATTGCAGATATCGGTTCTCCTGATCCCGAAAGAATGTCACCTGTTAATATCGCTAAATACATTCAAGAATCCGCCTTCAAAGATGTCGACAATATCAAAATTAGCGTTATTGAAGACATTGACACCATCAAGAAGGAATATCCTTTGGCTCATGCTGTTACCAGAGCTAGTTTAGCAGGTATGAGAAAAACATATTCATCTTATCGTCTGTCAATTGTGGATTAGTCTGGTTAAAACTCTACTTATAGTACCAAGACATCATCCTCGCGTTGTGCATTTCGAGTACAAGTCCCCCGATCAATCTCAAGTAAAGGAAAAGTAAGTGTAGAATGAATACGGCCTAGCACCAAAGAAAGGGCTAGTTTAAGCTAATTTTCATTTCAGCTTGTACTTTGTAGGCAAGGGTGTTACTTATGATACTGGAGGTGCTGACATCAAATGTTCTGGCCATATGAGAGGTGAGTAGAGTAAAGTAAATGCTATGTTATGAGATACCATCGATCTAACAACTTGTCATAGACATGTCTCGAGATAAGTGTGGTGCAGCTGCTGTTGCTGGATTCCTCAAGACGGTATCGCTACTTGCTCCTAAGCATGTTAATATTACCGCTGGTCTGTCCTTAGTTCGCAACTCTATTGGCCCTGACTCTTATGTCAGTGATGAGGTCCTGTACTCTCGCAATGGAACCAGAGGTAAACATCAATATAGAATTTTTGAGTTGATATGGAGTGTGTAAGCTAATACGTCTCTGGCTCCAGTTTTGGTCGGTAACACAGATGCTGAGGGCCGCATGGTCATGACTGATTTATTGTGTGAGTTCAAGGAGCGCGCTGTAGCAGAAAAGAACCCATCATTCCTCTTTTCTGTTGCCACTCTCACTGGCCACGCTCTGCGTGCTTATGGTGGTTATGGAATTGCTCTTGATAACGGATTTGCCCGCCACAACCGAATCAGCAAGCGTGTGTACGATGCTGGTCATGTCATGGGAGATCCTTTCGAAATCTCTACTCTTAGACGCGAAGATGTAGACTGCGTCCAACCTGGCAGCGCCAGTGAGGATGTCGTTCAAGCAAATGACAAGGCTAGTACCTTGACTGATCGTGGTCATCAGTATCCTGCAGGATTTATGTTGATTGCGTCCGGAATCGAAAAGTATGGTTTGAAGAACAAAGAGAAGCAACTCGGTTATACTCATTTGGACATTGCCGGCTCTGCTGAAACTATGTCTGCAGTCGGCTGGAGTCTTCCCACTGTTACTGCTTCACCAATTGCAGCCCTTACTGGAGCCTTTCTGTTATAAATAGCACCTCGTAACAATACATACAATTTGTTTACATACATACAATTTGTTTATAAAGTAATGGCTTTGTAAAAGCATACATATCTATCGTCATACCACAGTGAAAAGTTTACATTCAATCTAGAGTCTTTAGGATTAGTTAAGCTGTTTGGTATATAGCCAGACGGCCAGACCACCAGCCAGTGCAGCCAAAGCTAAACCTGACTTGTCTTTCAAAGCACAACAAGGTGATACTGCATTAACGGCCGACTGTGAAATACCGTCATTACAATAGTACTTTGCAAAGAAATCATTTTGGATCCAAAGCAGTTTGTTGAAAGCAAGAAGGGCTTTAGACTCAGTCTCTCTGTCCAAATTGAGTGATAGCAACCCGCCAACTAATGTTGATTCAACGTATCCCATCAACGCATTCACATGAATGTAGTCAACAGAAATTTTGCTCTTTTTTTGTGGTGTATCTGTGTGAATCTTTGCTACCCAATCAAGGTATTTCAGCATCCTGTGAATGATGTCGTCAGCAAAAAGCAGAAGATAGGTAATAAGCGAAAAGAGATTACGTACTTCTCATCATACGGGCCATTTAGAAGCCGATTAAGATACTTGCTCAAGAAGTCCTTTCTGAACTACAAAGGCAATGCCGATCAGCCCTATATCTGTGTCTGAATTATCCTTTTCAGGTATATAACTAACCTTAATCTGTGCATTGTCTAATGTTAAGTCTTCTAACGACTCTGCGACGTCATTGTTTCCTACAACTGGGCCGGAAAACCCTTCATTCTTCTTGAGGAAGTGCTTTTTGGTTATATCAAATGTAAAAAGTTTTGCATAAACAGCGTCCACAACAACTGGCACTAGAGGCTTCACTTTGTCAGCTACTGATTTGATAGCTTCAATATCTTCGGCACCTGTCAATCAAACAGTAGTCAGTTTCAAGTAAGCTTGACCTTAAACAGAGAATCGTACGATGCTCACCAAATTCAACGAACTTGGAAACATATTCAAATCTGTAGTCTGAATCAGTATAGAGTTGGTTGCGGTCAATGTGTTCCATATTTGAGGAGAAGATTGTGATTTGAAACTGTTGTCTGGTAGACCTTTTTTATATGCAAGTTTCAATTAGAAATGTTCCTATGCTTTCCGATCATCTGAGTCTAGCTCAGTTTCGGAAATTCTGAAATTTTTGACCTTAGATATTGAGCACCACTCCATAGATGCTACTGCCATATTTATTGACTTGATAGCAATGCACTATGCCGATCACAATCTCAAAGTTATTGTTGTTAAATACTGACATAAATAATACATAGAGCAGATGGCCTACATGCAGCTGTTGTAATATTTCTTCGGCGGGGCACGGAAAAAAAAATTTGTCACCGACTGGCAGTGGTCGTCGAAAGTCATACCATATTGGAATAACAAACAAATGATTATAACTCAGCGACTCCAACAATTAACGTCATGAAGGGCAATAGGTTTTAATCTTTAATCAATAGTCAACATATGAATTTATAGCAAGAAAAATAACGTAAAAAGTTTTACAAATCATGGTGAAGGTTCCTATTTTCGTTTTTGAGTATAATTAAAAAAAGCTAGACGATAGAAATCTTGCATTTAACCCTGGGGTTTCTGTTGAGTGGTATCATAAACACGAATGATCTTGGTCTGGTCGCTATCAGTTTGCGAGAAGGCATAACCACGGTTTCGCTTGAGTCTTTGGATTCGGCGAACTTTGTTGACTGCCTGTCGGAAACGATCCATGCGGGGACGGTAATCTGGGAGATTGAACTTTTGAATCTCCTGGACAAAATGATACGGCATTGGCCGGTACATACGCTTGGCGCTACGAAATTTGGTATTAATAACACATCCTCGGCTAAATGTTATACATTACTAGCAACTTACAATTTCCAGGCAAAATCTCGCAGGTTGCACAGGAATGGCACGAGAATTAAGTAGAGCCAAAAATTAACATTACCCCACACCTGTGGTACAATGCCGGTGTATTCTGGGAATACTGAACTGGAAATTGCTGGACCGATATACGCAACAATAGGCAAGTACAAGAACCAAAGGGCCATGGAACCAGGGATAGCGATAAAAGTATATTTCGTCCAGATGCTGTTCATGAAAAGGTCAATGATATATCTTACCTTTTCGTCTGAAGATCAAATGTGTAACTTACTCGGTAATCAATGCACCTTTCCACAAAATACAGCCAAGCACAGCAGTGAACACTACGGTGCCCACCCACCATTGTCCGCCGTTGGTTCCATTCATGAACACGCCATCGTTTCGGAAACAACCAACGCCAGTGAAGAAAAGAATCTTTGTAAATAACGTCAGATTAGTTTGGTACTGCTCAGATGTTGTGCCTGTAACAATTAAATACATACCAGCGAATGAAAGATAGCATTAGCAAACCAGCCCCAAAATTTCTTTTGGTTGAAAAATTCATTTTGTTGACCAAGAATGTAGAGCTGAGGATATTTATCCAGCATGCGAGCAGACACGAATTGATCAAAGATACCAATTGCCAGCGGGGGTAAGAAAGTAAAGATAACGTTGAAGCATGACATTGTCCAGGATTCATACAATGTGGATCCAGAAAATCCATTGTAAAATGCGTACTGAAACAAGAATAATCAGAAAGAGCACTTGCATGCAGGCGTGAGTTGAATATGCTTACCCAGAATTGGGTTAGATACAAAGCGACGTTCTTGTAAAAGTAATAGAAAATCATCTTAGACAGACGATGGTATGACCATGCGCCGTGAACTAATAACAACTTCTTGAGATACCGGAATTGCGATATGGCAAAATCTGCACTTCGAGCAGCTTGTAAACCTTCTACACCGCTGATACCAATACCAACGTGCGCAGCTTGAATCATGGATACATCATTAGCACCATCACCGATGGCAAGCAGAATCGCAGGTGTATATTTCTTCACCAGTTTTACCACCAATGCTTTTTGCAAAGGCGATACACGGCAGCAAACAACAGCCTTGCAGAGTACAGCTAAATCAAACAATGCCTTTTCAATATCCTTCTCCAAAGCAAATGTCAAAGCCCTTCCATCTATGACTAGTGCGAGAGGCTAAATCAAAAAAAGATTAGTCATCATGTTGGATCACCAAATAGCCTTTTGTGGGGGCTACCAACCTCAAGATCCTCTCCGCGACTGCGAACGTCATTGATTTCCTTCAGCTTTGCTTCTAAATAGTTCTTTGTATCCCAGTGATTCTCTTCATTGCACACAATCAAACTCATTTCTTCATTAAGAAGTTTGCATGAGTACCCAATGTTGATAGCTGTCTCCTGTCGATCGCCTGTAAGTACCCATACTTTGATACCTGCTTCTTGTAGAGTGTGGATGGTATCCGGGACACCATCCTGAAGTTTATCTTCAATAGCAGTTGCACCAAGCAAAAACATGTCCTGTTCAATCATTTCAGCCGCTCTGTCCAACTCTTCAGATCTGTTGACCAAAGTGGTTGCTGCCTTATCGTAGATTTGAGACCATCGAGCATACTCGTCTTCTGGAATTTCTCGCATTGCGACACAAAGAGTTCTTAATCCTTCTGTTGCGTACTCTTCAAGATGAAGTAGAGTGGGTTCAACAAAGGGGTTGTTTTCAGCTAGTCTTTCCAAAATCACAGTGTCCGCTCCTTTACAATAAAGCTTGATCTTTCCATCTGGCCCACGAACCAAAGCTGACATACGCTTGCGGGTAGAGTTGAATTCACAAACGTTGAGAATTTGAAACTCCATATCACGACCGCGAATCTTACAGTTGATCGAGTTGGGACGACGGGTCTACATAGTAGTAAAGGTCAATAATCAGCTTGGACCAACTAGACTATCTCTCTTCACTTACATGAAATGTGTATCCGAGTGTACTAGCACCTTTCACCAGAGCACCTTCATCTGGACTAGAAGCTTGATAAACGATTTCTTCAGAATCTTCTTGTTTCTCAGGGATAACAGTATGACAGACGGCTAGCAAAGTCAAGAACTCGTTGATGACATTTGCCGTAGAATGCGATTTTAAATGTTCCTGTAATTGTGCAAATGTATACTGAAGGTTTGGATCATCGACACCGTCGCTGGCTTGTCTATCCGATTCAACTTTGTCCGCATAAGACAATCCTGCAATAGAAGATTGACGAAATTGCATCTCATTGCATGTCAAAGTGCCGGTCTTATCAGAAAATACGAATTGGATCTGTCCCAGTTCTTCTATGAGACTACTACTGCGGGCTGTAGCTGCCGTATTAGTTGGTTCGTAATACATATCCAAGTCTGCATCGATAAGGTAAGATTGGATATATTTCACAAGCTCCATTGTCACCATCAAACTAGCAAGTATGACATATGAGTAAACAACACCATTTCTCAACCACAGTTACTTTGTAGCTTACCTGATGGGGATGAAACTGTTGAAAAGAATCAGAAACGTTAAGATATCATAACCAAACTCGCTAGCACGAGATACATTGTTGAGAGCCAAATAAGCCAAATCACTTCCTTTTGTAATCTATCGCAATTATTAGATTTTTGAAGGAAGCAAAAGAACACAACAATATATGAAAACCCTACCGTAATAGCTAGACCGCCAATTGAACATGCAATGCTCATAACGACAAGAATAACAAACAAGTATAAAATATTACGATTGGTAATTCTGGTCACATTGGAAACTTTGGATGGCTTTTTGCTAGAACAATCAACAACGTCAATGAAGATGATTCGTAGAAAACCGCCATTATCGGTACAACTGCCTACCTAGAATTCAACATCAATTTGGTTTCATGGCCAGTGAAGACAACAATACCATAGATCCAGGAGGTGTTTCGCAACTGAGCACCACGCAGCAGCAATTGAGTTGGATCAAGGGCAAAATCTCTTGCTCTACCAACTTCATCTACTGAGAGATTGATGGTACCATCATAATTATACAATCGATTGTTTGGCTGCTCAGACTTGATAGTTCCTTGAAGTTGACTAATATCCACGGGGGTAACAAGCTTTGCAGTCTGGGGCAGCGCTTGCTTGATTTTCAGATTCACCTCTCTAAAAAGCAGCAATGCCTGTTAATAACCAATCCTGTCACATGTACCGCAACTTCAGTGCACATACCCATCAAGGTTGCTAGTTTCAATATAGCATAGTCCTTCAGGTTCCGAGCTACTCAATAGAACCAAGTCGGCTGGAAAATGACCACCTCCATCAATTCTCACAATATCGCCAACTTTGATATCACGCCATTCCTTTTCTACGAATTGTGATCCTTCCAGTACTTTACAAGGTCTGGCGTTCAATTCAGCATCGGAGCGATGGACACCCTATACAAACCATAAAAAAATAGAATATTGGCATGGACATACATCAAGACATCATCATTCCCCAAAGTCACTTACCCAATCTTCAATGACCTCCTTCACAGCTGTGATGAGCAACACGATAAGCAATGGGACCAAAGTGGTCCATCTCGATGTTGGCGAAATTCCAGGAACTTGCTAGATACGAATGAACCAACTTTCAGTATTTGGAAAACACTTCTGCTCCGCAATGACTAGAAACTTTACCTGGATACCAGAAATGAATAAGAAGAACAGATTGGCGTACTTTGAAAATTCTTCGTAAAGAAACTTTGGCAAGAAAGTAACGAACGTGTATTTTCCAGTGAAAATACGATTATGCAAATAGTTCTGTTGATCATTGAGTTCAGTGTTGTTGACATATATCGTTCGAGCTTCGTTTTCTTGGCCAGGAGCCACTCTAGGAGATCTACCCAGCAGCTCATTGATCCGCCCGCGTATTGATTGTCTGCGTCCACCCCGTGGTGAGGGTCTGGACGAAGGTCTTTGCGAACTTCTTAATGGAATTCCACCAGAGAGACTACCGGGAGTAGGCGGAGTACTGGGTGGCTGTTGGCGGTTATAACGGGAACCAGCGATTGGACCCTGGTGATCTAGTAGTTGGAGGTTATCGTCGTCGTCTAGCGGTATGCTGCTATCTTCGTATAGTGATCCTGTTTGCCAAAATAAAAAAATTAGTTAAGGTGTCTCTTTTGCGACAATACAGATATCGCTGATGCAATTGCAATTCGTATCTGAGTTGCTGAAAGTCACGACGGGTTGCAGACTCAAAACGTAGTGTCCAATATTCATGCAGGTGTACATAGACTTTTAATCGCTATTTTGCTGACTGGAAAGTCCGTTTGAAAACACCCTCACAAACAGCAGTTGTACCATAGATATTGTGCGTGGCTGTGACATAAACTATCGACGGGCGGCAGGCTGTCGTTGCAATTTGGACCAATTCGAAGATCTCCTAAATCATGGGAGTAAAGAAAAGATACGTACCAGCATCTGTTGTGAAAGTATCTGAATGCTTGAGAGGTGGATGTCCAGGTGTATAGGCAGACTGAGCAGCAGGAATGTTGGTTGATTGCGAATTACCATATTGGTCCTGGAAGTCAATGAGGTCGTTGCCGCCATAATGGGTAGTCTGACCTCGCTGGCTAGCAGATGGTGCCCACGGTGAAGAACCTTGATGCTGAGCAGAATTTGAGTATCCTACAGCATCTTCCTCATCTGCAAAAGGGTTCAAGTCAGCTCCCGGAGGAACAAAGTCTCCTGTCCGAGACTGTTGACTATCCAGTCGCAGGTCTGGCTGCGAAGGATCGTCAAATGGGTTGCGGTGATAGTTAGACAGTTTGAATACAACGATAAAAAAAGGCTAAACTATTTTAATGATTGCAAAATGGGTGATAATTGTAGATGATTTGTAAAAAGGAAAAGGAATTAGAGATTCAAGCCTCCATCAACAACTAGAGTCTAAAAACCAAGCTTGTTAGTGAACCCTCTTATGGAAACATGTACGTGACTGCCAAATTGAGCATTCTTACATGTCCATGCAAGTAGTTTGCCTTGGCTATGAAAATTGCAGCATCCGCTATATCTTGAGTACTGCCAAATCTTCTAAGAGATATCTTGTTTTTGATCATTTCTTCCTTCTTGTCATCCGAAATACCTGTTGAAAACATCATGTTAGTTTCAACCAAGCATGGCTCGGCGCCAAGAGTTGCAGATAGAGAATATTACCATTGGTCATGTCTGTCTCTATAAATCCAGGGGCAATACAATTTACCCGCACATTAACAGGCCCGAGCTCTTTAGCTAAGGCTTTGGTGAACCCTGTATGGAGAGGTTGATAAGCACGAAATGGCCGATATCATTATCAGCCCAAATCCTACCTATTACGCCAGCTTTAGATGCGGTATACACGGACTGCCCGCTGTTACCTTGTATGCCTACTGTGCTTGCAACATTGATAATACAGCCTGGCTGAAGCATTAGCCCGATTGGAGTTCTACATTGACGTCAATGCTATCTCATCCTACCTGACCGTTTTCGCATCATCCCTTTAGCTACACATTGTGATATCGTCATGGTACCAATAAGATTGGTATTAATAGTATCCTGAATGTCTTGCTCTTTGAGCTGTACAAGCAAACCATCGCGAGAAACACCTGCCGCATTGACAAGATAATCAACTGTTATGCCTTTTAATTTTTCCTGCAGATTTTGGGTTTATATCACGTAAGAAAACGAATTCGTTTAAGAAAGATATTACCTTAAGAGTTTTCATTACCAGGCTGCGATTACCTACGTCCATAGCAATAGATTGGTGACCAGAGCCAAAGCGCGATACAAACTCGGCTTCTGTCTGCTTAGCTCTGTCTTGGTTGTGGCTGACCAGAATGACTTTTGTCCCGTTCGCTGCAAAGGACTCTGCAATGGCCAAACCAATGCCGCGACTTGCACCAGTAACAAGAGCAGTCTTTCCTTCTAAAGAACTCGACTGTATGCTACTATGTAGCTGCCTCGTTAAAAACGGTGCCTTGCATCGCAACATTGTGAAAGAAGGAAAGTCACAAAACTCATATTAAAGAAGACTTGCATCTTGAGCCCTTTAGGTTTCAGCCATGTATTCTGCCCTAGGCAAGGTGAGAAATCACTATAAAGAAATGCCCAAAACTTTGCCAAAGCGCTTTTATTACCCATCTACTTCTATTGTACTCACTGATCTAGCATGAACGGACAAGTGATGTGGAAGACACCGATATGGACTTTGCATTTGAAAACGAAGATTTCTCACTTCCACGCAACTATCAACCCACAGGCTACATAGATACAGACAGTCTTGAACAAGCCAACATGAGTACGCACTTGCCAGAAACCAATATTGGTTATCGGCTGCTTTGTAAGATGGGTTGGTCTGCGGGACAAGGCCTTGGTTCTGACCGGCAAGGTATGCCCATGATTTTTGGGGGGTCTGCTACAGACAGAATTGCAAATTGATACTTTTTTTGTAGGTCGAGTGGATCCAATTCGTATCGATTTGAAGATGGATTCATTGGGTATAGGAAAGGCAGAAGAAGAGGAGGATTATCACATATCTTCAACGGCCCAACGACGGGCACTGGATAGCGAGAAGCAAATGGAAGAAACTGAGCAAGAAAAAAACATACGAGAAGCTGTCACTCATAAAAAAGAAGAAGTGAAAAACGACGTCAAAGAAATCCTTCGCGCATTCTATTGCGAATTATGCGATAAGCAGTATTCTAAAATCAGTGAGTACGAACAGCATTTGCAAAGCTATGATCATCACCACAAGAAACGATTCAAGGATATGCGAGAAAGCTCCAAGTCTACCGAGGGCGCCATTGCAGAACGAGCTCAACGACGCGACCGCGAACGCAAGCGCGAAGAGAGGGAAAATAGACGAATACAAGAGGCGATGATGAAGAGATCAGGAATCCAAATAGATGCAGTTCCAAAACCTACAGCAGCACCAGCGGCAATTAAATTGGCGGATGCCAGTACAAAAACGGACGATTATAGCAAAGGAACCGCTACTACTCAAGTCAGTACCGGTGGCTGGGCCACGGTTCCTGAAGCATTGAGTTCCACCAGTGCGCCTCGTGCAAGTGTATGGACAGTAGCCGCTGGTCCAAACAGAGATACCACTAATGGACAAAATATGAAGGATGGTCAAGCTACTACATCTTCCAACGCAAGCATTCCGGGAGGTGAGAAGGCTGATGAAGTGCCGAAACTCTTCGCTGGAAAAAGTAGCAAGCCGGCACAAAAAATGTCATTTGGAATGAACAAAAAATCGACTATTAAGTTCGGTTTTGGGAAATAAAGAATTATTTATATCGTCACAATAGGTTTTTCAGGTGGCCTCTTTTAACATGTGTATATTCAGAGTGATGTAGCTCAATGACCGTATTTTGGAACATTATGTATATGCACATTTTCTTGTCTTTAGAAGTTAAGAAAGCAATGAAGGGTAGAGATATGAATACTATAACATTTGCGTCTACATAAGGGGTTTTAAGGTTGATACGACCAGGCATCGATGGTTGGATCAGTGTAATTCAGCAATTCGCAATCCTTTGCAATAACTTGAGCTGTCTCAGGTAGCTTTGATGCAATTTTTAAATAATTGTTATAGTCTAACAAACGAACATCAGTCACTGTGCCTGTAGACATATATTTCATTTACTACTTACCAAGAACGAAAAAATCTAGTTGACAGCCAGAGAATGAGTCTCCACTATCATCGACGCTTACACAGCCATTGTGCTTTTGCCCTGTTGGCATCTCGAGCCCATCTATTGCCTTGACGTACAGCTTCGTGCCCGGCTTCAAGTCATTGGAGGCAACAGAAGTAAAAGGGTAAATACTGTTGTCATTGCTGCCAATTCCATAGGGATGTATCTTTTTGTCAACAATCGCAAACTCTTTGTCAGTCAATCCAATGTTGATTAAATCTCCAGATTGCAGCAATCCAGTGCCTTCCATTTGAAATTTCTGGGATCACCTGCGTTAGATGAGATATATACAAGAAATGTTGCAACATGCAAGGTCTTACTTTGTAACTGGTTTTGGAGACTTTGGCAATGACTTTTCCTGAAGCAGTTTTCAAAGAATATCTTTTGGGGCCGTTGAGGGTGACAATTTTTCCATTATTCAACATGTCTTTACTCCCTTCTTTAGGTATCCAATATCTTTGTAGTATGACACATTAGCAAACTGAACAGTACGTGAGATATAGGTAATTGGACATCGTACGTACTGAGTGAACTTTGCTTTCTTATAACAAGACTTGATTTCCTTAGTAGCTCGCGTAGTTAGCTCACAGGAAATGAGAGACACCAATGCCAAACACAAAAGAATATTGAAAGCAGCTTTCATTTAGGAGTATAACTTTCAATTGCTGAGCTTTCTTATTGTATAGAAACAAAACGTCAAAATCTATAGGCGCGAGCGGTCTGAATCGTATTTTTATACTTTTATTACGACTGCAATGCATTTCTAATGGATTCCCTGAGTAGAAAATAGCGCCAGCTAAGCACGCTGCCTTTCGCAGGTTGCCAGGTTACTCGACTCCTTCATTACCAATCTGTTGGAACTGAAAAGACAACTGAACAAACAAACCATGAGTGGTAAGTTCTATCCATTCTTACGAAAGTATATGAATTATTTGTCATAGTTTAGCTTCAAATTATCGCAAGACATGAGTTGGACACTGAGATGCCTTCACGTAAGGAAACAGTGCATTACTTTTGACCATGGAAACCCTCAATCAAGCAATGGCTTCATTATCTTGTTAATGAATAATAATCTAATGTATTGTAAAATATAATACCATAATATAAACATAAGCTCAAATCACAACACTTGTTTAAGCACAGATAATTTTTCGAACACGTTCTTGCCACTCAGATCCAAATCCAATCTGAGTCAAATACTGAGGAATGTCACCATATTCCTCATTTATAAATTCCAAGACTTCGCTCATGAACTAAGATGGGCAAAAATGTAAGTTCCAGGTTGTTCCATATGCTGACAACAGTTTGACAACAAGATTTACCTCTGCTGGGGCAGTTGCGAACACCTCAGATAGGCCAGATTTTGCCATTTCTTGGATCATGGCAGGAAGTACTGGGGCCAAACCTTCCTGAGTTTTAGCATAATCATTGACAATGCTGCTCTCTGGAGCTCCAGCTATTCCTAGTAGTAACATACACACCAAACCAGTGCGGTCCTTTCCTTGTGTACAATGAACAAGAATGGGATAATTTTGACGTTCTGAGAATATACGTAATGCGTCAAGAATTTCTTCTTTGCAGGAAGCAAGGAATTCTTTGTACATTTTTGGCACTCCCATTGGTGTAAGTACTTCGCGACCGACGATATATGTTGCCTTCCTTTTGTTTCGAAGTAAAGTCCAAAATATAATTTTTCTAAACCAACAATCGTTGAATTAGGTCAAAGAAAATACCATTTAAAGACAATGGAATGAATTAACGTACAGTTTTAGCCACGGACTACACATTTGCCAGACGACGTTTTTCTGAAAACTTCTACCAGCAAAATTGACTCTATACTTTTTGCGTCCATGGTCAAATTCACTGCGCTTGCGTTGCCGTTTTCCGGTGGGTATATCTGTTATAAGATCCATGGCACCAATCTATAAAAGAAGGTCAGTGGGTTGTGACTGAAGGAAAGACGAGAAAAATTGATACCAACGTTCTCCAATGCCATGGTTGGGAAGCTCTTGTCAATTGGTAGATCATTCTTTCCTTCCAGACTGTGATACAAACAATATAACGTGCCCGTGAACAAACGATCGCTTTTCATGGTACCACAGAATCCGACGAGGTAAATCGTACCTGGTTCTCAAGTCCAATATGGTCTTTATTTTATGGCTCTCAATCAATTCATCTACACTTTCACTGGAAAGTCTATCCAGTGTTCCTGAGCGAAACACCATGCCAGCTTTGACGTACCTATGTTTGAATTCAGCGATTAAAGTCTAGTTGTAGCAATTCTACGTTGTAGGGTAAAGTTCTTACCGTTGTTCTGCCGCCATGGAGGAGTTACCCAGATCCCGAAAGTTAATTAGGCCCTCCATTGTTTCAGACTTTTTCTGCGGAGCATTGTCCGTGGTCGCCATGCTTTGCTTTCTCGGGCTTGACGTTGTGGCTATTCCGGAGTTTTTATAGCTTTTTCAAAGCGAAGAACTCGTTAATTTCGCCCCTCGCCGTGTAACGTGGCTTCGTCATCTTATGCATAAACAGTTGAAAACCGGTTGCTAGTATCTAGCCGTTCTATATTCAGCAACACCGTGCACGGTGTCTCAATACATATTTGGTTGAAGAGGTAAGTTGCAGATTGGAGTCTGTATTTTAATGATTCACGCAATGAGACAACGTAGTTATATGATACAATTATGATTTTGCAAATTGTTTTAATTTGACATATTCAACTTGTCAAGTTGATGGTTGATTGAAGCCATCTGCCTCGCTCTCAAAAGCTCATCATCGTTCCAGCCAACAAAGCCGTCTTCTTCGTCGTCACTTTCGTACTCATCTGACGACTCGTTTCCATCATCAACTTGTCTCTGCGACTCCGTTTCGCCTGCAAGTTCAGAGCTGCTCACGCTAGATTCGCTCCAGCCTCCTGCACTGGACCGGCGATGTCGGTGCATGGGTGGGCTAAAACTCTCATCGCTTCCAAACATTGCAAATACTTCATCTTGAGCGATGTCTGATCCTGAACTTGAAGCAGACGAATTAAATGTCTGCTGTCGTCGTGGCTGATGAGGCGAGGTACTAATCGACGGAGGAGGACTGGTTGCATTCATCTTGGACAAAGACGCGGATGATGCACTCCTTGATGCCGGATGGCTAATGCTGTTTTTTCTTCCTAACGAACTTTGACTACCAGATTTGTGCTGCATACGGTTAGATTCTACTACAACAAATGACTTTTGACGCTGTCGCTCATTCCAATGTAAGCAACGCGATAAGGAGTTAAACCAGTCGTCTGATTGACTATTTTTGCAAATCTATAATCAATAATTAGTACCGGTTATCATATATTTAATACAGTTGTGTGCATTCTCCTTACAGTTGGGAACGGATATTTTGATGCAGATATTTTTACGTGGTCACCCTCTGTAGTAAAATGATGATTAGGAGGCTGTGGATTCCCATGACTAAGAAGCGGCTTCAAAATATCTTACGTTTAAGTTCCACTCTTCCACGACCGTCGAAACTAACCCAGGCTGTACTTCGAGAATTGAAAGGCACACAGATTCTAAGGTCAATGGTGTCTGGAACAAGGGTTGGTCGGAAGGACAGAGTATGTGGACAAATAGGTGTAATGAGCATGGCTGGTATATCGGGATGCGTTAATGGACCACCTCCTGATAACTGCAATGCATGATATTAGTAATTTAAGTAAAATAGCCATTTTGAGACATAAACTTAAAAAAAATGCAGCTTACTGAATATGCTGTGCTGCCGGTTGGGGTTGCAACAATCAAACCGTCAGCTGCTACCGTGGTGAGATGTCGATCGTATGAACCATCACTTCCAAACAATTCCAGCTCGCCCATGAATGAGTTTTGACCGCGGTCAACTACAAGGTCGTTTAGAACTTGATACTTCTCGGCAGGTATAGTCGTAAAGCATGGAACACGCATTTTTTCGCCGTCATCCAGAGACTCTTCCAACCACTTCTCCCTATCTTGTTGGTCAACATCTTCTCCATCCACTTCACCAAACATCTTTTGTTTCTTCATCTGAGCTTTCTTTTCCTTACACCAGTCGCCAACAACGACTTTGCCAGTCTTTGGATTGCGCTTCACATTCCTGAATTGAACGTCCTTGGACGTAGCGCAGTTGGGGTTAGGCACACGACGATATACCGTGCAAGTGAATCGTACACGCAAGTTGATTCGAACTCCATTTTCCATGGCTTGAGTAAGATAATGCTGATGATGGTCAAAGTCGAATGGTGTCAAAAAGCCCAACGAACCAAGATGAAATGGAATTACGGGGGGCACGACGTTTTGAAATAGCCATGATGTAAAAAGCACAGTTCCATCACCTCCCAGCTACATGAAGATTCGTCTAGTCAATGATTAGGATTATAAATAGCCTAAAATGGGACAATTACTCACCGTTACAATAAAGTCAAACAACTTTGGCTGTGTAGCGCAGAGTTCTGGTGTCCAAAAGCGCATCTTCTCTTCAAGTTCCGGATTCTCTTGTCTAAAACGCGCTAACTTGAAACGCTTGGAATCTTTAAGTTTTTCGTCAACATAGACAGTAATACCACTTGGTTGGCCGTATCTTGGAGTACGGATAAACCATAGTGCTAATAATCGAGTCATGCGAACCAATGAGATATCTCCAGGCTTAGTAATGATCATGACACTCTTTGGATTATCCCATTTGACTCTCGTTCTTCCTATTTTCTTGGAGACCTCTCGGACAACATCGGCAGTGTCGGCTAAATGGGTTGTGGCTGGCACATTTACATGTCTTGAATCATGTCTTTCGTCTGTACCACCTAAGCCCTCACCACTTCCACGTTTTTCAGCAGCATACAGACGATCGAGGGCGCTTCTGTCTGGGCAAGAATCCTGCTGCGACATTTTTGAGTCAAGAACGGACGAGTGTAAACTTTTTGAACTTTAACCAGAAGGTTTATAAATTATTTGGAATGCAGACAATGAGCTTACGCGGACAGCGGGCCAATGGGATGCCGAGTTCCGAATAGCCACGTTAATGGACAAAATTGACTCACCCATTCAATGTAAAAATATTCAGTGTTTTATTCATATTTAAGAGCGTGCTACCTAAGAGTCAAGTCCAAGCACTGTGCCAATCCATCCGCTGACTAATTTGAAGACAATAGTAGCTCCTTGCTGCTTGATAAAGTTGACGGTAGCGAGGTGGTTTGGGCTCACCCCTACTTCAACCTCGAAAACACATGTTCCAGAATGCTCCTTATTTAATGATCGGTCTATACTCATACTAGCTCGACGGTTTGCTTCGTCTACTGCTATTGAAGATGTCTTTGTTGTTAATGGCACAGACATCCGCTTGCCTGCGTAGCTTTGCTTTTCAGTATCTGAGTCGTCCATAGACTGGTTGACTAATGTCGGAGAATCGGTAGTGGTTGAGCTATTGTCTCCTTGAAGCATAAGTGTACTCAGGGAGCTCATTTTCCTGCCATCATTGCGCATGGTCACAACGCATAGTAGACGATTATGATGACACTGAACAAACGTGACGCCAAATAATTCGCAAGCAAGTCGTATTAAGTTTGTCATTTCTATTTCATATCTCTTTGATAATGGGCAATTTGTATTGTCGTCCAGCGCAGTTGATGCTGATGATGATGTGAAGCTTTGTGTCGTCCCGCTGCTCATGCGGGAGGAGAATCGTTGGGTTGATTCTCGTCCGGTAATCATGTATTTAAAAGTTTGTATCTTGGTGAGTCGTTGGTATATACGTTCAACAGACTTCAACCCGCTTTTTGTATGCGTTTCAGTTGAATCCGCAAACTGAGGTTTGTTAAATTTTAAATGATTGACGATTTTCTTAATGACTGGGGTTTTATGAATTTGGGTGCGGCTGATAGATTGTACACCTAAACGTCGTGCGTGATATCGTAAATCTTGTAATAGTTCGGCGCGCATGATTTCGAGTCCACCTTCAGTGCCGGCTGCAGCTGGTAACGCGGTTGTTGTATAATATGTCGATGCGTTCACGGGATGATAGATTAGAGTCTTATTTACATGTGTTATCATACGATCGTGCTCGGTATCTGCAATGAAATTTCGTCTCAATCGATGCTCCCTTTCTGTGCGGTCAACGATTTCGCAAGCATCATCAGCTTTTGAAGATTTGCAGATGAAATCACTGGTATCAGCTCCTTTATAGAGCCAAGGATCATCTTTCAATACTTGTCGTACAGTCATACGCTTTCGCCTGTCGGTGGAAAGGCATTTGCGAATAGTGGATTGTAGTTCGGGAGAAAGAGAAGACGGCATAGGAAAATGACCCGAGCATACATCAGCTTTTAGTTCTCCCACAGCTTTACAAGGTGACGTTCGATTAGATTGGAGAAAGTGACCAGAATCTGCCAGAATTACTTACTATTGGCATGAGAGAAAGGCTCAAATCCCGTAGTCATACGAAAGAGAATAATTCCTAGACACCAGCAATCGATTTCAGGCCCATAGTACTTTTGACCACTTATTATTTCTGGGGAATAGTAGAGCATGGACCCTTTGAATGAAAGACATGAGATTCATTTTTGCAATCGTAGCTCAAAGGACTCTCATCATACCACATATAGTTTTTAATCTTTGGAGGCCGAAACGATTGCCAAGGCCAAAATCGACCAGCTTTACATCTCCTTCTGGTGTAATCAGGATGTTTGGTGTCTAAATATGTGCATAGCTTCCAGTTAGGTTAAATTCGTGCACAAGTTTGCTAACATGCCCAAACCTGTACCTTGAGGTCTCTGTGCACAATCCAGCGACTGTGGCAGTAACTTACAGCCGCTACTATCTGCTGGAATAATCTGCGGGCTTCGCATTCGGATAATGCTCCTCCTGCTAAATGGAGGTATTGCTCCAGATTGACTCCTGGCACGTATTCCATGATCAGATATAGAGAATCAGCTGTTTCGTATGTTTCATGCAGCTTGGTAATATATTCATGATTCATAAGCTCCATCAATGTTATCTCGCGAACTAATCTAGACATGACACGAAAGTCATGTTTCCTTTTGTCTATTATCTGTTCAAGACGTCTCAGATTAGTTAGGAGTACTATGCATATTCTCGGTACCCTATTGCACTTGCCTTAATAGCGACAAGCCGCCCGGTATCATAGTGTTTGGCCAGCACAACATCGCTGAACTTTCCAGTGCCGAGCGGTTTTAGCAAGTGGTACTCGCCAATACCATTGATTAGACCATCGTTGTTTTCCGCAAGCTTGATCTGGGTCGAGGATGGTTGCGCTTCTGCAACCTTGGCCACCATATCAACGTGCGGAATAGCTCCAAATGTTTTTCTCCACGATAAAAAACCTAGCTGATCGCCAAAACTTCGTCGGGTCATTACAGACTGGAGGTAAATATCAATGTGGTATGTTGTGGTAAGACCAACAAAAGGTGTTTGGCAACTTTGATGAAGAAGAAACAAAAAGTTCAGTTTTGAAGTTCCCCAAGTTGATTCTTAGGCTCATGACCCTCTCTCCTGTAAAAATTCTCGTTTATGGCTTTGGGACGCAATAAAAGCTCCTTTCGACAAAAAAAGTAAGATTTTCTTGCAAGTTCAAATGATACAACAGTCTTTGTTTATCGCGGGCGATTTCGACAGGCCAATTCATACAAGATCGCCTGTGCTCAACAAATTAAATGGCGTTTGGTGTCACGGCCAATGAATTCATACTATATACAACTTCGACAGGCTCTTCCGCCATATGGGTTATAAGTTTGTTTGCAAATTAACAAGCCCTGGCAGAATTTGATCTCTCTATATTTGACAATATCTCAAGTCATCAGCGTGTCTCCTTCTTTTTGGCTAATACTCTCACCCTCAGCGTGTCATCCTATATTCGCATAGGCGCTGGCAACTTGCCAGGGGTAACAGTTTGAAGAAAAAAAAAGGGAGCGCGGTAAAAACCATCTTCCCTTTTTGTATTCTCGATTATTTCACATTCATCAAGTTCGTATTGTATGAAAACGGAGTCCTGTCCAGGGGCCTGCTGTATTACCTAAAACAGCAGGTAATTCACTTTATGCAATATGGAAAGAAAATATAACGTAGAAACTACATAGGCTTATATGTCAAGTATTACTATGGGTATGTGCCTTTACATAAGGGCAGCAACGGCAGCACCGACAGCAGCTACAGAAGCAGCCATAAGCGATGCTTGAACATTGGAGCTTCCGCTGGTCTTTCCAGATGCGCTGGCACTAGCACTGGCATTAAGACTGTTGCTAGCACTGGCCATAGCACTCTTACCAGAGGCACTTGCGGTGGCCATAAGAGATGCACTGGCACCAGAGGCCATAGAAATAGAGGCAGTAGGCATGACAGCAGCAGAGCTGGCGTTCCCTGAGAGTATTACACGATATGTCAGTAGCTGTGGAAACAGAGATAAAACACAACATGTCGTGAACACTCACATGCAGCACTGACGGCTCCAACAGTTCCTTTACCAGTGAACTGGAATTTTCCGGAATAGAACCAGTTGGGTTCGGCACCGATACGGAGCCAGTATTGGCCAGAAGCAAAGTCACCAAGGGGAGTGATCTAGTGGAACAGAGCAAATTTTGAGTATATGGTTGCAATTTGTCTTTCTGCGACACTCAATTCTTGCTTACCTCGAACTTGCCAAGTGAACAATCGATGGGGGCGGCAGTAACGTGGGCAACAATTTCAGCATTGGTAGAAGAACCACCGAGCATATCGATGCTGCATGTAGTCAAGGCGGCACCACCAGTGCTAGAGGTGTTCCAGGTGATATCGCCAACGCCACCAGAGTTCTGAAGTTGAAACGACAAATCGATAATTTAGCAACAGGAAAGAAAAATCAATCTAGAAGGAACCTATCCAAATTTGACATACCCAAACGGTAGAGGCCCAAGGGGTAACAACCTGCAATGAAAAAAAATATAACGATTCAAGGTGATCAAAAGTTAAAAAACGATGTGTTTTCTAAGCGGTGTGGAAAAAATAGCAATAAGTATGCTTACGGTTATAGTGGTGGCGCTGGCTGCAGATGCGCAAGCAACAGCGAGAAGGGCGGATACGGTGAACTTCATATTAATTGCGGAGTGGATTTAGGAAGGGAAGTATTGTATTGAAGCAGAAGCTGCTTGAATTGAATGAGTGTGGTGGGGGGTAAAGTGGAGGGTGGAAAGTAAAGGAAGAAGGAGAATAAAGAGATTGGATGGACGGACGAAATTGCATTGGAATAAATAGGATAGCAAGCGTAAGTCAAATTGCTTGAAACGGAGTATTGGATGTAGAGCTGTTTCTGTGGAACACCAATCTGGTCAAGAGAGTCCCACTGTGGATGGTACTGTGTACCCTAGCTTTAAGTGCATTCAAAACTCAGACATTAACTTTGACATCACTAAATCTGTTTGTATATTCAAGGAGGAAATCTTACGCGTTCCCAGTGTGAAGATTATCCCTGGAAGATTAGGGAAAAAAAGGTGCTCTATATTATTTACAATCTGCACAAGCGATGTGATAACTATATTAAACTGTGATTAGTCTCCGCTACGTGTAATCTCGTGTACAAGGGTGTCACAAAGAACTCGAGATGGCTCTACATGTTCCACACACTCAATTCGCCAGCGGCCTTCCACCTATAAAATTGAGAAGATCGCGTTTTTAATTGATTCAGGTGTTTAGCTATACTTAGCACAAAAGCGAAATGTTTACCCATTGATTCAATACCATCCGATACTCCTTTCCAATCATCATATCTAGGGCGGAAAGTTGTTCTCGTGACGTTGCGCCAGCAAATTGAGCCGCGCTCATGTTTAAAAGTTTCTGCAGATAGAATGAGTAAAGTTTGACGGGGGCACTGCTAGAGACACAAAATTTGGCACGTTATGAAGTTGGCTTACCGTTGCTACATCTTGACTAGACTCAGCTATAATGACAGCCCCGCTACCATCGTCCAAGGACACATATAATATGGCTCCTTCTTCATCTTGTTCTCCGGCAAAAATTCTGACCAGATCCTGCTGATCATATATCGTACAAGCACAAAAAGAACAATAAGGCAGCTGACCTTCTTCTGACACAGTGACGGATCTCAGACACGCTTTGTCTGCAATTGAATAAGTAAAATAAGAATGAGGTACCACATAAAGTAACGAGCCACGTTGTGGTTCCTTAAACGTCTAGTAACCATGATACCTACGTCCAAAGCATTTTAAGTGGGATAATCGAACTCCATCTGCCTTGGCTTCTTCTACCATGCCCGTAGAATCATCATAAATGCCTTCCCAACGCTGAGGTTGGCTTTCCAAATCACTCAAAAACCAATCTGTTATCATGGCACAGATTTGGCATTCCTCATAGCCTTTTGTCATGTCCAATCCAACTATACGTCTGAACTGGGAAGAAAATAGCAAGCATTTGAGACTGGATACTGGAATACTGATGTGAATGCCTGATGAACTATAAAATACCAATTATACTTATAACTTACTATTGACTATCTCGGTGCCACAATCGTTGCTGCCGTTGACCCACCAAGTGCTGTTTCCAGCAGCATTTTCAGATACTCCAGAAGTACTCAAACCTGATATCAAGACGAACTGGCCCTCTCTCAATTTCCTAGAACGATGTCCTACGGAATCCCATAGTGTAATATCGATCTCAGCCGTTTCATCGCTAATTTGAATGGCGTAACGATCCCTTGACTTCTCGCCGTGTGCCCCTATGTATGGAGACTAAAATGAAGCGTTAGTTTATGTAACATTGATTGAATAGATGGTGCTATCTTCAATTTGTACATTATTCGCCTGTTTGCATATTCTTCCCAACAAAGTAACATTGGTCATACGAGGCTTCAGATCTTTGATGTGAATGCGGTCTTTACGCATTTTGCAATCTATAGTGTCCTGCAAACGAGTTTTTAGACATTGGCTGCTTCACAGGTATGCATATTCATATGTTCGTACTTTCCCATCGCTTGATATCTCACTCCATTGCGAAATGATTGAGTTGTCAGTTTGGGTTGATATAGTGGGAGACACAATTCGACTGACGGACGGTTCGGGTCTCCTCATCAGCGTGTTTAAACCAGTCGATATTGCATCTTGCTCAGTCATGCAGAATATGACAGTGTCATTCGTATATTCCAACTTGACGCAGCCATCACTGGTGACCTGACTGGAAGTGGTTGATTTGCATATCCCAGGATGATACAAACCAATGAAGTCGCTCTGGTTCAACATAGCAGACATGATCATTTTCTCATCATATAGAGTCAGAATTGCTCTAGTTCGTTCATTTGAAGTGTCTGTTAGGTAGAGTTTGAGATACTGGCCCTTGCAATTGCTATAAGCTGCACTAGAGGAAATATGTGCAGCTTGTTCTACATACAGAATCTGTACAATTATTTGAGCAACGCATAAAATCCAACCATGTATCCATATCTGTAAACATACCTGCAACCATAAATTATACGTGCGATTGGTAGTTGCCGTGACATCAGTCAATACGTTATGACTGAATTGTGATAGAACAAATGTTTTGTCATATAAAGGAGAAAGCAAGAATATTATATGCTCAGTAGGCTGTATACGAGACATTTTTGAGGAGGTCACCATGTGTTCTCCATTTTCACCCTGTTTAGAAGTTGAGTCGGACGCCGTTATGGGCTTTTCGACATTACCAACAGCCACTCTGATTTTTCGATTCTTGACAAAACACAATTTGAGTTTCATTCTGAAATACCAAAAATCCAGTGGTAAGGGATTTTTACCTCCATGAAGTATCGCGTAGTTGTGTTGAATTGGCCGGTCAATAGGAACATATATTTCTTGTGCAAATAAAGTTCTATCTTCTTGAAGCTAATTTGATCGCTTGCTACCATAATTTCGAAACGGGTACCATTCAGCCTATAATTTCTTTCTACTGTGATCTCTGTTATGCAATTTCCAGGGATATTTCCATTCGCAATAGCATCTATTGAGTGATAATCTATTTGCAACATAAGTGTAATTAATGGCAAACCATCAGTGCATAATCAACAACAAGACATAATATCACATACTTGGACCACTTCCATGCAAGTAATCTTTTTCCATATCTATCCACTTTGACACCTGAGTATCAGTAAGGTATCTTTGCCATGCAAAAGCGTCTAATAGAGAGTCATACGAACTTTGCATTCCATTTCCGTCATCAATATTGCTTCTGTGATCCCGGCAGGATATTCTAATAGTAGGTTTGAAAGCTTTATTGCAGCCCAACTCCTGAGCATTGAGTGAATTTCAAAGAGTTCAATATGTGGTGAACTCGACACTAAGCAACACGGTATCAAAAAAAAAAAACGACATTGCTACCAAGGAACTGTGACACCGACATCAGAGCTTGCCGGCCGTCTTCGTACATTCTGGCTGTCTACTCTGCTCGAAAGTTGTTGCCGGATTGACTCTACTGCTCTTACGAATGCCATTACGAAAGGGAACAAAGGGTGGCCTGCCCCTTGTTCACGAACGCGACCACAAATTTTTTTGAAATTCAGCAACGCGTTCTATTGATTAACGTTCCTTCCTACTCTTTCGAACGGAAACAGAAGCCATTGGATGACGACTGTATTTCTTGAACACATAACCCTTATGGTACATATGTCGTGCAATTCTATATATATTGGTTGCATCATCCAAGCCTGAGTGTGCACGTCCTTCAAACTCCATGCCTAACCTATCCAGCATGGTTGCAATGGTTTCTGGCTTCCCATTATAAAATCGCGCGAATGCCTTTTTGATATCAACCCATCGAAAAAAATAAGCGGGTACGGGTATATTATCATGGTTGCATTGCTGAGTGATAAAGTCTCGAATATCAAATGGACCATCTGCGCATATTCATTAATTAAATTGCTGCTAGTATGTTGAATAGATTTCATCTTCCACGCACCTGTAACAAAAATTGCTGATTTCTCTTGGAACAGCGAATATTTTGCCATCCATGTCTGGAAATCATTGAGCATATTGATAAAATCGGGGCTTTCATCTACCGATTCCTGCGAGTGTATCGTTAATAAGTTGTCAACAGTCGTGGGCAAGCAGAGTCATATTGCTCATCTCACCTGAGTAATTCCGGTCAGCTTTTTGCAAAATTCGCTCAAAATAGGGTTTATGCTCGGTTTAACATAAGATCGATATTGATCAACCTATATGAAAAGACATTAAAGATTGCTCATTTTTCTAGAAGGAAAACAGTGACCCGTCTGGTCTGTTCGACTTACAATTTCGAATGTTTTCCCTTCTACTAATACAACGGGAAATTCAATTATCTCATGTGGATACCTTTTGTCCTTCTCTTCGCAGGTTGCCTCGACATCAAAGAAGAGATAGTAATCGAATGGAGTTACGGTGGGTCCTTGTTCATCACTTAATATATGTTTAGTACACTGCGATCAGTCTTGGCAGTATAGGATTGTACCCATACCTCTCAGTTACGCTTGTTTTCACATTGGCCTCGTCTGCTGCGGTCAGAGCAATTTTTTGTGCTTTTTTGAGCCTTTTAGCCAAAGTCTCTTTGTTGCCTTTTGACGACAACCCGAGAGTTTCTAAATCCAATCGCATTTTAGCGACACCACTAACCAATTGTTCGACTTCATCTGTCGCTCCAGTTTCAGCTACAGATTCGGGTGCATTGCTCATTTGTGACTGAAAAAAAGTCAGAAACCGATCCGTAGATCAAGTCAACTTCTTAAACAGTCCTGGCAGCGGAGGTTTGCTCAATCATTTTATCCCAATGCTACGATTCAAGAAACACGACAAAGGTGAGCTGTTGCCTGGTACAAGCACGCTATACTACTCAAGCTAACATTTAACAAAAGGAGACGATCGAGAATCAAGGTCAGAGGATAAAGACCGGCGGGATCGACGTAGAGACGACGATACATACAGACGCCCTCGAAATACCTCCAGATCTCCGTCACCACGACGACGAAGAAGCAGAGAGCGAAGATCACGCTCTCGATCGCCTGATCGACGTGACCGTAGGCAACGCAGTCGGTCACCAAGAGATAGAGATAGACGATCTGGTCGAAGAGATGATAAGGTATGTGGTTTGAACAGCAATAACTTTGGGTATCCTATAACACTAAGCAACAAAATTATAGCCAAAAGCAGAGAGAAGCGAGAAGAAAAGCACTACTGCTGGAGATAAACCAAAAGCTCAAGCACTCCGAGTCTCAGGACGTATGATTGAAATAGAATGTAATGATCGTTTAGGCAAGAAGATAAGAGTAAAAGCCAGGTAAGCTATCGTGGTGTCTCATGCTCAGCATTATGAAAAAGTGAAGTTGACGCGAGTACATAGCCCCAAAGATACCGTTGGTGATTTCAAAAAGTTGGTAGCTGCTCAGATTGGTACTGAAGCCAAAAAGATTATTCTTAAAAAGTGGTATAAGGAATTCAAAGATCACATTACCTTAGATGATTGTAAGTGAACTCCTCCTCCAACAGAATTATAAGCAATTGAAAACTAAAACTTCCTTTTTTAGATGAAATTCATGATGGCATGAATATTGAACTTTACTATCGCTGAGTGGCTATCAGTTTGCAATGTATCTCATTAGTATGACTTTTGAAGGTCGTTTTTTTCATTATCAAATACCGAACAATATCACTAAAGCCTTGTTTTGCCTATTGCGTGGCTGTCATATATACCCTATAAGCTATCAACATTATGTAACACGTGTGACGTTCAATGTGCAGTTCTTTGTATTCGTCCGTCCGAATTGAGAATAGAACAATCACTCAAGCAAAGCAATCCTACAAGGCGTCTTCGACAAGCAATCCTGCAAATCGTCTTTAACGATGCGTGGATTTGATATATTATGTCAAACCTTTAAAGTTTGTCCTTACCCCACAATGACAGAATTTGGTGGTCTTCAGACGTCAAACATTCATTCAGCCTCCTAACTATTCTTGACTTGCCGATATCATGTGGCACCAAAGTATTGTGAGCTATCGAACGAAGAAATCTTATATACCACACCAAAACCAACATGGTAAGCTAGATTGTAATGCAAATAGAGGCTAGTAAGAATCATAAAGCCGCTTGTACTTTATTGTGTGCCTGTCGTTACAGTATACTGAGTGCACATAATGCTTCCCTCCACCGCACTGTCATTTAACGCGATACAAAGTCCCAGGACGGCCGTTACTTTTTAAACTAAATAGCCGAGAGGACGTGTCAACGGGCGCTTGCGCCAGGTTCGAAACCCGTTGCAGTGCGACATTATGCTCAACAGCAGCACAGGATTTTCATTTTTATTGACGTTAGGAAAGCTTTAGTCCATTTTTCATGTCACTAACTATACGCTACTGGATGTGAATTGTGACAGGGAGATCTTTGCACAGGATTTTTTTTTTTTTTTTTTGAAAATCAGAGGTCCCGGCACGTGAAACTCGCCCCACTGATTGGCTCATCACTTGATGGCTGGTGTCACCGAGTATGAGGGAGAATGCAAATAATGCTTGTTATGCTTATTCCATGTCGCCATTGCTGTACGTATATAAGAGAAAACAGTTACTGCATATCCAAATTAGTTATTCGCCCGGTCTAAACGTATTTGTGACAATCTCAAAAGGTAAAGTGAACTTTAAGCTGCATTTGCTTTTCAGCCTTTGCTGTTCTGGTAAATTGGTTGGATCACGTTGAATATGAAATATATTATAGGAAAAAGGTATCTACTTTCGTCTAACGTTCTCGGTAAAGCGTTAACATAGCTTCGAGAAAGACAAAGGTCTGTATATGTACATGTTGAACAGGGTGCATCCAGTGCAAGACCCGACAGTATAGCAAATTGAGTAAAAAATAAAAAAAATACATCAGGAAAGAAAAAAGCTAATCTTTAGCAAACCAATGGAGCTGTAAGTATTTAAAACATGAATATAGCGGCTGTATCTTGTCGCCAGAGGTTCGTTGGTTGATATTCTTCCCAATCCTCTTCATCATTTTCATTAATACACTTTTTGTTCTGACCACTAAACATTGACTTGAGTGTTCCTTTGAAACCTTTTTTTTCCTCTCGGCAGTAATACTTCCATGGGCAGTTTCGTTCATCGTCCAATTTGGCGTCATAAATAAACCAATCTTCTTCATGATCTTGACGATCAAAATAATGTACTTTAGGAGGCTCCTCTGTGAAGGATACTCGGCGCTCGGGACGGATAGAGCATGGATCTGAAGTTACTACTGCTGTTCTTGCTGGTGGTGGAGTGGTAGGAGAGATAGATTTTGAATTCTGCTCTACTTGGGATGATCTTCTTATGTTGAGCTTTGCAAAAGCATTGGTGAGTTTTCGAGAGTTATTTTGATTTGATGGCAGTACTGTGATAGACATTGAGTGGGAAGAAAGAGTAAACAAATGCACTAGCGAAACCATGGCACGACCTTTTTTAATTCCCCACAGCGTCTAGTTGTATGAGCCAGAGGGATGTCACCTGCCCAATTTGGAAGGAGTAAGCGCCACAGCCAATGATTGGACTGACAATGTTTGATCAGATGCTACTGAGAAAATTTGACTGGCTACAATCCAACACCGAAAAAATGACTGCCCACTGCATCCAAATAAGTGGCAATCTCATATGATGAGCAGCCAACTCATTAAATCATTGATACCGTATTTGAGTAACTGCCTCGCAGTGAACATCGGGTTGGTTCAGCCCAACTGGTTATTCTGCTAATTTGCTGGTACTTTCGGGCTTAGTATTGGCTTGTTTCGTCTTTATGGTTTTTGATTCACCTGCACCACCAAAAGACCCAAGGAATACTCAAACTTGTATAAAATTTTTTCATCCATGCTGGACCTGGACTCTGATATGGCTAAGCCGCACCCACAGAGCCACGCATTTCTCAAACATTGTTGAATAGCCATATTTTTTATCCTTAAAGTTTTAGACGCTGTTGAGTTTATTTAACTTGACTCTGTTACGAAGGTTTTTTGGTTGGCTTTTGAAAAGTGGCCCGGCCAAAAAAGATTATAGCAATTAAGCCAGGCCACTGGGGGCCAAACCAAAGCCAAGCCCAAGTCGACGCAGTGAGGTAAGTTTTTCCAGGAGTTGAATAAAAGTTCAAAGCCTATAATTGTTCTATTTTGAGGATGATGATCGGGGTTAGAATTCAGCCAATGACGATCAAGCCTTAGCAGGCGCACGACGCATTTTGGTCAAAGGGACAGGTCCCAAATTCATATTTTTTTATAACTCAATATTAAAAGTTGGTTCGTTGAATCTTCTTTTCAACACATTCTTCTACTGTTGTTCAAGTTTTTTTTGTCCTCAAATTGACACTTGGTGCCTTTTGATTCTAGACGACAAAACTCTCCTTTTGTCATAGTATTCGATTCACTCGAATTAATAGCAGTTTACCCACAAAAAATACTACACAGTACACCATCCACCTGTCGCCAAAACAGTAATTTCAGTGATGGTACAAATCACATTTAGTTTCCAGGCATTCAGCTTTAATGGCATTTGCCAGACTGTTGCTCTGTCTCTCTGCCCACTTATCGGAAAGTATGACGGAATCGAACCCGTCTGCTATTCTCGTAACGTCGACCTTGCTGGCACCCTGATTTTTCAGCCAGGTAATATATATGACTTTTTCGCGAATAGAATACACCATACAACGCGTGCTCATCTTACCACTCTATTTCAATAGCTACCCTTATCATCGACATTGTTGCTATCATCATGACAGCTATTATGATTTATCACATCAAGTCCAAGTACACGGCTGTCGGTATGTACATCACCTATATTAGGCTTGTTACAAAATAGCGGGGCTTTGCCTAATGCGATAGCCTCTTGTTAAAATAGGTCGCAAGGAAATCGTCATGTTCTTCTACCTGTATATGATTACCGTCTTTTTGGAAATGCTTCTGGTCACCGGTATCATACCTACCGCTTCTTCGGTTTACCCTGTAAGTTATTATTATTATTATTATATTTGCATTGCTTTGTTTGTTATGAACCTTTCATTCATAACTAAACTAACTTTGAAACGAATGTTGCTGTTTTCAGTGGTTCACAGCTGTGCATATTGGTTTAATAAGTGCCACATTCTGGTGTCTGCTATTGAATGGTTTTGTTGGTTTTCAATTTGCCGAAGATGGTACACCTTGGTCACTTTGGGTAACATATCAAAATTCCCTTTTTTAAACAATTAGCATCATAACATTTTTACTAACCCAGAATTCAAAAAGTCAATCCGTATTAGTTCGTTTGTTGTGTTCCTGATTGTGGGCTTCATTGCTATTGCTACATTCAACAGCTACGGTCCTTTCAGCTATCAAAACCCTGCCGTCCTTTGGGTCTTCTACTTCATTGTCAACGGCATCGCCTTTGTTGTTTACGTCATCCTTCAAATCATCCTTGTTGTCAATACCCTGGATGACCGATGGCCTTTGGGTGATATCTTGTTTGGCACTGCCTTCTTCATCATAGGTCAAGTCATCATGTACATCTTCTCAGTTGTGATCTGTGACCAAGTCAAGCACTATGTCGATGGCTTGTTCTTCGGTACTATTTGCTCACTGTTGGCTGTCATGATGGTCTACAAGTACTGGGATTCTATTACCAAGGAGGACTTGGAGTTCTCAGTTGGCAGTAAGCAAAATGTGTGGGAAGTTAAGGAGCTTTTGGGCGAAGATGAATTGAATCAGAACTACAACTCCCAAGAGAGATTCAATGCTCCTCCAGCTCCTCACCATCAGCAGCAGCAATATGGACAACAATATGGACAATTTGAGAGCAATGCCTATTAATTGCTAAACAGCTTTTTTTTCTCTCACTCTTTTTCCATCTATGTTTTTCTCCTTTTATCCTCACGCTGTAGATATACAGTTTCTCTTTTTCACAATTGTCCTTTTTTCTGCGCGCATAATCAATACAATCACGTTACATTTTTTTTGAATTTGGTGGGCTAATTTACAGACAAGCAATACTGAACCGTATGCGTTCATGCAGTCAAACTTTACAAAAAGAAAAGAATGTGAAATAGAAGGCGACCAACAAGTGAGAAACTTAGTAAAAAGTTTGTAATGAGACTCAAGGTCAATGCTGCTGCAAAATGACAGCTGTTACCAACAATAGGCGCACGGATTCTGAACCGTAGACTTTTCATGCAAAGGAATTTCCATACCAAGAAAACAAAAAATAAAAGGCCGACCAAGACATATTAAACCTTAGCGACTAAGCGTTGGTAATGAGTAAGCCTCAACAATCAAAACAGCCGCAGTGTGATTTGTCAAAAACAGGTCAACGATTATGTGCAGCTGTATTGTAAAACAGTGGGATATATATCGGCAGTTCAACCTATAATGGTGCCATAATTTGTGCATAAAACTGTTACGAATATAGCCTATTTTCCAGGCTTCATCAGCTTGCCTAAGTTTAGGCTGGGATTCCCGCAAAATGGGGTGATCTGAGACATTCCGTTCGTGCAGGATTCTTAGCTGTGGCAAATCCAGAACAAGCAATTTACTGTACATTTTCTGGATGGAACCGATTGGAAACAAGGCGCCAACACATGGTCCAGGATGGAAATTTTCTGCGCCTTATAAAACCGACTGCCAAACATGAAGTTGCATGATTCAACTCACTTCTTTTTTACTTACATCAAAACATGTCTGTGCCACTGGATCAAAGACGCCGCATCGCCATAGCTTATGATGGCACTGAAGATGCAACCAAGTTATTCAAATGGGCTATTGACAATATCTTTCGCCCGCAGTCAGATCATATTATCCTATTGTCTGCAGTATCTGGCGGGGAACAAAGGAGAGGTAGCATTACAAGCAACGGTGGATCACCACGTCGTCGCTTATCACTTCCTATGACTTCTGCCAGACCGAGCGAGGTCAACGAAATGCTCAATGATCCAAGCCACAAGGATCTCGCTGCCTCTGATGTCGCCAAACAGCGCCTTCAAGATATGGCCAGAGAATTGCATACTCTCAATGCCACAAGCGAAGAGCACATTTTATGGGGTGATCCTAAAGTCCTTATCCCCAAATTCACCACAAATCATTCGGTAGACCTATTGATTATTGGCTCTCGTGGCCTCAGCAAAGTCAGAAAGGTATTTGTAGGCTCTGTATCCGAGAATTGCATACATGAGTGTCCATGTCCTGTTCTCGTTGTCAGAAACACCACGATTTAGTAAATTTAGCAAGAACAAGTGCGGGTTCAGCTAGGCAATGGCGGATTTGACCAAACATTTGACACGCAGATATATTCTACCCCGCAGCCGTTAATTTTAAACTCTTTTGTTCAAACCATTATTTTAAACCCTTTTTTGCCAATTCATCAATAAAGGGGATACCCTTAGTAACTAATTTATCATATATGGTTGGTCAAATGGAAATCACTTTTCTGGGCACCAGTTCAGCAGTGCCGTCAAGGACGCGAAATCAACAATCCATGGCGGTGCGGCTACCCACTGGCAAAGTACTTTTAGTCGACGTTGGCGAAGCATGCCAGCACCAATTCCAGAAGTCAAATCTCAAGGCAGGTCGCATTGGCGCAATCTTCATCACCCACATGCATGGCGATCATTGCTTTGGCCTACCGCCACTAGTCAGTACTTTGTCAATGGGAGATCTCACGGACACGTTTGAGATCTACGGTCCAGCTAACCTTCGGGTATGGTTGAGAACCACGTTTCGTGCGACTTATGCGACTTTCAATAGAAAATACCGAGTTCATGAAATACTTCGACCTGGTGATCCGATAGATCACAACGTTGACTTATTGGACTATGAATTACCTGGTGAAAACATCACAATGACCGCTTCGCCACATCCACATTGGTCTATTCAGTTACCCGACGGTTACAATGTGACCGCAGTACCTATACTACACTCCATCCCGTCTCTAGGATACATAATTCGTGAACCAGATGTACCAGGTAGGATTGATTTATCCGAGATCAATCCTATCTTGGAGAAGAATAAGGAAGCTTTGGCAGCGAAAGGAGTGAAAAACCCAATGACACTTTTGAGTCAATTGCAGAAAGGCAAAACCATTGAGCTGCCTGACGGGACCACACTAGCACCCCCAGCTTCACGAAGAGGAAGAAAGGTCATCATTCTTGGTGATACGAAGGATGCATCGTCCTTGATACCCTTTTGCACTGAGGAAACTCCACACATTTTGGTGCATGAAGCTACAAATGCCCTCACGTCTTTAGATCCGCCTGACATGACATTGGCACAAGTCGAGGCTACCACCCTAGATCATGGACATTCCACTCCCCAGATGGCTGGTGCTACTGCCAAGGCTATTGGAGCGCAGCATTTGATCATGACCCACTTTAGCTCCAGGTACCGAGGCGACGAAACGCCAGAAGCTCTGGCGGTGATGAACGAGATATGGAAGCAAGCAGTTGAAGCTGTTGGTCATGAAAATGTATACTGTGCTCGAGATTTGTGGACTTTCCAAGTAGCCATATAATTCTCAAATTATCGTCAGTTGATTATATATCTGTAATAAACTTGTACCATGTGCTTTATTTGATTGAATGTCCAATGATTGAAGTTTTTAAGGTGACGACTATTAATATGGGGCTGCTAGAGCGCTGCAATCCCGAGCAAGATGACCAGGCTAGATATGTGGCCATAAGTATTAGCTGATCGTGTAGTTTTCAATTCTACTTAAACCGTTCACCTTACCTGATTACATTTGAAACAGACCAGAGGCTCACTGCGACGCCCACTATCTCTGTTATAAGTATAACTGCGGTTCTTACGATAATTGTCAAAGACATCTCCAGAACTCTGTGGACGGGGAGTGGACTGTGCTGCTTGGAAATAAGTTGCACCACCACCTCCACCACTGTTAACGCCGCCAGCTCCTAGACCAGCTCTTGGTGTATCCCAAGTGCCAGTCTGTTGTTGAAATTGTTGAAAAGGTTGAGGTTGATTTGATTGTCGAAAGCGTTGTTCAGTTCCGGCTGAATATCCAAGACCACGGCCAAATTGAGCTGGAGGGGATCTAACTTGTGATCTTGGTGGTGTACGAGAGCGTGCGGGCTGTCGCCTGCCAGGTGGTGGAGACGTTGATCGTGATCGAGATCGACTCCTTCCAAATGAAATACTACGCTTCCGACGATATCTTGGCCGGGAGGTGCTTCTTCGGCGACTTCTTGATCGGCTACGGCTACGGCTTCGAGTTCGCTGTCTATATAGGAAAAGTTTAGGAATGCATATACATGGATCGTGCATTCTGGAAACCTTGAACTCACGGGCTTCTTCCTCGAGTTCTCTCAGTACCAGTGTGATAGCTATCATCTGGGCTTGCACTACGCTTATCTCGAGCACGTTGTGACAATCGACTTTCCTCTACACGCTTTCTGTGAGCTTGTAATTCCTCAGCCTTCGCTTTGTCAGTCTGTACATCTCCAAGATATCCATCAAGGAAGCCATTCTCCCAACCTTCAGCATCAAATTTGGTGTCATCGTCAAAGGTCAATCCATCATAATATACATTCATCGCTTGTTTGAGCTCCTCTGTTGGTAATGGTCGACTGGGAACTGATATGTCTTTTGTTTGTATTGCTTTATAAGGGGTATCATCCAACTAAGACAGATGTTGAGATATTGTTTCGAGATCGAGATTTTAATGAAGGCAAATTTACCTTTGCTAGATCTATCATCGGTCCAACGGGTAATTCAAAATAACTCTTTTTTGGTTGTTCCATTCGCATTGGTGTTGATATCTGAGAATTATTACTTTCAACAAACTCACTCCCCTTCGCGTGTGGTGACTGTTCTGGCCGCGACGACGCATTCATTGGCATCACCATAGCGTTTTGTATCAAGGTAATGATAGGAGGACCAAAATATTGTCTTTCCTTCCAAATGCCAATAACCTGCGATGACAGCGGTCAGCTAGTTGGAATTAAACAGAAACAATATGGAGAAACAGCGCACCTTTAGCACTTTCTGCCGACCCTGTTGGTCACATTTGGGACAATGGTAGGCCAGCCTTAGAAGAGGTACTAACTTTGGATATAGTACATCAATCATCCATCTTTCTTGTTTTCTCGATCTATCATAACAGTTAGTAAATGACATTGACAAGTAAAGCTTAATTAAGTCGTAACTTACCCATGAGCCAGTAAATCATTGACAAGGTATATAATATGTAATTTGTCGTCGAAAGTGTCGGTGTTCCTGACCAGCGCTATCATTAGATCCGTTAAGCCTTCGAATTGACTTTGTTGCTTACAGTGGTGAGTAATCCAAGTTTTTCCAGCCTATATAGATAGGTTTGTGTAAGATCGTCAGTGTTGGGAGGAATAGATTGGCACAATGCCAACACTGTGTCAAGAACAAACATCGTACTTCAACATGGGCTCTAGAACATTCAATGATAATCTTATGTAATATGGTCCAGATATCTTCCGCGTCTTTAATGCTGGATGCTCCGTCACTTGTTGTCATCAAGAGCTTGGCGAACTTTTGATATGCGATCGTGGTTGAGTTCGTGTCGGTAGCAGCAACATCAGCTCCTGGCTGTTGAGTTGGCTGTGAGTTCATCACGTCGGTTCAACTGATGCGTACAATGCAATGAGCCTTTCTACAGTCTAGTGGACACCAATGAAGAGCTGTAGAGGCACGAAAAGTACTAGGACCAGTTTAGAGCACAGGCGGTAACATTTCTTTGTTCAGGTTCGCAGTGGCTATATGACAGTCAGCGTGTGACTGCCCAATAGCACAAGCTTGCCCTCTTAGTGCTACTTCTATCATTATATACAGAACAGACTACAATCACGCAGATAAACAACAACTAGGATGTGGTGCAAACATTGTAATGAAAACTTTTGTTCAAACTGACTATTGACCTACAATTAAGCTCTTTTTATCTGGTTTTACTCGGTGTTGAGTTTCCCAATAAGGTATATATTCGCCTTCTTCAATTTCCTCGAACTCAATGTTTTCAGTTTGGTTTCCTAGGCGGGGTATCCGAAGGTATGCTTCGGTGCCAAAGCCCTCCATAGTCATGATCTTGAGTTCGCCGCCCCAGTATTCAGAATACACTTTGCTCATCGGCAATCCAATCCCTAATCTCTGATCTTCCTGACCTTGCCAACTCCACGGCTCTCCCTCTTCTTCTGTGATACGCGCTTCCATCTTGGGCATTTCTTTGAATTTCTCGAACCGTTTTTCAGATGTAAACGACCAAACATCTCGATACGTTTCTGGCGTCATACCACCACCTTGGTCAGATATGCGCAGTAAAATGTCGGTGTCATTGGAAGATATGGTGACGGTGACCGGTGGTATAGCATCAAGATGATTAGCCTCTGCCATCCGTAAAGTGTGTCGAACGGAGTTTAGTACCAGTTGATACACGATATATTCAATATGTTCGGAGATGTATGTGAAATCGCTGCAATTTCGATGTCCATCAATGATGATAGGAGGACACTTGTTGCTTGGACCCAATTTGGTTCCAATAAGAGTAATGCATTTGTCTATAATATTCTTGAGATTGCAGTTGGTGAAAATGGTTCCAATTTGCTCGTCACCACCACCAAACGAGTGAACACTGCTATCAGATAATGCTATATGCTGTTCAACAATAACTCTCCGCGAAATCCTTGATCGCAGCATTTTGTTCATAAAATTGTTGGCGTGAGCAGCGGGTATATGTTGAGAACATTCTGAAATGCCCATGGCAAGTTGAGGTATGACCACCAAATGATCTCGCAATAATGATCTTATAAGATCACAATATTTTGCATTGTCCTGCGTGTTTTCAATTGGCGGTACTTTTCTAAATTTGTCAAATGCTGTCCAGTATAAGTCATATACCAGCTGTATGTGGGGATTGGTACCAACAATGAAAGGTAGTTGTTGAAAGTCTCTGATCCGATGCGCCAATCGAACGGGAAGCTCCTTTCGTACATAATTTGCGCTTTTAATCAAGCGTTCTTCGTTCAATCGTTTTCCAAAGAAAACCAATTGCCTTAGCGTAATAGGTGTAACCTTTTGTTCAACATAATAGTCCAGAGTCTTGTTTTGGTAAAAGTGTGCAGGGGAATGAGACGCCTTTGGCTCCAATGAGGAATTTACAGAAGTGGTGGCTGCGGGAGACTTTGCACTTGAAGAACGCCGGAGCGTTGCTGGCATGGACAGCGCTCGCCTTTGGGATGCGACAGTCCTCAGCATAATGTTTTTCAAGTGGCAATGTTAAGAGAAAGAATGGAGAAGTTGGCTTAACCTGTGACCAGCTGCGTAGGAGATTGAACGTGGCGGGTGGATCTTTACTCAACTGAGCTCAAAGAAAAATCGTCAGCAGATAAAGGAATACCAACAATGGCTAATGCTAGCTTATTTATTTACAGCATAAGAGATCGATAACGAATTCCATAAACATGTTGCTACAATGAATGGAAACCTAAAGACGAACAGTCATTATGAAAAGCCAGATTATCCGTTCTGTCAGCATGATTATCAATGGCCAGTCATTGACTGTGTTTCGAAAACCCAGTCTCGCTTCTCCGCAAAGTCAGCTATGACAACGAATGTGTTCAGCAGGATTTCTATTATCTAGCTCCTTTCTGCTTATTCAACTAAAAACCTCGCAATGTCTTCTAGTAAGTCGCCATTCCGCAGTCAGCTATTTCATAGTCTTTCAAATATATTAAAGCATAACAAACACCTCACTCATCTATAGATTTGCGCATTGCGTGTATTGTAAGTATAACATAAATCAATTCCACCCGAAAATAGTCCAGCTTAAAATATCCTGGGATTCACAGACAGTGCCACTTACCAGTGCGTAAAGCAGCTGGGTCAGTGGGCACTCATGTTCACCTTTTGGCTTGTGATATTCCAAGGCTATTTAAACTTTTTCCACGTGTCCTAATGAATTTCCTTTCCCATTGATAGATGGTTGGTTTACCTGCCAGAGGTAAAACCTACATTGCACAAAAAGGTGTGGTTAAAGAAAACTTCTAATAAGCTGTTATGTTTATGGTTTGTTAACCTCTATTTGGACATTTGATTTACAGTGCGTAGATATTTGACCTGGTTAGGCATCAACACCAAGGTGTTTAACGTGGGAAATTATCGGCGAAAGTTAGCTGGTGCTCATGTCCCTCACACATTTTTTGATCCGGCCAATTCCGAAGGTGAAAAATCAAGACGAGAGGCTGCTGCCGAAGCACTCAATGATATGATTAGGTGGTTTGATGATGAAGAAGGCATTGTGGCGATATATGATGCCACCAATAGCACCAAAGCTAGACGTGCTTGGTTACATGAAAGTTTGAGCAAGAAAGATATTCAAGTACTTTTCATTGAATCTATCTGCCAAGATGAGGAAGTCATTCTAAATAACATAAAAGATGTCAAGCTATCAAGTCCAGATTATTTTGATATTGATCCTGATCAAGCAGCAGAAGATTTCCGAGCAAGAATTGACCACTACACGGATCAATATGAAACCATTACGGAAGACGGCCTCACTTATATCAAACTCATCAACATTGGTTCTCAAGTCATCATCAATCTGATCAAGGGTTATTTGGAATCTCGCATTGTTTATTACCTCATGAATTTACATATTGCCCCACGCAAGATTTACATGAGCCGAGTAAGTGGTTCACACGGGTTAGGAGGAATGCTTTTTTCAGCGTCTAATTTGATTTGTTTTTTTAGCATGGCGAATCGGTCTTCAATGTGGAAGGAAAGATTGGTGGTGACTCTCCTCTTTCTCCAAGAGGTGAGATGTATGCCAGCAAGTTACCAGACCTCATTAGCCGAAATTTGGGAGATCAAAATCTCACTATTTGGACGTCAACCATGAAACGCACCGTCCAAACAGCTTCACTTTTATCTCACCCTAACAAGAAGCAATGGAAGGCATTGGAGGAATTGGATGCTGGTGTTTGTGACGGAATGACATATGAAGAAATTGCAGAAAAGTACCCTGAAGACTACGCCAACAGAGATGAAGATAAATTCAACTATAGATATAGAGGAGGCGAGTCTTATAGAGATGTTGTATTGCGTTTAGAGCCGGTTATCATGGAACTGGAGCGACATCAAAACATCTTGATTATTGGTCATCAAGCTATTCTTCGTTGCATCTACGCGTACTTTATGAACTATAGCCATGAGGATTTGCCATATATCAAGATACCTTTGCACACTGTGATTGAACTGACACCTAAAGCTTATGGCTGTGACGAGAAGCGATTTAAGGTTGACATTGAGGCGGTTGACACGCATCGTCCTAAGCCATCGAGAGGCGCTTCGCTTCGAAGAAAAGCTTCCACTAATCTTGCAAGCAAAGCTCCTGGCAGCCTGAAGATTCCAGCACCTGCTGGAGCTAGCGGTGAAATTGTTTATGACCCAATGAGCCCTATCCTTCCCATTACTAGTCCGAAGCTGACTGCCAGACCAAGTTCAACTTGGGTGCCGACTGCTAAAGATCAAAAATCACCAGCCTCTTTGTCAGCAGATATGGCTAATCTTCAACTTAACCAGGAGCAATGATTGGAGTGTCTACAAACAACATTTTAATTTCAAGTTGCTCAGTTCACAAGTTTGATTCTCCCTCATTCATCTCCTTCTAACCTCACTCACTTTTGCAAGCCTACATGTTCGCCAATACACCCATATTCCACTGTTGTAGATATTTCAAAAGATAATATATCTATATCAATAAACGTTTGTCATATCAGAACACTTGCCATTGACAATTACAGGCAGGCTGCGTAATCTGTTATCAAATCCGCAAAAAGGTTTTATTTTGGTATTGCGAATACGAAGCAATGGAAATTGACAGTTTGTGTACTGCTACATCATGTATGCATCTCATTATACGCACACGTGCGAACAAATGAGTGCAAAAAAGCAAGAAAAACGGTATCTGCGTATAGAACAAGATCCTGGGATCGAAAATATGAAAAAGTATCTTACGATTACAGAAAAAGGCTGGTCATCTACAAGAACAAAAAAATATTTAAAATGATAAAAGAAAATCACAAAATAATAGAGTTAGTAACCCGAAGAAATGTGCAGCAAGCACGTAATTGAGAAAATTGACAATCACTTTGAATTGTTTAAAACCAACCCGGAACAGAATGGATGCCAAGAGGGACGGAACCATCTGTTATATTGGTTGAGATTGATTCGATGCATACCCATATTTTCCATAACATCGGTGTCAGTAATCAAATTGGTGACGGCCATGTTGCCGGTGACAGTGACTGATGTTGGATCAACAGTAGTAGTAACGGCTTTCCTATCCTTCTTTTTACAGGTCAGCGCTAACAATGGCAGTGATAGCTTGCCGCCAGTATGAGTCGGTACGGCCATATTTCGTTTGATGAGGTTACGAAACAATGTATACTGCTTCACCTTATGCATCATCAAATGCTGTTTATCTTTTACAGACTGCTGCAGACTTTGCAGTTTTTTCTAGAAATGGACAACCATAAATTATTTGACATTATCTGCAACTTGTGGCGATTAACTACCCACCTCTAACACCTTTGTCTCTTCGACAACTCTGTCAGATAGTTTTTCAGTAGCTGCTTTTGATGAAGGGTTGTCGATACCTGCTAGTCCTAGCCATCTGATCTCTTTTCGGTCCTTGGCTATAATGCCCATGGCCATCAACACATTAAGTGCATCATACACTCGGCGTCGAATATTTTTCTGATCGTATTGGCCATCTGAAAAGGTTTGAATATCGGCTGCTAACTCGTCTGCAACTGCATTGTAGGTTGTCACTTGCTTTTCTCGAACTTTTTTGCACACTTGTTGGCTGAAATGTCGTAAGCCCACGGCTCTCTGTTGCTGTTGACTGGCTAACGGAGCTGTGATGGATGATTCTTCAACATAAACAGAATTGCTTGTTTCAGACCGATATCTTTTTGGAGTGTGTTGCTGTTCGATTGTATCTGCTGTGCTCGAGTTATATGCAAATCCGCTTGTAGTCATTCTTCTTTTTCTATTACCAGAAATATTATGAGGCGGACGCCCTCTAGGAGCATGGATAGCTGTAGGGCCGGCATTTTGAGTTTCAGGCACATATATTTGAATGACGATATCATTTTCGGACTTGACAGTGCTGTCGGTCGATTCACTATACTTGGCACAATCTTCAACATTGAGGATGGATGCTATTGAGCCTTTACGGCTGCTGGGTCTACTATTTGGGCTGTCAGAACGAGTGGTACATGAGCTACTGTCATGAAACTCGTTGGAGCTCCGCTTACGAAGTACATGGCTGGTTTGTGATTTGGGCGAAGGACTGTTGGACGGCGTAACAATTTGCTGAATGGATGGAAGTATTTGTGTCTGTGCCTTAGGTATATTTGATATAGGTTTTAACTCAAAACCGTCGTTGACGGTGCCGTCATATTCATTTTGGTCAATACAAGGTTCTACAGACTGCTTAAGAGATTGGTAAGGTGCAAAGAAATAACCAGCAGATGAACGGTCAAATATTGCAGGAAGTTTTGGTTTGAAAGAACGAGCTAAAGATAGTGGTGGCGATGGAAGTGGTGACGAGGCGTATTGATTTCCTGTTTTAGGGGGTGGTGTTGTATGGGTCATATAATAGTTGTGTTGGTCAGCTAAAAGCAAAGGAGAGGACATTTTTGAAACGAGTGAATGGAGGATGAAATGAAAGTAAAGGGTCAAGGATGTGCTTGGAAGATAAAAGAGAGAAAAGCGGAAAAAGGCGGTAGTTTGAAAGCAAAACTGTTACGGATGTTTGATATTCTCTGTTTATTTGGGGCACAACACCTATACTCATTAGATCACTGTGATCACAGTTGAAATGGTCCACGCGCTTCGTTTCATCCTTCATTATCGGCTGATAAGTTTTGCTTTCTATTTGCTATATGGGCTTCGGTACTTACCCTGTGTACCACCTGTCATCATGAATACTAGGTGGTTTAGGTAACAATCTCAGCACGAAAACCATCTCACCAAAAGTCAGGATAAGTATGAAAGAAATGAAAATAGAATTTCTTCAAGAAAATGACAATCTGTGCAATTCGGGAGTGATACCTCCAAAAACGGGGCTCCCGAAAGCAAAAGATTCAGAAAGACGCCCCACCGACTCCTTTTTTTGGCGCGCTTCTCAACCATCAATGTTCCCCGCCCCCTTTAAATAAACATAAAATTGGCCAATGAAAATTCTGATCACCAAATGGCCTCTGAACCAAACTTATAATTTACTCGCGCCAACTTGGTACACGACAACAATATTGAAATATTCAACGCGAGTAGTTTCAGATGAGTTGATTGGCAAAATGACTGCAGGTTAGGACTTTCGGCTGGTTTGGCGGTCCGGAGTACTTTAACTTTTTCCGATGCAGATTTTCGCAGCCATTATTGACCGTGTTATAATATTCTTAGATTCGCAGTTATCTGTCAATTTTTCGACACGCTGAGCAGACGCCACATCAAGAAAAAGAACACATTGCGTCAAATTGAGCGCCTATTAAGGTTGTTCTTCTCTATACACTAGAACGCTAGTATTACAGCTGGCTTTATTTTAATGATGGCATCCATCGCTGCGGGATCAATTTTTCTCAGCAGCAACTTGCTTTAACCAATTGTATCCAAAGTCATTGGGAACCAGCATGCCTTTCTGAACAGCTGGCCTTGCTTCGATGCGTTCGGCCCAGCTTTTGACTCGCGGAAATTCATCCAGGCTGATATCAAGTAGAATAGCCCACTTTACCCAACTGAAGCTAGCTATGTCAGCTATGCTATACTGGTTATTGGCGAGATAGTCCTGTCCCTCCAAAGCGATTTCCAAAACTTCATACAGGCGCTTGGTCTCATCAATATATCGTTTCACAGCATACGGAATCTTCTCTGGCGCAAACTTGCTAAAGTGGTTGGCTTGTCCCTGGTCATGTTAGACATTCAATAGGCAGTTCTAGCTCTATACTCATTGCCATCACTTTATGCTTCTCAGCTCACCTGCATGGGACCAATACCACCCATCTGGAACATTAGAAATTGCATAACTTTAGAGCGAGCCAGAGGTTCCTCGGGTAGCAAAGTATGATTAGGATCATATAAATCACAAAGATATAGCATCATAGCACCGCTTTCAAACACACAAAAGTCGTTCTTTGTGTGATCCACCATTGCCTAGACGTAGATAAAGAATATCAGAATGAGTAATAGAATCATTAGCTGTTCACGAAATAACACCTACGGGAATTCTTCCATTGGGATTGATCTTGAGATACCAGTCTTCCTTCTGTTGATTACTTTTCATATCAATAGCTACCGTTTCATAAGTGACACCAAGCTCTTCAAGTGTGATGGCAGCCTTCCATCCATTTGGCGTGGAACTTAGTGTGGTAGATGTCAACATATGCTTATATATCATTTAAAATCGAATGAACTTACGCAGTATAGAGAGTAATGGGATGCTTTTGCGCCATATCGAGATTTGTGTTCGAAAGAAGGAGTAAAGGATTCTCCGTGGCGGCTTTTTCACGGATTCTTAATTATTGTGATCAAAAATTGCGGATTATAAATTGAACGCTGCTCAAATTTGTCATATTGTTACAATTGCGTTGGTTTGTCGTCTTTTGTAGCACCATCAATCTCACTTGTACCATATATTGCAAAATATCTAGTGTAAGCGTTCATGACCAAGGCTGGTTCATTTACAGTCGTTCGCAGCTTCTGTTAACATACTTACCAGTAGCTGTGATCAGTAATGTCGCTGTTTCTGTAATGATGCTTCCCTGCATTTGTTTTGTAGAACTTGACGCTCGTAGAGCAAATCAAATGTTATCAGTTCCGCAACCTTTTCACAATATATGTTTTAATTTTAATTACAAAAGGAAGTAGCACAATTGAACATAATCTCAGCATACTGTGAACCTTTTGGTTTGGTAGTCCTTGGCTAATGGAAAGATCGATAGCTTTATAAATTCTCGTTTATTACATTATTTGTCTCATGATCATGAGGCATGTTTTTACTAAGAGTATCCTCTGCATATTCATCTATATCTATGCCTTAACGCGTGCCTTTGCCTTTACCATCACTTTGAGGAGCTGGTGACGACGTACCCGAACCTTGTCGTGATTGTGCCTTTCGCGCAGCTCTCAATGTCTGGCCGGCACCGCTGAAACTTTGCTTCACTTCATTCTCTTTCTCTTCAGCTGATTTTAGTGGTACTACTGGGTAACCAAAATATAGTTGTCCAAAAGGTAAATTAAGTGGAGCAGGTATCGCATTATCTTCGTGTTGAATGGCAGCCGATTCAGCAACGGCATCTGATAGAGATGTTGTAGAGCTGTTTGGTGAATCTTTTAACAAACTAAAGCAGGAAAGATTTAGTTTATACCATAAAGTAGGACCTTACAATGATAGATACTCACTCTTTGGCTCTGCTTTTCAAAGTTTGCCCAGATCCTTGGAAAGGTGCATTGGCTGGCTTTGTCTGAGGCTCATCGATAATCATTTTGCTTCCCTTTTGCATACATGTGTTTATATTGGAGTATAATCAGCGCCATTTGCAAGCATTTAATATTATCTTACCATAGGAATGGATCGTGGTGCTGCACTTGGCTCCACATAACCAACTGGTGGAGCGAAATCTACTTCCAAATCTGTTTCCATGATGGATATACCGCCGTGATCATCGTAACTTGGTTTTATCTCTAAGACTTTAATTTCGTATATCTTGTTGTTGTAGATGATCTGAATAATGTCACCTTGAGTCAAAGTAGCAAAATTACGGAATGCGTTCTCAAGCCTGACATGGACAGCGCATATTTGATTAGTTGCATGCCTCGTACTCCATGAAGTTCATTTGAGATCCTTACACTGCTTTAGGGTCGCTGATATCGAGGAAATCTACTGACTGAGGCTGTATTCGTACAAAAGTACCCAATGGAAGTGTTGTGTTTTTGATTTCAATAATTTCTCCTTGCTCCACTTGCAAAGCTTGCATCATCTAGAACCAATGTTTAGCAACAATATTGGTACGCAGATTCAAATTGTAGGTATGAGGACTTACCCAGTGGGGAAGATACGCTCGGCCCTCTTCCGCAATGAATTCCAAAACACCTGCATGCGTATGCACACCTCTTTCAGCATTTATAAGTTTGAATAGCATTGGATATGAAATGTTGAGGCGTGCTAATACGACACAAATGATAGGGATTAGTCCTACTGCCATATATGCCATTCACTCCACATTCACAAATAACAGTCCAAGATACTTACAAAGTTTCTCTAGAGCTGATTGTGGCAATATAACTGAGAATAAACGTGCAAAGGTTGCAATTTGGTTAATGACCTGAAACCTGAAAGATCTGTTGGCTTGAGCCATAGTTAAACCATTAGCTTACTTTTTCCTCCATAGCTAACATTGTCACGATCGCTGCCCGATTGCATCATAGCTATGGAATAACAGCGGTACATTTCAGAGAAACCGCGATTGGGGTTCATAAAACCACCAAGGCCGAAACCTCCAATATTTTGTGAAAAAGGATCTTCGTCATCGTATCCGCCAAACTACACAACGAAGAGCCGTCGGTTAGTTTAATGGCCGTTTGTGTCTGCTGACTCTAATGCATAGCAGTGTTGTATGATACTTGCCATATTCTAGTGGCAACAGTAGTGAACAGTGAACACGTAACCTTTAGTTGCAAGTGTCAGCGTCAGAAAATCAAGTACCGACGTCATGCAGTCACGCACGGTCACTCATTTGTAGGCCATGAAAGTGATGATATTGAAAGTATGCTGTTGATGCTTTTATTTGACAATGATTATTTTTGATGAAACTAAATAGTATATACTTTAAACAATATGAATCCAACCATCGGGCAAAAAGCTCCAAACCGTGCCCGTAATTGCTAACAGAGAACAGATAACAAGTAAAATTATGTCTAGTGCTTTTTCTGCTTTTGACATATTGCCACCATACATCTTCAAGTGGCATACCAATGGAAATATAGCTGCTATGGAATATGAGAAGCATGATCCTAATAAACTCTATTGCAATTCAATAAAAGGTGGAGTCAGATAAAGGCATTCTTATCAAAAAAATTGTTTGAGCGATGTACACTTACAATAACACGGTCGAACGCTGGAAACAAGATAGCAATTAAAACGACCAAGGAGCTCACCAACAAGCGAGATATGAGTTGTATCAACCTCATAGTTATCTTGCTCTTATTGATATTAGCACATGAAGGATGACGAAAGATTGACAGTTCGATAGTGAAGTTCACGCCGCTCAATGTCAGAGCATATTTCGTAAAGGGATTGATAACAATCAACCACACCGCGAGTTTGTTAAGCACCTGGTTGAATCCGGGTGTTTGCATCATGTTTTCCGTTATCACCAGTACATTTTCGCCAAACATAAGATATCCTGAAGCAGCCATAAATGCGTAGATCAGACTGGTGGCTAGATAGGTGTAATTTACAACCTGATTAAAGTCTTCAGGATGAGCCATGTCACGATATACTGAAGGAAATGTTGCGTGGCCAGCAAAACCAGCTGCCATTTGACCAAATGCAAGCGGAAGTGTCATCCAATGAACTGGGAACAGACTAGTAGGCATTGGATCACTAAGACTTCCTGGATGCTCCGTCTTGGTAGCACCATCATAGCAAACCACAGCTACCAATGTGAAAGAGCTCAGAATACCAACAAAGCTTGTGTAGGAGAGATGACGGATAGCTAGATAAGTTGTTGGAGTGAGAATGATGAAAGCCAAAATTTTGAATGTAACTGTATCAACGGTAGGGAAGAGGATATGCAAGCTGTCAGCAAACAACACAATGAGAGCTACTGAAGCCGCAATCAGTTCCAACATGAATACGGTAGAGATAAAAATACGGCCTTGCATGCCATATGCTGCTCCTGCCATATCAGCTATCCCACAACCATTGTTAGTACAACGTGACAGGTAAACATCAACAATATATGACTACTAACCATATGTCTTGAGTTCTCTGGTTGCTTTCGGATAGTCTAAGCATCGAGCTATGATCTTGGCAGTGTAATTTGTTAACAAGCATGTAAAAGCTAAAAGAATAGCTCCCAAGATCCATCCAGCGTTTTTAAGAGCCAATGGGAAAGATAGCAAGGCGATCCCTATCAAGATATTGACGGAGTTTATAAGGCTCTGAGCAAAAGTGCTTTTTGGCTGGTCGTCAAATGTAGTAGAAGACCATATCGACGAGCGAGATTGCACAGAGTATATGGATGCCTTTCGCTTCAGTAAAGACGATTGCTCATCAGGCATGCCTTCTTCATCAGTATAAGCGGTGTTGACATTTGGAGGATGTGTTCTTGTCATTGAACTTGATGGGCTCGAGGAGGTTCCATAGACAATGTGATGGACATCATCTTCGCTGAGGTCATCAGAAACTCTTGTCAAATTGTCGCTAAAGGGAGCGTTTAGAATGGATCGAATCAATATGCAGGGTCTGGCAACTTCGGTGGGAACTTACTTCATATAGTGGAGAGACCGAGCGTATGAGGAGCTCCAAGATTCGACACTGTGTGCCAAGTTACTAGCAAAAGATGGCCTTCTCCGTGGAATGTCCCTCGGAACAATGGTCTCAATGAAAGACATGATTTGTGGGGGGCGAATCTGGAATCCCAGAGTAGATCGGTTGAGGAAGAGATTAGTGTTGAAACTCAGCATACAAAATTTGAGAAACTGCCAAAATAACGATTCCTCCGGAACGACGTCCCGGCCATTTCATTTTCATGCAAGCCCCGAGATTGGGAAATGGCGTTCGCGTGCTGCTCTCAATATCATTTTATCAAATTGAAAACTATCCAAACATGTATATCGAAAACGCTTGGTTTTATATAAGACTAAATGAGCGTGGTTGCTACTCAGGCCAATTAGCTATAAGGATGGCTCCGACGATAGCTGGCAGTCTGTGAAATAAAGGAGAAGTAGAAACAATGGCATTACAATTAGAACTGTATCAAGTTCTCTTCCTCTGTTTGATCCTTGTTTGGTATATTGGAAGGAGAAGTGCTTCCTACATGCTCGTCATTTTCCTCGCTCTTGGCAGGGACATCCTGCTGTTCGTGGTTGTCTTCTGCCACTGGACCTTCACGATGTGGCAATTCCGTCTGCTGCACTTCAGTCGTTTCTTCCTGGGCCAGATTGCTGGGCTCAGACATATCTAATAATCTGGAGTTGCTAAATGTTAACAAATGCCAAGTCTTCCACAGAAATGCTATCATACATACACGTCAATTGTAGAAGGTAGATCCCCTTGGTTCGCTTGCAAAATCATCTCAATGACATCTCTATCCATATTTGAAAACATAGGCAACAACGTGTTCAAATTGGACTGATATTGCTGCTGTTGTGCTATATGCTGCTGCTGTGCTACATGCTGCTGCTGTACATGCTGCGGAGGTGGTTGGCGGCGAGGCGGGATATGAGCATCTGGTGAGGAAACCCACTGGTTTCCCATTGGTGGTTGTGTAGCATTTCCTTGGTATACTTGATGGTCATATTGTGGATGCTGCTGGTATTGCCTTTGCTGCCACTGCCTTTCATCTGCATAGGTTTGTGGTTGCTGTTGTTGGCGCTGCTGATACACATGATCCCGATACTGACCGTAATCTTGAATGTGCTGTGTCGATTGTGCTGTAGGATCCCAATTAGCTGGAATTTGTGCCCATCCACCGGCATTGCTCTGTGATGGAGGCGAAAATGTTTGCCTACCAGGATACTCAGTCGATCCAGTATTGCGTTGGTAATCTTGATATTCCTCATCTGAATCTGGTGTTGAAGGTCGACTGGAGTCATTCAGGTTCTGGAGTATTTTCCCCATGAAATTCAATGGTTTTTGCATTGTTTTTTGTGCAAAGTTACTGCCTTTCTCTATGAATGCGGACGCTTTCACAGGATCAATCAAAGGTGGGGGTGACTGAGAAGATCCTGGACGTGGTGACTGAGAAGGATGTATGGCATTGTCGTAATTTACCTTCTCTCTAACGGTTTCCACGGGCCTTTCTTTCTCTATCTCTTTCAATGTCTTTTCAATATTGCTAGAGTAACAACTGCGATTAACGTAATTGCGATGATAAATAACATGAAGTTCCCTGGCTTACTTGTCAAACTCTTCTTGTGTCACGGATAACGATTTTGCTTCCAACGATTCTATAAAAGCAATAGCTCCCATCAAATTTGTGAGATAATATCCGCCCTCAGATTGGAGATGATCAGGGTTTCGGAAGCGATTGATGTATCTTGAGAAATTTAGGTAAGATTGACAAGCTCACTATGTTTTTTCTAGGTGTGTGCCTAATACTTACTGTACATTGGATACAAGTTTTGGAGGATTCGATTTTAAAACGACATATATCAGGATAGGCAGGAATTTATCTGCTCCCGCATCGCCTTCGACATGCCTAATCAAGCCTGCAAATCTATTAGCGTGTCACATATAATGACTGACGCATTCGTTAACAGCACTTACCAAAGATGACTTTGCAGCAATTCAAGATGCAAATCAGCTTATCTCTTGGTGCCTTGTAGTTGTTTATCTTTAACAGTTCTGACGATTCAGAAGCAGATGAGTATAATATAAAGACTTCAATTGTAAGGAAACTGTTCAACCTACCTGATTCTGCAAACGTAAGAAATGATTCATTATGCTGTGTAACAGGAATGTCCAGATGTTCTTCTGTAATCCACGAAAATATCCGAATTTTGTGGTTTAGTATCTCATCTCTTTCTTTGTCATCCGTAGTATTTGAAGAAAATGTGCTGCAATAGCCATAATTAACTATATATCGTCTATATCGTGCAGTATCAGAGGGGACTCTTACTAGTGAAACAATCTATTCATCACAAGCTTTTCCATGCCTTCCTTTGCATTTTCGAATTCTTGCTCTGAGGCATCCCTCCAAACATCGCATTCTCGCATTTTTCCATATATAAACTATGTTCAAATGTTAGCCTGAAATTGTGAATTGCCTTAAACGAGTGAAAAACATCAGTTCGTACATCAAGGAAGTCTTGAATGATTTTGATTTGTTCATTAACCGTCCATGGTCGACGATCAAAGGCCTGAAGAAAGCTATAATACATTGATCAGAATGCCATTTCCAAATCAGCTGCAGGTGAAGATTAATTAATATAGGCTCTAAACAAACCTTTTGAAGTATTTTGTGATTGGTATTGATCCTCGTCTCTTCATCTGTTCAAGGAATTTGTTGAAATCAAAAGGTATTTCTGCTATTTCTTCAGATCTGTTGCTAGGACGTCGATTTCTGTTTGATGCTTCAGTCGATGACCGCCTTCGACTGGGTAGTTGTTGGCTATCAGACTGCGCATGTTCGGTGTTATCATGAGCCTGGTCATCGAATTGGTTGATAATGTGTTCGAACTCTTGATCGTTCTTCACTTGATCATCATCTGGTGTTTGTGATCGGCTTAAGGATGTTGTGCTAGTTGAAAACTCCAGCGTGTCGCTGGGCTCGTGCTCTATGTTAGGCTGAGCCTTTTCAGATGCTGCAGGTGCCGAATCTTGTTCCGCCTGTGACCTGAAAATGGAACAGAAAACATAATGGACCATCATTTAGTAATCGGCTCTCAGTATCGGTGTGGTCTGCACATATGTACGCACTCTTGCTCGTCGTCACTATCCACAGGCACCAATTCATCAGATGATGCGACTTCGTCAGCAGAACCTTCTGCATAATTCTTCTGAGGCACGCTTACAACGACAGACTTTTCAAACTCGGCACTAAGAAGATCGGTCTCCCTCTCATTCTGATCTGCGCGAGTACTCTCAATAGTCCTGCCACTCGAGTGTTCTTGGTGCATTGGTTAAGGTGCTCCTGTACTTAGTGAGAAGTGACTTTGTAATTTTAAAACCACGAGTGGTGCACTGAAACGGAACTCTTCCCAGCGTGACTCGTCGCTCCGTCAACGTGTTTGAAGCACACAGGCAGCTAGACATATCAAAATCATAGCAGTGTGGTCTATCCGTACTCAGGTTTATGTTTATATGGAGTTGTTGGATATAACGCTCGTTTGTTATATTTGGGGGCACCTTTGTAAATGCTTCGCAAGTGACCCAACGCATCCCCAACAAAATTAAAAACTGACCACTATTGTGGTCATAGACCAGTCACCTGAGCTTTATCATGAACACCTCCTAACTCTCTAGGACCACATTGTTGGTAACTACAAGCTACACAGCCAGATTACAATGAAAAAACGGTATCGCCCGTGGGAGTTTTCAATATAGATAAATCAGGGCTGGACGCAAAGGTGCGACGGGCCAATTTATTAACATGTAACCAGTGGTATTTTATTGCTTGGACTTGAGCTCCTCAACAAGAGCAATGTACTCCTTCTCAGCCTCTTCTTGGCTCTTGCCCTTGTTGGCGTTCCAGGCGTCCCACTTGTAACGACCTCTGATGTCAAAGGTAGGCTTGCCTATAGTGCCAAACAAGTTAGCAGTTGTACATGATATAAATAATGTTAAACCTTTTTCAACACTTACTGGTGTTGTTGTCACCAATGGTAGCTTGCTTGAAGAGACCATAAAGCTTGAGGAGATCATCGTCACTTGGCTTGGTAGAGAGGGTCTGGACAGCGTCGGCAGCAGCGGTGAATTCCTTTGAGATGTTCAAATATTAATGGCTACCGGGTTTCCTTTATGGCGTATCAAGTTAGACTTACGGCGGAAGGCATTTTTAATAGATGGGAAGAGATGAGACTGATTTCAAAAAAACGCGAGTCGAACGACGACGTTTTATAATTGGAAGGCAGTGACGCACGTGAAAACAAATGCCGGTAATTGGGCTGGCAGTCCAACAACCTAATTAGTGACATTTGCATTCCCCGGTCAAAGCAACCCACATGATCAAATCAGTTTATCGGGCTGCTCTTTTGGCAAAAGGTGAGCTACTCTTACATTTTTCTCAACACTGTTTAAGATAACGCTGATTTAATAACTTGGCCATTGTGTACATAGGACGGTCGTTTCCAACAGTCCTGCAAAGTCATGTTCAAGTCAAGCCCGCCACACTTATCACCCGTGCCTTTGCAAGCAGCACCAACGCTTCTGTGATACCCGAAACTCATCACAGGAGCTATGGTCAGCCAGTATTCGAAACACACCCGTATAGCATCGAGAAAAATGAAGGTAAGAAAAATATACTAAGGCTACTTATATTGACAGCATAGTCTTACAAAACATTATCTTAGTGACTCCTGGTGTAACCGCCCTTGAGTACGAATTAAGAAGAACAGCGTTAATGAACTCACTGCATGAAGGCAGTCTAGTACTATCGCTTGGATACCGAACTCGATACATGTCGAATAACGTCTTTTATCCATTCCATCAGAATACTGATTTTTGGTATTTGACCGGGTTTAATGAGCCTGATGCTGCAGCTTTGCTTGGTGGGTACTTTATGCAGAAGTATGAGAAACTGGCATATGACTTATTAGGACTCCTGGCTCTCAATTTTGCAGTTAAGGATTCTTCTTCTCCAAGAGGGTATAAAATGTCCATGTTTGGTTTGCCCAAAAACCCAAGCGCTGAATTGTGGGATGGACCAAGAACTGGATTAGATGGAATGATGCAGAAGTTCGGAGCTGACGAGGTATGTCATCAATGTAGGGCAATGCTGACATATAGTCAGTGATGATTAGCTAACTGGTTTATCTAGGCATTCAATTCAATGCAATTTCCGGGCAGGCTAAGAGACGCCATCAACAATGCAAAATGTATATACGTCGACACCGACATGTCTGCGGCGTCGATATTATCTGCCTCCGAATCCGCGAAAAAATTAATATCTAATGGTATGCCTGCAGATTGGTCAAATTGGCAAGAGGGTGGGGTGGCAGGTCTGTTGGCAAAAGTCAGACAGAACTTTGCCCGCTACGGTAAAGTTTCGGGTCTCTGTGAACTTGCGACCGGTGGAACAGAGTTTAAGCCCAAGCATGTTGGTTTGCGCAATGGGATTTAACATATGGGAAGTTTCAGTGGACCAGGTCCTTACATGTATTATTATTACAGGAAAGATGTCGAAACCTGTGAAGCAATTAAGTCCTCTGATTCAAGAATTCAGAAACATCAAAAGCCAAGCTGAGGGTAAAATAATGAGGCAATCTGGAGAAATAAGCAGTAAAGCCTTTATCGAGGTAAGTTGTAGAGTTTATCACATCTTTCGAAGTTCCAGTCATCATTAATGTACTCTTTTAGGCTATGAAATTTACAAAGCCTGGTGTCACTGAGGGTCAATTATGGGCAAAGCTAGACTTTGAATGCCGTATGAGGGGATCGACTATATTAGCATACGTGCCTGTCGTTGCTGGCGGCCCAAACGCATTGTCCATGCACTATGTCCGCAATGACATGAAGCTACGGTAAGTTTCTACTCTAGCGTTCTGACCATCTGATAGATTTTTAAAAACATCCTCATCATATCTCGTTATACCAGCGACGGCGATCTTGTACTGGTTGACTGTGGAGGAGAATACAATGGCTATGCAAGTGATATTACAAGAACCTGGCCAGTCAATGGCAAGTTCTCAGAAGCTCAAAAGAAACTGTACCAAGCGGTCTTGAGTGTAAACAAAGCATGCATCAAACTATGTACCGAGAGCAACAACATTTCGCTTCACGGCATTCACGATGTATCTGTCCGGCTAATGAAGCAGGAGCTGGAGAAGATTGGATTTCCTGCAAAGGGTGGGGTAGGTGCTTGGCAATGACTTAAATATATGCAAGAACTACTCTAATACTTGCTGATTGTTTATGTAGGATGTTGAACGTATTCTTTATCCTCACCATGTCGGTCATTATTTGGGACTGGACGTTCATGACTGTCATGACCTCGATAGATCTCGAAAGCTAAAGAGTGGCATGGTGATTACCATTGAACCCGGTATGTACGTGCCTTATGACGATCGATTCCCTCAAGAATACCAAGGCATCGGTATTCGCATTGAGGATAATGTATGTGTTGGCAAAGAAGACCCTTGGGTGCTTACGGCAACCGCTCCCAAAGAAATTGTAGACATTGAATATTGCTGTGCAAATTCGTAATTCTGCTCTTGCCATATCGACATCTCCTTTCCTGGCGCTTGCAGGTATCTCAATGTTAGCTAGGTGTAATATTTCATGTTATCATAGATGTTTTGTACTGGTGTATGATAATAATAACTCGTTTCCCTTTGAAAAAAAAGCTTATTTGAAGTATAACAATACAAAGTACCACTCAGCAATAAACACTTCCATGAAGAGTTTATTTTATAGCAATTGGTTCATAATACGAAATTGAAAGGTGCTCGGAATACAAACCTACATATTTTCTATCATGTCTAGAATTACATTCCCAGAAAGCAACTTGGAAGAAACTTTGATACAGATGAATGGTGACATTTATTCACGATATATTTTGCAACAATTACGTTAGATTCTAAGTTCAAGATATTGATTTCTACTTGTAAAAGGATTAACCCTCGAAAGCATTAGCTTTGTGCTTTGGTATGAACTTGAAATCGTCTGGTGCTGGGCCCAAAATACGTTCACTGAAAGGGACAAATTAGATGCTTCTTCAACAATCACTTGGACTTAAAATATGTGATACTCACGTTATTTTGATCCAGTCAGATGCTCTTGGACTAGCCATGAGTGTCTCAAGTTCGTCACGACCAAAATAGGGAGGTGGTCGCTCGTTCATATGCTGAGGAAGAACTTCTAACAAACCTACAGGAATGTAACGGTACAAGAAACTCTGCCATTCGCAGAGGAAACGGCGCGTTGCATTTACTCCCATTGTATCACTTCCCCAATGTTCAAGTCCATAATCACAGAACTTCTTCAAGATGTCGAAACGTTCCGTGGAAGAGATATCCCAATGTCTCTTGCTTTTGATTTCGTCAAACAACCATGGTTTAATCAAAGCTCCGCGACCAATCATAATACCATCAATGCCGGATTCTTCTTTTTGCTTATAATATGTTTCCCAGTCAAGGACATCTCCATTACCAAATAAGCACATGTCATTGGTAAGCGTCTTGATGCTTTTGATGTAGTTCCAATCGGCTAGCTTAGTGTAACGTTGTTGGCGAGATCGTCCATGAAGCTGCAAAAAAAGAACGGTCAGTTACGGTCAAGAAGATACCTACAAGGTGTGTTCGTTCACACTCACTGTACCCATGCCAATACCCTAAAAAAGCATTATTAAACTGATAACAAGACATATATTACTAAATTTTGCAGCATACTTACCCAGGTCTCCAATTTTGGCACAAGTTTCTGAGCAGTTGGCGTGTTGTCTTTAATTCCAGTTCTGAACTTGACAGTAACCTGAGGATCGAGAACTAGTTGCATACCTCTTAGCATTTTGTTTAACTTTCCATGCGAATCCAACAATGCTGAACCACCGCCCTAGACGAAAAAAAAAAGTCGAGTTTAACGACCAATCTGCATATCCATCGTTGTATCGATAATTAGAGAAACCTTACCTTGTTGAAAACTATGTCGATAGGGCATCCCATGTTAAGATCAACAAAATCAACGTCAATGGTGTTGTTGATCACCTCACAAGCCTTGACAAGATGTTCTGTCTTGTAACCACAAATCTGAAATACAGTCATTCAATTAGCATTTTAACACAACACTGGGCATGAAACATATTTAACCAACCTGTATTCCAAACAAGTCTTCCGAAGCATGTCGCTTAGTCAAAGCCCATTCTGCTTGCTGACCTTGCAGCAGGTTGGATGCCATGGCCATTTCACCGCAGGTAATATCCACACCAAAATCTTTACATATTCTGCGGAATGGCAAGTTACCAACCTAAACGCGATAAATTAGTACAAATGACTAATTCCAATTTGATAGCAACATACTTACAGTCGTGAGAGGCGCAAGATATGTCTTGTCTCTGAAATCAATTTTCTATTTGAAATTTACAGTCAATACCAAAGCACATAAGTGGGACAAATATACTGCTGGGCACGTATTACCTTTTTGTTATTTCCATCTACAATAGGTCCGAGTAGAGGGTCTTGCTCAATGGTGCTAGAAGTAGTTTCAATTTTTTCTTCTGATGAAGAGGTAGTTTGTACAACTTCAGTATCCATTGGAGTAGCGACAGTGCTCTTTGTGATTTCCGATGTTTCGGTTGTTTGTGAAGCATCTATAGCAGTAACCCCACCGGAAGTATTGGCTACATCAGACGCAGTAGACGTAATACTGGAGACTTCAGCTACCTCTGCCAACTTTTCAGAAATAGGCGACGAAGATGCTTCGGCAACTGTACTGGCAGGGCTACCGCCAACAGCTTGCTCTGGTTTTTCTCCCAGCATGGCCAACTTTCTTTGGCGATTAGCATCCTTCATAGCAGCCTCAGCTTCAATTTCAGCCTGGATCTGCTTCAAAAACAATTCAGATTTTTCAAAATTGAACTAAGAAGAGTAGTTGATTTGTGTTAATCTGACAGTGCCAAGTTTCTGTAATACACTTTCTTATTGATCTTTACCTTATTGCTCTTGAGAGCGGTCTGTGTCTCTCTTGACAGACCATTTTTGGTAGTTGCTGGTGCATTCTTCGCACGCTACATAAAAAGTGCGAATGAGCGTTGTGCTTTCCTAATTGAAGCGTTGGAAAGGAAGCCATACCTCTTCATCAATGACAAGTTTCCCGTCTTTCAAATGTGCATTCAAATAGCGGCAACGGTAACCAGCTTTACATCTGTAGATGGAATTTAGAGCTTGGAATTAATATCATTGTCTTCTCGCAACATTTACCTTCCAAAGAGTTCAAAAGTGACGCATCTATCTCCCAGATCAGCTGGCTTAGTGCTCAAATAAGCTTCAACATCATGGCTAAATTTGCACCTAATTTGTGATATATGATTAGCAATTTTGAACCATGCAAATCTTTAACACTGAAGCACATACTTGTCGCCAAAGGTACATTGATCGGCGTCTCCTGAAGCAAAGAAAGGGCAAAGCTACAAGTGCAGCACCTTTAGCACAATAGATCTGGGTCACAGACTGACTTCAAAACAAAAGATTCCTAACCTTCACTTCATCGTTCGCTCTCGCCTTCTTTCGATTCTTGTTTTGCCCTCTTGCCTTGCGTTTGTCTCCTGTATTCGACTGAGCGCCACTTTTTAGTTTCCAGCCGATTTATGTCATGAAAGGGGCAATACATACCTCGTCCTTAGAAAACTTTTTACCTTCAACCTCATCGTCTCCAAATGCGCCGGTGTTAATATCTTCGTCAGCTTCGCTTTCCTCAAACCACTTGGCCTTTCGGAATCTGCAGTGCAGAGGGTGTTTTGTAAGTCTCGCAGAGATTTACAGTTGCCTCATTCCAGCGATCATGGAAAATACTTACTCTGGTTTAACTGGAGCTAGACCGCTGCCTCGAGGGGCTTTCTCGACCTGTTCACTAGTTGGAGCTGCTGTTGACATTTGTCGATTGTATGGAATCAGCAAAGATTCGCTTGACAAGCAGGTTTTAAAATTGTGACTTGCAAAATTCATGGCAACGCTACAATAGATGTGGCTGATCGACCTGAAGTATAACAGTAATTGGTAGCACTACTTTATGGGCGCCGCATCACCTTACCCTCTTCGCTTTACGATAAGTTTTTCCTGAATATTATGGTATACAAGCGTTTCGTTCTTACAATTATCCTATTTTAGTCAAAATCGTATGAAAGCTCTGAATTTGTTCCCCGCATTATTGCTCAATTTTGCGGGTTTCCTAATAAGGTTCTCTCTATACATCAATGGTGTTAGCGTTTATTGAATTGTAATTTGTTTATCTTGCTGTTCTATATGATATGGCACAGCTTTAACATCATTGGATATATTTTTTTCATCCACGCAACCGGCAACTGCCGTACAGCTACAGACTGAAAAGACTGCAGAAAGCACGACTATGTAAAAATTCTGGGTGTCAGCTAAGCGCTCAATTACAAGGACAAGGAGCTGGTGAGAAAGACACTTGTTTCTCAAAAGGTTTCGGCAAGACAGCAAGTTGCTGGGGCCTGGCAACCATAATGAACCCTCTCGAACTCTTGCTCATACTTTGAGCAAGACAAACGGATCAAACTTCTATGCCGATATCTGTCATCAAATCTGACGCAGCCACCTTCTGAAGTGTTGGGAGACAATATTAAGTTTAAATTAGTATATGCTGACAACTGCGATGTCTGGAAAGTCACCCAAAATACATTGATATACTTCTTCGCGAGACAGCTCTGGAGACATATTAAAATAGATATTGTATCTCCTGTTTCCTCAATTGGTAACTCTGTGTTGAGCAATGGAGTGCGTTACAAGGGCTTCTTAATGTCGTACTATTCATCAAATATCACATACTTTCAATCATGGTAACAGCATTAGGTCTGTTAATCGTACTAATTGGCTGGGATACCCTTCCTACATGACTGGCAACGATCAACAGCTAATACAGCATCTCTCCAAAGGCAAACAAAGCAATTATGTGTCTCAAACACATTAGACAAAGACTTTATTCTATTATTATATTGTATACAAGTCTATTTAAGCGTTGCACTCAACCTTGACATATTCAACATATGCACTGATGTGGCTTGGTTGCGCAGCCCAGTTGACTGGTCCATGAGCCCATTGAGCAGTGGAAGCATCTCCAGAGGCATCCCAGAGACCAAGTTGGAAGTGTGCAGCTTCAGTAGGGTAGTGGTACACGCCATCTTTCTCGAGAGTGCTAGACTTCTCAACAGTACGAATGGCCTTTCCGTCGATGTACCAAGTGATTGATTCAGGTTGCCAATCAATCTTGTAGATGTGGAAGGAGCTGGTACCCGTTGCAAGAGATGTAGAGTTCTCAGTTGAATAGTCTGGGATACCGCGATAATAATATGCGGTTTGAACTTGGTCACCAACCCATTCATAGTCGATTTCATCTTTGCCAGGAGCCATGTAGATGAAAGCAGTGACAATTCCTCCAACTGGAGCGGCCATGATTTTAGCCTCAACACTACCATATTGCATAAGCATCTTGCTGTTGAAAAGAGCGCCATTTCCAACTTTTCCATCACCCTTGGGGTTGTTAACCTTCATTTCCAGACCCTGAGAAGTAAGATTGTAGGTGGTGGGGTCCATGTCGGTCCAGTATTGGTTCATATCAACACCTGGAGCGAAATTTTGTTGAAAGCTTTTGCATTCTGATCGTTTGATGGCAGCAGCTTCAGTGTTAAGGGCAACGCCAGCGATGACCAAGGCAGAGAGAGCAGAGAGCGTGAAGGAAACCATTGTGGTAATTAAAAAAAAAAGGAATGAAATATAAAAAATCTAGCCACCGAAAGTTGTTCACATTATATAGCACATCAAAGCGCACAAAAAAAGCACGGTGGATTCAGCCTCAGGTACCCGTGCACCTTTGTCAACCCATTTTAGTAGCTATTTTAGGCGCTCCCATACATGAATATATGATTGGTTTTGTTGCAGCTTACAGGAAAATCATTGGCTGTGTGGTAATAGATTTAACGCCAATGTGTTTCAATATGAAACAAATTGATTGTCAGAATAGTGTTACTTCATTGGCGACCGTGCATTCCCTGCGGTTTCGCTTTGTTCTGTTGGCTAGGTTGCACTTTTTGCGGTGATGGCTCAAATTTCACCAACCGCTAGATACCATGCTCGTACGAGCGCCTCAGCTCTCACTTCAAAGAAGTGTCTGGAGCCGTTTCACCGCATTTAGCTCATTCTCGGATTGGTCTTAGTATGTATATTTTTGCAAATCTTGTGATTCAGCTCCAATCGTTTTATGTGTTTATTTGGAAACGAATGGTAACGAATTTGCGAGTTGTTGCAACAGCAGACAATTTTAACTTTTAGCCGGAAAAGCTGTGAATATGAGAATATAAGGTACTTTGTGATTTGATAAAATTGCCGGATTGCATGCCATATGACAAAAGAAAAGTATCTAGTGCGAAAGTGATTGATACATACATCAGCATTGCACACGAAAAGGCTCAATATATCGTAATCAATTCAGGATAATGTAGACGAGTAACTGCTAAACATGCTGTGATTTTCTAGTGGGCTGTTAAGTGATCAGATTAGTAACAGTTCAAGATAATGCACTCATTATATGAGGACTTTGTTTTTTTGTATCTATCAAGGAAATAACTTTATATAAATCTTAAAATACAATCTCAATAAAATATTTCCCAATTTGCGAATGTTTGTCTAAACAGGTGTTTGTGGTCACTTTAATTATAAATGTTAAATATGACTAAACCGTTCATAAGGCGCAGCGATTATTGCCACTTGCACAAAAGCAATTCTTACAATGAGCATAATTGGGAGACTTCCTTGTAAAAAAAATGCAGAGTAAGGGTCTTATAATGATCAGCACGTTGCAAGTGGGGTTGATCTCGGGGAATGAAACCAATCGTTATTGAAAGACTATTGCTAAATTTATAAAAGTTTGATTATTGCTGCCCAGTATGTATTGAAAGGGACAAAGAAAGGCCAAAGAAATGTGCATGATACATACCAATATAAAATTTCATTTTTTAATGTGTATATGCTAACGTCAACTCCAGCTATATAAACATTGAAAGTCATAGAGACAAAAGCGAAGTTGGAATTAGAAATCCCAAAAAATTGTACATATTAATTTTATCATCTAAATGCTGACGTCAAATTTTTGTCTACCATGTAAACTCTCTTTAAGTTGGTATTCGCAAATACCAGCTTAGCGTCAGCATCAATGGTGAGAATCGAGAAGTCAACGGAACTACAAGCTACACAAGTCAACTGTAACGTTGAACACTAACGATTCATTTCACCTGTCTTTTAGCCTGTTCCCATTGAAGCACTTATTCCATTTGGCATTATTGCCGGATTCTTTACCTTGACTGGTACTGGATTGCAAGCCGTCAAATACTACAGCAACGATAGAAAGGTTCGCAGCTTCTTTCAAATGCCTCAGAATGCGCAAAACGGCAGTCAAATATAGCGTCCCTCTTCGACATTTAACTAATGACCTGTGTCTTGTTATTTTTCCTAGCCCCCAAGATACAACCTTGATTTCTGGGATGAGCAAATGATGGAACGCGATAGACGTTTGACCGGCTCACTTCGTGGCCAATCGGTATGAATGAATTATTTGTAGCGAACATTACAGACACAATGAACTAATCGATTGTTTTTTTAGACCGAGCCCGTCGCACCCTCAGCATTCTCAACCAACAGGTAAGCTATAGTTGATCTATCGAGCAATATGCCTTCTCAGTGAAACTCACAGTTTGTCTTTTAAATAGCGTGTGGTATTTGGAGAAGCCAAGAAACCATTAGTGGTTGATGTAGTTTAATAATATAGCTCAACCACGCACATAGACTGTTGCAATCAAAAATATATTCTTTCATTTCCCTGTTTTGGTCTTTCTCTAAAATCAAAATACTCGTCTCATAGCTGGTGGCCGTTTACTTAAATGATTCTTAAAGGAAAGAGGTCACAGAGGTTGAAATAGATGATTCAATTCATGTACAAGTAGATACGTTTATTTGTCTACAAACCCTAGAAGGGTAACTGCCAGCCAATGATGAACTTGCAGACAACAATGTGGCCACCAACTGGCTGTAAGGAGGAGAAGTTGCGAAACAAGGCGATGATAATAAAAAAAGGTAACGAGTATGAAGGAAAAGCAGTAGCAGAAGAGCAATCTGTAAGACAAGAATAACAGTAAGAAATTCGCCATATTGCGCGGGATTGTTGGAAATATGCAACAAGCGCAGTATGGCCCCTATATAAAAAGTATGAAAAAAAAATATACACTTGTGAGTCGATTATCAGATGAAAGAGGTTTGTCGTGATTCGGGCTTGACTAGACGTTTGCACAAACATGTCTTATACATTATGACATGTTTTGCATCTCGGCGTCTTCATCGGCTTCAATAACGTTGTTTGCTAACATCTCGGGCACATCGCCAATGTCAAAGTTATGTATTTCCATTACAGTACGGCCTTCTTCAGGGCTGTTGTTTCGTCGTCGTTGCATGACAACAACAGCTCGAGTGTCAGTAAACTGCAAACGCCAGATAGTTTTGGCGGGCATTGTGAAGTATCGAATCAAACGACCGGTCTTGACATCCCAAAGCTTGACACGGCCATCATTGCCACCGCTCATCATGCGTTTATCATCGAATTGTAAACATGTTACAGAGTTATCATGCGCTGATATTTGATGGACACATTCATAATTGTCCAGGTCCCAAACTCGCAGACATCCATCCGAACCGCCACTTACGAGCGTGGAGGCACTGAGTTGAAGTTGGCCAACGAGAGAGGTATGTCCATGCAAAGTAGCTAAACATTGACCAGTTTCAGCGCTCCACACTCGGATGTTAGAGTCAAGAGATCCTGTGATGACTCTGGAACCATCGAATGCAATTGCATATATTTGTGAATAATGACCGGTTAGGACATGCAAGCATCGTCCAGTATTGATGTCCCAAACTCTTGCTGTACTATCGTAAGAACCAGATACGACCAAGTTGTCGTGAATATCTAAGCAGCGAACGCTGGCTTGGTGACCTAAAAGAACATGTCGCATGGTACCATGCTGCAAATCCCAGACACGGAGAGTGGTATCACGAGAGCCGGTAACGGCAATTCGTTTGTCGCGCATTTTCAAACAACGTACGGTTGAGGTGTGTCCTCTAAGTACATGCTTCAGTTGGCCCTTATTGAGATCCCATACCCGGACATCACTGCAATTTTTGAAATGTGTCAGCTATTTGTCATAAACAAAAGATGACGGTTGATGACCAATGAAAAAGTTTCTTACCGATCACAGCCGCCTGAAACCAACAGGCGTTCAGGATCATGGATTTCGCCACCTTTGAACTGTAGGGCCCAAACGCCGCCTTCGTGGCCTTCTAGTGTATGAATACTATTCCCAGTAGTGGTATTAAAAACTTCAATCTTGTGGTTGTCGCACCCAACAACTATCATTTCATCATCAAACTGTAAGCTAGTGACAAGACCAGAATCCAGACTGTCGAAACAAGTCGTGACTTTGCCTCCTTGTGCCCAAGCAGCTTCTATGTTGTATTTTCGCTTGAAATATTCTCGATATGAAAAGTTCAATCTGCGAGCAGGTGGCCCAAGCAAAGCCACGCCACTAATGGAAGAATTTCTGCGACGATACTGATGTTTGAGACAAAGGGATTTCCATGTAGTCTCATCTTTCAGAAGAGAATTCCAAAATGTGGAGACACTGGCTGCTCTCCCCAATGTCCTTGGATCTTCTATAAAGGAGAGAATATGTAGAGATATTTCTATGGGAAGTTCTTTGAGGAAGTCAATCTTGAGTTTAGGAGCAATAATGTCGCTGACAAAAGTCAACTGCTGGTTATCGCAGCAGTTGATAATCTCATACAAGAAAAACTGCTTCTGTTCAGTAGTCAGTTGTTGGAAGATGGTTTTCACTTTTCGAATGTAGTCTAGTTGCTGGTCATCCAATACTGTAGCCAGTTGAGTAGGATTATCACCAAAGGAAGGATCGATATAGGAAGATCTTTGCCGTTGAGATGGACGAGCAAAGTAAGTATTTGGTGGAGTTGCAGGAGGAGAAATGTCCTCTGGAGTGCAGAGATCCATAAACGTTGACATTGATTGACGGAATGTAGAGCAAGCTGCGTGCAGTGAAGGACGGAGGTATCAACAAGGGCAATGCGTGCGGACATTCAAATTTTCGTCGCTGTGAATGTTGGAGACAAGTCTCAAGCTGGATTGGAGAACAAGATTATCTGCAATAACGTTTTGAGTTCCTGTTCTTATGTAGAGATTACATAGCATACTAATTTTGTGGAAAATATTGGTTCTAGTTAGCAAGATATTTAGAACCGTGTTGTCATATAAAATTGCTTTCGTAATTCTGGTTCAGTTCGGTCATTTTGCCATGAATGGCAAGCAGCCTTAAAACTGCTCAATGTACATACTGAGGTGATACAGAATTTTCAGCTTGAAAAAATCATTCCTTTGCTGTTTTGCCTACTATTTTTGATGACTACTTGCCATGTAGCTATCATACCGGGTTACCAAATTGATTAAGTAGCTTTCTTGGTTGCGATTCTTGGCTGCCATATTAGGAAATGTGCAAGTCGGATGTCTTTGACGTGATTCACTGACAATACTCGATGGGCATGATCGCCCTGGAAAACATCTTTATTTAGATTACTACATTCTCGGAAAACTTGTTCAGATGCACTGCTTCTACCATCGTTTTTTTGCTTTCTCCTCTTGAGCTTTCCCCTGCTCTTCCTACTGGCGGAGTTCTTGCAAATAGCAATGGAAGCCTTTGACACACCGAGGGACTGCTTTTTTTTTTTGCAAAGTTGAGATAATGATCTTGTGGTTCGCCATCAAGGAGGTCATAAGTTGATCGCCTGCTATTTTCAAAAGCATATAAATAAGCAGCCAAAACAGAAATATGTCGTATGCTTATGTAGATCACAAACAATGGCAATTCCAACGTCCCAGTGTTCTTGTGGGCAGCCAACGTATATCTTCAACTTCTTTGCTGGACACCAGCCACCACTGCCGATAAATGTACCGTCGTCACACGAACATGAGCATCATCATAAACATAAGGGACACAAAAAAGGGAAGAAGATAATTAAACAAGTGAGTGAAGAGCTTCTCATTCAAGGTCTGCCTTCCTGGTTAAATCCTCGAGTCGTCAAGAAGATTGGCGAAAAAGTGAGCGATTAAGCTCCTCCTAAGCTTTGCAGTGCAGAAATCTATGCACATGTAAACAGCTATAGATAATCCCATAACTTATTTTTTGTAGCATAATGTACGTAGGGTAATGTAAATCCAATAAAGTATCTACTTGAATACTGCACATTTTTGTGCAGTGTTGTTTCAAACAAATTGATATTGATCACAATTAAAAAATATTCATTGTAAAAGTTGACTTTATTAACATTGTTTATTGCTTTTGCTTATGTTGATTAACAATCAGGCACAGCATATTTTAACGCGCGAGCCCAATCTTCAGTCTCTGTGATTTAACTTGCTACAGGAGGTCACAGATAGTGGCCGCTATAGCCTGAAATGAAAGCATCATAAATATAAGACGGTAATACCATGAACGGTAATACTTGTCAAATTTCTAGGTAATTGCAGGATGTTATCTAATGTCTTTATTGTTTTGATTGTCCTGCAATCTTAATGTGAATTATCATCCAGCGAAGCAAATCATGGTGATCCAGACAGTACCAGACTTGTCTCTCAGTCATTGGGAACCAGGTTCCGCCCGTGCCCTGAAAAGGAACTATGCGATTGGTTACTTGCTACTAAATTTTTCAAAGCGAAAGTAAACTTCTGGACATTGCTTTCGCTTTTCCAAATTAAGGTATTTCAATTCCGAATGACGGAGTCTAGCCAAAGTGCTTTTGTTACTTTCTGCTTTGGAATGTCAGTTACGCCGTCCAACATTAAAGCTCCCACAACAGGCAGTAGTAAGTTGAATGTTGATCATTCGTTCTGATTCCGTTTGCTGGCAATAACTTGTATGGGTCTTGATTAGATTCGCCAACGCTAGACCTCGACGATAGCGACGACGAGAGCTTGGTTGAAGTTCAGAACACAGAAGCTTCTCGTCTACTTGGCGAAGAATTATACCCTAGATATGTCACGGCATCTCCACGTAAGTATCATACCTTATATCTCTATGATTTGCTGCTACAGTCTATACTATCATGGCTCTAATTACCATTCTTTGATTTATATTCAGTGCCGGCTATCAGACCCAGAGAAGATGTACCAAAGGATACTTGGACTAAACTAAGGACAAGATCAAAATATTATTTTCCAGTACTTCAATGGCTTCCTTCCTACAGCTTCAATTTATTTACGGGCGATCTATTAGCCGGCCTTACTTTATCATGTTTGATGATACCTCAAGCCCTATCTTACGCTACCGCATTGTGTAAATTGGAAGCTGTGCATGGACTTTACGCTATCGCGTTTCCAGCCATAACTTATGCGTTGTTTGGAATGTCACGGTGTGTAGCTATCAATCTTTCCAAATAGTGTATTGAAGAAAAGCTAATTGCATACAATACAGTCAATTATCGATGGGCCCTGAGGCATCTCTTTCTATGCTTGTAGGATCCGCTATCGCACAACAACAGCACATGGAAGTTGATGATGATCCGCTCAAAAGCGCTGTTGCCATTTCTTGCCTCCTGACGTTGTTTGTAGGTATATTCACATTTTGTCTTGGTATCTTTCGCCTTGGATTTCTGGATAGTTTGATGAGCCGCGCCTTGCTAAGAGGATTCATCACCGCTGTTGCCATCGTTGTCATGGTACAACAAAGTATCACTTTACTGGGTCTGGTCAAGCTTAGCGAAGAATGGGGAATCACTGAAGCTTCCTCGACGATTGATCGTCTAGTATTTCTAGTAGAAAATATCACACACACCCACGCTTTGACGGCATTTGTGTCTCTCGTTGCCTGTACATGCTTATTTGGAGCCAGAGTTATTAAGGCTAAATGCTCTTCCATTCGCTGGCTGCAACTCGTGCCGGAAGTGCTTATAGTAGTGGTTACATCCATCATTTTGACTGGAGTCTGTAGATGGGACGAAGAAGGACTTCAGGTTTTGGGAGAAATCAAGGGAGGAGGCATTCCTTTGCCATCCTTACCCGATGTACCTCATCGCAAGCACTTTAGAGAAATCGCATTGACAGCAGCTCTGATCTCTATGATTGGATTTGTGGAGTCTATTGTTATCTCGAAAACGTATTCTAGCAAACACAACTATACTGTCAGTGCGAACAGAGAACTCGTGGCCATGGGTAAGTTGCAGCAATTCGGAAAATATTCATTAAACGTTTGTTGCGGTCTCTAAATTCAATCCTTTCAGGTGCTGCTAACATCATGGGAGGTTTGTTCCAAGGCATCCCGGCTTTTGGCTCTGTATGTATATGTTGGTTATGGGAACTTTTGATATTTTGTTGACTGACCATGAGCTTTTGTACAGGTTGCACGCAGCAAAATCAATGACAGAGCTGGTGCACGCACCCAAATGGCAGGGTTCATTACAGGAGTCATCGCTTTGTTGGCTATTCTTTTCCTACTGCCGTATTTATACTATCTGCCTAAAGCTGTGTTGAGCTCTGTTATTTTTATTGCTGTATTGTATATCATCTTCGAGGCTCCTGAAGATATCCATTTCATGTTCAAGATTGGAGCATGGCGCGACTTCACTTTATTTTGCTTGACTTTTCTTGCCACGGTGGTGATATCTTTGGAATTTGGTACGCTCTTGGCCGTGGGGCTTTCTCTACTGCTTACCATTAAAGAAACTAGTTATCCTCGCATCACTATCATGGTAAGAGAATTTCTTGGCAATGACTCAAAATACAGGACGTTGCAGTCTGACTTCAATTATTTTCATTTAGGGCCGAGTCAAAGGAACTCACAACAAATTTCGACCGATTAAAGACGGACCGGACTTTATTGAACATGTTGAAGATGTACTGATTGTCCGCATTGAAGAGCCGCTGTTTTTCGCCAATACAGGCAAGTATCTCCTTTTGGTTGCTTGCAAGCAAGACTGACTTGAGCTAACATGCAGTACAGGGCAATTGAAAGACAGACTACGCCGACTTGAAGTATTTGGTGATATGTCCATCCACCCCTCGGAAAATCCTCGACTTCGTGACACGTCTTTTATTATTTTCGATGTGAGCAACATGCCACAGATCGACGCTAGCGCAGTTCAAATCCTTTTTGAAATTGTCGAATCATATCATGCTCGAAGAGTAGAAGTATATTTTGTTAGATTGAGGGACAACGCACTTGATCTGTTCCTTCGTTCTGGTTTATTAGATATCGTTGGACGAGATCATACGTTCAAACGAGTATCTGATGCTATTTCGGCGATAGAAAAGATGACTTCCAGTCGACCACAAGTGACTATTCAGTGATTATCATCGGATGGACAAGCTCGAGAATACACCTTTCTAAGTTCCACATTGGCGTATATCATCAATATTCATTCGCGCTGACGACTGTTGCAAATGCTATGAAGCTAAATAGTCAATATCAGATATATGCCCCTGACCCTATGCTAAATATTGTTGCATAAAGAATCAATACCCGAAAAGTTCCGCTTTCAATGTTGTGTACTAGTTTAAAAGAGATTCTGAAAGAACACTTGGTATCAGTCAGGCAGGTTGCTTGCCGTATCGAAATGCACATCAATATAATGGTAACAATTTATTTCAAAGTTCGATATTGTTTCCCCATCATCCAATCAGAACAAACGAGCCATAACTAAACTTTCAGGGCTCTCGAAATTTACGAAAAAAATTTTCATGTAGAGATTATCATTGAAACCCTGGTCCATGATTGGTGGGCTGTGACACGTCTTAGAAAAAAAAAAACATCCTTAAAATTCGAATGGGGTGAATCATCTCTGAACTCAGTACACTCTTTCTTACTACTCCACACAATGTCTGTTCGTCAAATTGACCCCTGGAACTCTGTTCTTCACACTCCCCTCGAGCAAGAGGATAAGGAAGTCTATGATATTGTTGAGAATGAGAAGTACAGACAATGGTCTGGTCTTGAGCTTATCGCTTCCGAGAACTTCACTTCCCAAGCTACCATTGAGGCCAACGGTACTGCTTTGACCAACAAGTACTCTGAGGGTCTTCCCGGAGCCCGTTACTATGGTGGTAACGAGCACATTGATGAGCTCGAGAACCTTTGCCGCAAGCGTGCCTTGGCTGCTTTCGGTTTGAACCCTGAGCAATGGGGTGTTAACGTTCAACCTTACTCTGGTTCCACTGCCAACTTTGCTGCTCTTACTGCTCTTATCCAACCCCAAGATCGTCTTATGGGTTTGGATCTTCCCTCCGGTGGCCATTTGACCCACGGTTATCAAACCAACAAGAAGAAGATCTCTTCTTCTTCCATCTACTTTGCTTCCATGCCCTACCAAGTCGACCAAGCTACTGGCTACATCGACTATGACCGTCTTGAGCAAAATGCTGGTCTTTTCCGTCCCAAACTTTTGATCTGCGGTGGTTCTGCTTATCCCCGTGAATGGGACTATGCTCGTTTCCGCAAGATTGCTGATCAACATGGTGCCTATGTCATGTGCGATATGGCTCACATCTCTGGTCTTGTTGCCACTGGTGAGGCGTCTTCTCCCTTCGACTTCTGCGATGTTGTCACCACCACCACCCACAAGACCCTTCGTGGTCCCAGAGCTGGTTTGATCTTCTTCCGTCGTGATAAGGGTGATGATCTTGAGAACCGTGTCAACCAAGCCGTGTTCCCGTCTTGCCAAGGTGGACCCCACAACAACACCATTGCTGCTATTGCTGTCACTTTGAAGCAAGCTGCTTCTCCCGAGTTCAAGCGTTATGCCCAGCAAGTCCGTGCCAACGCTGTCGCTATGGCTGAGGCTCTCAAGAAGAACGGTTACAAGCTCGCCACTGATGGTACCGACAACCATTTGATCCTCTGGGATCTTAAGCCCCAAAAGCTCACTGGTTCCAAGGTTGAGCGTATTTGTGACATGGCTCACATTACCATCAACAAGAACTCTATTGCTGGAGACAAGTCTGCCGTTACCCCTGGCGGTGTCCGTCTCGGTTCTTCAGCCTTGACTTCCCGTTCCATGAAGGAAGAGGACTTTGTCAAGGTTGCTGAGTTCCTCCACCGCACTGTCCAGATTGCTGTTGCTGTCCAAGACAAGGCTGGCTCCAAGATGATGAAGGATTTCGTTGCTGCTCTTGAAGGTAATGAGGAAATTGCTCAGCTCAAGAAGGAAGTCATTGAGTTTGCTCGTTCCTTCCCCATGCCTGGTTTCGATCCCACCAAGATCAAGGCCACCGTTCAGTACTAAATCTTTCACTTGCCATTAAGCAAGTGAAAAAGTAGAGGCGCGATGTGCAAGTTTCTTGAAAAATCCACACGACCCTTTTTTCAACAAAAAGTATTACTTTTTTTTTATCATCTTTCTCCTATCCTCATTGTATCATTCGCACCTAGACTTTTCATTGTACGTAGACATTTAAAGAATTGGGTTGATTCACTGTTTTGTAGTTTACAATGAATCTATACCATGTAATTATATATAAAAGTATTCAACTACCACAAAAAAAAAACCTGGACTTTTATCTGGTTATTGCGTTTGTGAAATATGAGAGATTTTAGATAGCCTCCTTGGTATTTTGATGTCGGTTTGGATCCTGGAGATATTTGAAACACCGAGTGGGGCTCCTACGTGTCAAGTCCAACTGTATCCAATTTTTTCAATCTTCGCGTTTTTTGACTCAACATGCTTGAAGAATTACGACGACTCAATGGCCGACAAGTGAGTTATTAGCAATAGCACCTAACACTCTTTTGCACACCTGCTTACAATGTGTATGTGCTGCAGTTGGCGCTCCAGGTATTGAATATCATAATGGTCCTGTCATCGGCTATGATGATCTGGAAGGGGGTTGCACTTGCAACAAACAGCGAAAGTCCAGTCGTAGTGGTATTGAGGTAATTTTGGAATATATAGCACAAGGCTGTCAACATAGCGAAGTTGTCCCTAAATCGATTACCCTTAACAGTGGAAGTATGGAACCAGCTTTCTTCCGTGGAGACTTACTATTCCTTCACAATCCTGTACATGAGCCTATCAAAGCAGGCGATATCTGTGTCTTCCAAATAGCGCAGCGAGATATACCAATTGTCCATCGAGTCATCAAAGTCCATGACGAGTAAGCTTGTTTCGATCCCATATTCAACTTCATACGCTTCCCATCACTAACATTTGAATTCCGCCAGAGCAAAAACTGGAAAACAGTACTTGCTCACCAAAGGTGATAATAACAACATTGATGACCGCGGATTGTATAACCCAAGACAGATGTGGATCAACAAGGAGCATATCATCGGCAAAGCGAGAGGGTGAGTACTGAATATATTGTGGTTTTGGTGCCCGCACATCTCACTCATTTCTGCCTTTGTTATAGTCACGTCCCGTACGTTGGTATAGTCACAATCTTGATGAACGACTATCCACAACTTAAATATGTGATTTTGGGAGTACTTGGATTCTTTGTTTTGGTGAATAGAGAATGAGTTTTTCTGCCTTCCCAATAGCAAAACGTAAATAAATAACTTGTTCTACCACACGTGGATATGGCTAAAGGCGAAAAATTTGGGTCCCATAGCTCAGAAATAAAATAAAACGGGTTCCAAGGGCAATTATCTCAGTTGCCACCCCTCTCTTATTGCATTCAACTCCTTGACACACATGTCTCTTTCTGAAAAGCCTGGTATAGAATCAGCTGTAGACGCTGAAGTTAATGACCCTCTCACGTCAACTGTACTGGATGACATGGATTCCACTGACAACCTTGGACACGGGTCATCCACCAATTTACTTCACGAGAACAACCAAGGCGAAGTCGATCATGCCACTGCCCAATACAACAGAGCCCAATCAACTTTGAACCCAAGCTCTGATCTCTTAATTGAGGAAGTCTCACCCTACGATAACCAACATTGGAGCAACGACGAGGACGACGACGACGACCTTGAAGATGCCGATGACATGCCAGATATCAACCTTGAAGGCACTAACACCTACGAGTCAAAACCTGAACCTGAACTTCAGCCCCAAATCATCACTGACCCAACACATGCCGAGGTAATGATGTTCTGCTTTTATATAGTAACCGATTAAAATATCATTCTCAACAAATTTGTATTAACAATCTTGTCGTAAATCATCAGGGATTTGTCAACGCCAGAGACCACCCTGATGCTGTTGAGCTGCCTGTCCAAGGAGAGCTTCCTGGATGGTTGAAAGGAGAGCATTTCACCATCGGACCTGGTACCTACGACATAAAGTTTACCCGCAAAATCGAAGTTGACGGACAATTAGAGAGCGCTACTTCAACATTTACGTTTGGTCATTGGTTTGATAGGTGAGATATACACTACTGATGACGCATGGCACACGATGCTTATTCAAATGCTAACTCCCATTACGTTAACCAAATTGTACAAACAGCTTACCGCTTGTTAACCGATTTGACTTTGATGGAGCTAGCAACACTATCACCTATCGTAGCCGCCTGACCAGCAAGCGTTTAATAGAAAAGATTCGAGATCGTCATGGCTATGCTCCTCCCCATCCCGCAGGCTTGTTCAAAACCGACTCAAACCAAACCATTTTGGTGAAATTTCTCAAATCCGCCACCAAAGCCTCTAAACCAGATTGCGAGCCTTGTGCAGCAAGCATCTCAACCTATATACCTGGAGTTGAAGGCAAGCTATTTGCTCAAAACCATGCTAATCACGTAAGTAGAGAATATAGCAAGGCGATTTGAAAGCCACTATGAGCTAATGGGTGACTTACGCGGTGTATTTGCAGTTACAAGAGCTTGATCCATTTGATCTCAAGCCCACGCGTATAATGTGTTGGAATGAAATCAACCCCGCTTTCAAAGGATACAGTGCATCGCCAAATGCTCAGTACGATGCCGTTACTGGAGAGTGGATCAACTACACCATGGAAGTTGGCTATCAGTCAACCAGATACCACTTTTTCTCCTTGTCGGATCGTGATCCCAAGGGCACTATCATCGCTACTGTTGTCGCTGATACTTCATATGTACATTCCTTTGCGCTGACTCCACATTACATCATTCTGGTAAGGCTTTGGAACTTATGTAAAATGCCAGAAATATAGAAATTTTTATGCTAAGCGTGCTTTGCTCATCTCATCAGGCTGTATTCCCATTTACGGCGCAAATGGCTGGTGTCAAGTATGCCTGGAACGAAAGCATTTTAGATTCCTTTGCCTTTAACGACTCCAACCCTACTTTGTTTTATGTTGTGTCTAGAGAAGGCCAACAGCATATTGCTACTTATCGAGCAAATGCTTGCTTTGCTTTCCATCATGTGAATGCTTTCGAAGACTCCAACGGTGGTATCAGTATTGACATTGTTACTTATCCGGACGATACCATTGCACATCAATTGACGACCAATAATCTTCGTAACCCCAAACTCATGAGCCCCGCTCATCTTGCTAAACATGAGATCAGACGGTTCTATTTGGCCGATGTTCAAGAAGAAAGCATCAATTTCTTCTCAAATAATGCTCTATCCACATCCAGCATCACTGGACGAGCATCTTCCGTGTGGTCATATGTTAAAAACGCAGTTGGACGACCAAAAGAAGTTGACATTGAAAGCGATCATCAGACAGCTAGCTGGGCTGCCGCCATTCCCAGAGCAAGAGAAGAGGTTCTTCTGGATCAGCCTTTGGAGTTACCACAAGTGAACAGATCGGTCAAGCAGCGTGCATACAACTTTGTTTGGGGTCTTAGTGTTGGCCCTACTGGTGATGCCAACACTGAAGGAAAGATGTGGAATTGCATCGTGAAAGCGGTAAGAGTGTGGATATGTATTATTCTAAATAAGTGGAGCGCAGAATACTGACCGCCTATAATCAATATAGAATCTGAACAATAAGGAGGTAAATGCCAGCTGGTCTCAACCTCACTGCTATCCCAGCGAAGCATACTTTATTCCTCGCCCATCCCGAGGTCCAGACGACATCATTGATGAAGATGATGGTGTGTTGGTTAGTGTTGTACTTGATGCGCAGAGAGCTTCAAGTTTCTTATTGGTCTTGGACGCCAATACCATGCAGTCAATATGCCGTGCGGAACTCCCGCAAATGGTACCCATGAGCTTTGCTCGATCGTATAGCCAAGTGTGTAAATGAAAATGTGCCAGCGCAAATCGTTGAAAAATGAAATGACTGCCAGCTCCATACTATCTACCTTTATCGCAATAAACCATTCGACCAACCGACGATACCGAATGATGATGGATTTTTATTGTTTATTACTCGCATCATACGATCATCGTATTATTAGTATATTTTTTTAACGAGATTTGCTGGCATAGATATGTTACGTTACTGACCAAGAACATGTTGAAATCAAGCATGAAAACGCTGTGAGGATGGAACTTTCCAGTTCTCTCCAGGGCAAGCCTGCTTAACAATTTCGAGTCACAATGTAGAGGACGGAGTGCTAATTTTTTTTTTATTTCGAGTTTTGATTGCCCGGATAGCAAGCCTGAACATACAATCACGCTACACGATTCAAATGGCTGACCAAGGAAACGTAAACACTGCTCCAGAGCCTATCTTTGTTGATATTGGAGACAGCTCTAAGCCTTCAGAGATTGAGAGTCTCTGCATGCAATGCCATGATAATGTAAGTGTTTTTATCAGACCTAGAGCTACTAGCTTTTTGCTTTGGATGACTAACCAATGCCATGACGGTTGCAGGGTACTACTAGACTTCTTTTGACCAAAATTCCTCACTTTAAGTAAGTAGATTACGCTACAAAACGATAGCACAATATGGTCTTTGGTTAACAAGTCGATTGTTTTTGCAGGGAAGTGATTGTTATGGCTTTTGAATGTGAGCACTGCGGCTTCCGCAACAATGAACTTCAAAGCGCTGGAGCTATCTCCGAGAAGGGACATACTGTTACTTGCAAGATCGATAACAAAGAGGTAACGAATTGTTATTGCGGTATGCACCAGGGAAAGAGTTTTTTGTCATTGACAGCTTGTTTCTTCATTTATGCAGGATCTCAACCGTCAGCTTGTAAAGTCTGATTACGCTTCGGTCAAGTTTATGGAATTGGATCTCGAAATCCCATCAACCAGCAAGCGTGGTGTTTTGACTACTGTGGAGGGAATTCTTGGTAACGCAATTGAGGATTTGGCTGAGAGCCAACCTGTCCGAAAGCATGTCGATGAAAACTTGTACAACCAGATTCAGGCTATCATTGAGAAGCTGGAAAGCTACAAAGATAACAATGCTCCCTTCACTATTCGCATCGATGACCCCTCTGGAAACTCATACATTGAGAACCTTTGCTTGCCTGCTCAAGATCCCAAACTCGAAGTTCGCTGGTACCAACGCACACCCGAGCAAGAGGTTCAATTGGGATTGCGTTCCGCAGACGAGCCTGAAACCGCTACTGAGAACGCAGAGGATAATGAAGTTGCTCCCGAGATCATGACTTTCCCATCCAATTGCTCGCACTGCAACGCTCCAAGTGAAACCAATATGCACGTTCTGGATATTCCTCATTTTAAGGAAGTCATCATCATGGCCACCAACTGCCAACACTGCGGATACAAGAGCAATGAAGTTAAGGCTGGAGGAGCTATTGCACCATTAGGAAAGCGTATCACCTTGAGAATGACTGAATCGGACGATCTTTCTCGCGACATCCTAAAGTCAGAAACCTGTGGCCTCAGCATACCTGAGATCAACTTTGAATTGACCCCAGGTACTCTTGGAGGGCGTTTCACCACTGTTGAAGGATTGCTTCGTCAAGTGCATGAGGAACTCGATCAACGAGCTCCTTTCTTGCAAGGTGACTCTGCCACTGAGGAGAGCCGTGTGCGTTGGCAGGCTTTCTTGGACAAATTGCAACAAGTTGCTGACGGTGAACTCTTCCCATGCACCCTCGTGTTGAACGATCCTTTGGCTAACTCGTACCTGCAAAACCTTTATGCTCCTGATGACGATCCGGAAATGACCACCGAGAGTTATGAGCGTGATTATGAGACCAATGAAGGTTTGGGTTTGAACGACATGAAGCTTGAAAACTATGAGCAGGATGGTGCCACTCAAGATCATCCCATGGGCGAAGCCCAAGACTGAACCAGCAACTAGTTGATATATGTTAAAAAAGCTGATTCTTTCCTAATATTTTTTTTCTTCATTACGTGTATTATAGAGTCATATGGAAATGCATCGGTAGGCGCATACAATTCCACCATCCACCCACATTTATTTCAAACAAAATAAAAGTTAGAGTACAGAGAAAGGTCTTATATTCTTAAATCTGCTCAATTGACATCTGCGTCATATCATTCCGCACAAGTGCTATGCAGCACGGATGCCATTGCAGACCAACTACTCTTCCCCACATCCACCTTATATTGGCCAAAAACCAAAAAGAAAAATCAAAAAAAATCAGACATATAATAATTGGTTCAAATGCTGAATAGCACCAGTGTATAAAACTTGTATTTGGATTGTCAGCCGGGAAGTGGCGAAGAGGAATTGCTACCCGGTGGATTTTTGTGAAGAATAAAAAAGCTAAAATCTAGGTCAAATAGTGATGGGGATTTCTATGAGGCTATAAAAGTGGCCCTACAGTTTTTAACAGCGCGTGAATGCAAAAAAGAAAATGTACATATTTGCAGTTTGAAATAATAAAAAAGAAAGAATTCGACAAGAGGGGTTGTTCACACACCTCGGGTACGTTTTACACTTTGCACAGAAAAAATAGATCGCTTCGATTTAGGCGAGGATGTAATCCTTGCCAAGTGACCAGACACCAGCCACAGCAGCGCAAGCACCAGCAGCCATACCCATGGGCTTGACACCGGCGGTGCTCTTGAACAGTGCACCAGCGATACCACCAGCAGCGACACTGTTGAAAATATCATGTTGTCCACGAATACCACCGATCATGGAGTTGGTACCATTATAGATCATGGCTATATAATTACAAAATGGTTTAGTCCATGTGGTCCTCCCACAACGCACCGCAACTCGTTTTTCTCTCACTTACCGATAACACCAACCGAGTTACCTAGACCGGGGCCACGACGAGTGATGCTGTTCAAAGTGGTATTGAGACGAATCTTCATGTTGGGTGAGCCAGTTCCCTTTTTTACACCTTCAGCAAGACCGACAGCACCTCCAAGAGTGAGGCCAGCAAGGTAGGTAGTTCCGGTACCGTAGCAAAGATCGTCCGACCAACTTCGGGATGGGGTCAAAGCTGCACCGCCAGCGGCAGCACCACCACTACCACCTACTGAATCTTCCAGTTGCAAAAAGTCGATGCCGCCTTGGGTGGCCATGGGATGCAATCTGGTGGCATTCACTGCAGCAGCTGACATGAAATCTGGGACTTTCTCATAGCTGTTGTCGATGGATTCGTATGAAGACATTCCAGTGTCGAGAGCTCCTCCTGTAGAGTAAGCATCGTCCAAGTTCTCTGTGCTGTTGGAAGCGTTGTTGCTGCTGCTAGAACCGCCGAACCACGACATGACAATTGTATTTTTCTATAGAGCCGGGGAATGTTCGAAAAATAATGTCAAGAAAAAAAAAAATATTCCATCCCCTTCGCTGATCACATGACTTTCCGTTAGATCTAATTTTTGGCACACAAGGCATATCATTGTCTTTTACTGGCTTGTACTCCGCAGCTCGTCTTCAATCTACTGTCCAAATGGCGTCTGACGGGGAGGAAGACGATTATATGAGCCTTAAGTTTCTTGAAGAACCTGAAGAGAAGAAGGAACTTTCTTATATTGAGAAACGAAAGAAGGCACTGCGTGAGCAAGAGAAAAAGGCCTATATCAAGCCACGCCGGGTTTTAGAAGAAGAAGCGCGACAGGAGGGGCTACAAAAGGAGTTGGACGAGAAAAACAAGGGAATGAAAATGCTCATGAAGATGGGCTTCAAGTACGTGTGGTGTTGGGTTATTTTTGCTATGAACAATTTTAATAAACTGCATCAATTTTAGGCAAGGTATGACTCTTGGAAAAGAGGCAGGAATTGCCAAACCCATCGATGTGGAAATCAAATCTGGTCGAGGAGGCATTGGCCGAGATACTCTAGAAAAGCGAAAAAGAGAGGAGGAACTTGAACAAGAGCTAGCTAAGAAACCTAAGATGGATCCAGAGGAATATAGAGAACAATTGAGTGCACGCAAGCGGGAAGCTCAACTCCAGAGGTTCATCATAGCAGCGGCAAAGATATGTGAGAAGCTTGACAAAGATAACGTAAGCTATATGTCAGTATTCTTGATGTATAAAGGCATTACTTTTGGCTAAAGTTATCTCTTGTAGGCTATTGAGTTCAATATACTCTGGTTGTTGAACCCAGCAAACTTGCCTAGCATTGCGCAAGAAGACGATGAAGAGACTAACCATCCCAGTACAAGCGAGCCTATTGCTCGAGACGAAGGTACGACTACTTTGGAGAACATTGTCAACTCAGAAGTAGAGAATGTGGAGACCGAAACAAAACTGGAGCTGACAGAAGAGCAAAAAGAGGAACTAGCCGAGCTTCAAGAGCAAAGCGTACGTAACTATAAAGATGCTTCACAACAACTTTTGTGAGATTTCACTAATGCAATGATGACTTTTTAGCTTACAGATCAGTTGGAAAGAGTTGTGTCATACTTGAGACAAACCTACTTTTACTGCTTTTGGTGCGGAGCAAAGTATGAGGATGAGGAGGATCTGAAGGCTTGCCCCGGCCCGTCAGAGGATGACCATTAGCCGTCAACGTTTAGTTGAAGCTTAGATATCAAAAGCCGAGTTCGCTCTGCTTTTGCTACCTACTTTGGAACTTAGTACCCACGATATCGTTGCTCTCATTAGCAATGCCTGTAATTACTGTAAATATACACTTTATACACGTTGCTTGATTTATTATCATGCAGATATTTGAGATATCATTAGACTACAATATTCTATGACATGATAAACATATTATTCCAAAGCTTGATACCAATCCGACTGCAGTACGGTTTCCTTGGCGGGATCAACCTATTGCAAATTTAATGTTAATAAATAGATAACAGATTACATCATTTTTTCGCAGGAAACTACTATACCTTGAACCAAAGGTAATCATGCTTGCCGCGCCAGTGATATATGAGATAATATGGCTTGTCCAAGCCCTGGGCTGATTCAGAACCGGGAACCATTGGACCAGGCATGGCTGCGACGTGTGAATTGGACATTTCGTGCGGTAAAACAGGCGACAACTCATCGGGCTTTCCCAAGTGCGATAGAACCTCGGTAGCAGGCATGTTTGGCTTTCCAAAGTGTTCACCCAACACCTACACTACATGTTTAATACTAGCTCAAACATGCAAATAACAAACAGTACTAAAACACTAACCTTCATGGCATTATGCTTTGCGCCATTGGGAGCATCGGTAGCCTGATTGAAGTCGCCACCAGTGTAATGACCTGGAGTGTTGCGGAGAGTTTGGAACTCATTGCTGAGTGATTGGATGTTATCAGAGCTACTCATTGTGACCTTAGTGTGGCTGTGAGTTTGGAACGTTTACGAAACAAAGAGTAAAGACGTAAAAGACTGAGAAACACGGTTATAGAAACAAGGTAGGTCAAATATGACATTTTTATGCGCCAATTGGTTTCGTACGCAAAAGGATAAAATTTGCTGTTTTTCAGCTGACCTTTAGTTCAAATTAATCTTGGTGCACTGGCCCACACAAAACGCGCAAACCATTAATCACTGCGTTCTGTCTACAGCAACTTAACAGCATAACAAAAAATAAATCATCTACATATGTTCCATATTGATTTCCCGGATTATGTCTCCGAGACTTGGTCAACATCTCTGATGATTGAGTCAAGTCAGTTTGTTGCAAACAAATGTTCTATTATTTCGTTCCCGATGTCAACACAGGAATATAAATACACCATGGCCATTTATGCATTTTCTGCAACCGTTCATCAACAAACGCCAGAGGTACTACTTTATCAAATATTTATTCGTACAATATTATACAATGGGCTATTGCCCAAGACATCTCACTCCATTGGATTTGTTTTTGCGTCCTGCGGGACCTTATCAGCATTCTTGGAACTTGAGCTTTCTGTTGGATGGATGAGAGTACTTTTGACATGGTCTAATTTGTTCTTGATACTGTGTATGACTTTTTTGCTGCCTCGTCGTTGTGGCTTGCCTTGGTCGTTTTGCTCGACCATGCAGACCTGGTAAGGGGGAGGCAGATCATCATAGGTATCATCATCATTGCTATCGTCGTCGAAGACCGGCGGTGGTCGTCCAGCCTTAGAAAGAGGAGCTTCCATGTTGGTTGATTCCACACCGGTGACAGGAGCTGGGATAACAGTTTCGCCGGTGTAGCTAATTAGATGTGCCATGAAGGGATAAAAGAAAAGGGAGATATTGGAATGAAATTTGAAAAAGTTTTTTTATTTTTTTAAATATTTGTAGAACTGTTACTTTCATCATTGCCAAGATCATATCTGATTTGATCAACTTCCTCCGCCGTCAGCGCTCTTTTTTCACGTAGTCGCCTTCATAGAACAATGGGAACAAATTAGCACTTTAAGACTACCACATGCATGCTATAACGCAAATGGTCTAATGTCTCTCTACCTTTTGCGTTTTACAGGCTTCATCATGTCCGTATGATATGCCGTTATGTCAAAATCGTCGTCACGGTCATCACGAGCTATTGGTGTTGAAACCACAAGTTCCGGACTCATTTTCGAAGTAGACCCATCAGTTTCGGCCTATAAATCCAGGCTAAAAATTTTAGCAATTGCCCTTACTCCCATATTTTATTGTGTCATAAATCATCACGTTCATTACCATATCTTCAGTATCGTCGATGGTGATAGGTCTACTTGAATCAGCTTCAGCAGCCTCTAACGGTGTTGGTGTTGTTGGAGTCGTAGAATGCTGTGACGCTGTGTGCTCGTCCTCCAGAAATGGGTTTGTGATGTCATGAGCCGGTGTGTCCTGTTCGAACTCCTAAAAATATTTGAAAATAAACATTTTTAGAAGAATTTTCGGTAAAAAGGCAACAATCAGCCACGGGCTCGGTCTTTTACCATTAAATCGTCGTCTCTAGTCGTATCAGCCAATGACTGTTCAATCTCTTTGTGTGGTGGAGTTGAATTGTTTGTGACAATATCCTCTTTTGGTCGCACGTCTGCAACCTCCTTTGCAGAAGCTTCTTCTTCCGTCATGGACACCGTCGGAGTAGGCGGACTGTTAGTACCGGTATCCTCCTTCACATTCGCGTCCAGCGCGAGTTGCTGGAGATGAGATACGGGTTTTGGAGACGACAGATTGGTGAGCTTGGCATATTTCTTGAAAAGTGCTCGAAGCCGCTGTTCAATCTCCCGATACTCTGAACTCCATTTGCGATTGCCTGCTAGTTTCAGCAGCTTACCCATGCCAGTGTCCTATAAACAAAATCACAATTACATTTTTGAAGTCAATACGGCCAAAAGAAAAATCTTGTGCTTAATTTCATACCTTAACAAGCTCGAAAGTAACATGAGGATAACTTTCGATTTGGTGGAGAATGTGCCCGACCTGAGGATCCAAGTGGTCGTCCTTGAGTACGCATCGCTGTAGTTTTCTTCTCAAGTCCAGGAATCCTTCAAAACTAGCGGGATCATCATCGTTCAGTCTTAATTTCTTCACAGGTGTTTCAATGTCTAATGCTTCTGGAGGTCTGGTCGTCTTGTTATGTCTGCCATTAGGTGAATAGGGCAACGTAGTCTCGAATCGATGTGGTCTACAGCGCTTTGATGTGCTGGCAGGTACTGCTGGAGCATGAAGCGAACTAAGTTCTTTACTCAATTGTATCGATTTTCTAATTGTTTCGGCCTTTTCATTTTCCAGTTGTACAATCTGATGTCCGATAAAAGGTTATTTTGACAGTTTAAGGCAACAACACAAATTCTAATTCAATTACCTTGTTCATCAAACTTTGCTTTGTCGTGATTTGGTCCTGTAACGTCGCTTTGATGTTGGTAACTTCAAGCTGTAGTGTTCTATTCTTCATATTCAACTGAGAATCACATCGCTTAGCTTTACGTCTATGTTATCGATGATGGTGGTGGTGATACATACCTGTTCAACTAATAATGACATATCCATTTGCTTTTTGTTGGACTCCTTTTGATCGTCCGATACGTTCTCCTTGTCGGTAGATGCCATGTACATGGCCTCAATATTTCGAAGCTCATTGGTCATTTCAGTTGTCACTTGTTGCCTTATATTGGCCTCAATGGTGGCACATCGCGTTTCTGCATCAATCCACTGTTTTGGAAAAGTTTTTAGTTTGGATCCTAGCTGCTAATTCATGTAAAAAGATGTATTACCTTGCCACGAACTTCTTCCAGTTGTGCCAGGAGTGCGTTAACGAATGGATCAGAGCTATCTTCACCATCTTCATCGTCGGACTCTTCCGCAGATGCTTCATTGGCAACTTCCAGAACAGATCTTTCATGCACTGCATAGAACTTGCCTTTAGCTCAAGTTGTTTGGCTGCCAAACTGCGTATCAATAATAACTTACCAATTGACGCGTCCTTCTCCACTGTCCTCAACCGGCGTGCTAAAGAGGATGCATTCAATATATGGTCAGACTGGATATGGCTCAGAGTTGTATAAGTTACCTGCTGTAGAAACATCCGCCAGATCAAGACGTGGGTGTACCCGCCGCCAAGTAGCAACGTCTTTGGCAACTGCTGCAAATTTCATGACATGGCTGTTCTCGTCGAATCCAGTATCATAAGGATTGACATTAACGACCATGACCTGAGCAATGTTTATTAGATACTAGTCGATAGTTTCGTTTGTAAACCTACGTCAACTTACCGCTTTGCCATCCCCTTGAAAAGAGCTCTTGAACAGATCTGTCAATTTGCTGTGTCTGAACGGAACTATAGCAGGTTTCTAAAGAGACATCATCAGTCCCATGAACTCGTGGAACAACTGTGCATGCGCAAATATAGATCACCTTGCCCATATCGATTCGCTTTTGATTGAGTCGAAGTATATCCATACATTGACCCAACACCATCAGTGACTTGTTAATGTTTCCAGCCTCTTTCAATCTTTGCCCACTATTGAGAGTATTGCGATGTCGTTCTGATCCAGCCAAATCAACAATGGAAAGTTTAGACAATGTAGCATAGCTTGGGTCCTTCAGAAAAAAAAAATTATGGTGAATATCGGTGTGCCATTTTGTACTGTGCTGTTGGCAAGAAATCGATAAGTACCTCAATAATATACTCCTTATCCTCAATCATCACTCGTACAATCTTAATGGTGAAGATACTGTGACTGCGGCTACTGGTGTTATTGAGCAAGGTGGAATATATGGCCCGATTTCGCTGTCCCTCATGCAGAATTGCATACGCTTCCTATAAACGCCACGCTGTTAGAGCTGGCTAAAATTCAAGCATCGCCATGTAAAAATCACTCACTTGCAGATTATGCACACGCACTTCCGTTAGTCCAGATATATACTTATGCTCCCCTCGAAACTCATACTTGAGCGGAAGCGATTTACGCTTATGTTCCTGCGTTGGCGACACCAAAAGATCGTAGATCTTTTCCGTATAAATCTCAGAGTAGGATACCCAGATGCCATATTCAAATTTCGTATCAATGGGCACCACAGTACGATCTCTGCTCTCGGTATCTCTCATTTCCTTGGTCATATGTGGATTCTTTTGCATGACATCGTTTAGTTTAACTGCCCGAGTGTGTAGAATAATAAAACATCATATGCAATACAATACCGTTGAATTTGGGTGCGCTAGTTCGTTTTCACCGATGTGTCCTAATATTTCTCGACCCTCTTCCTTAACATCAGTATACGGTACTATAAGACTGTGCATCATTGGCTTCAACTGGTGATAATTGTCAAAGAGTTGATATCAGCGTTACGTGAGCAAAGTGAAAGGTGAAATGTCTAACCTTAGAGTCGTTTTGATAATTTTTGATACTGTTAAAAATAACGTCCAGTGACCGAGGCAAGATACCGCCATCGTTTCGTGTACCTTGAATACTGTATGTTTTACCCGAGTTCGTCACACCGTAAGCAAACAACAATGCGTTCTCTCCATTCAATACATCTTCAACCAATGGAAGGGCTGTTTCATCAAAAAATTGCTTTTGTGAGACTGATTCATCGAATATTTTTGTAAATTTGTATCTCTCGGGAGCCCTGTTACGAGTTCTGTATGCATTCGAATCCTATAACTGTGTGAGACATTCGTATGGTTATCGCTCGCTAGACCGAGAAAAAACTTACTTCTGGCGGAAGCATGGATACTTCAACATCGTCCACCATTTCCATATAGGGCGTCTGTTCATGCTCGGTCTGAAGGTTTGGTCTGATTCGCAGAAATGCCTTTATAGGCTCTTTCTCGGGATCATAAGCATAGAAAGAGCTAGGGGCTGTGTGAATGCCGGTAAGAGCTGCTAAAGAAGTTATCAGCGGTTGTCCAGCTGGTCGATTGTACTGTTCTGTAGTTGATTGGCGAGACGGTGAGAAGTGCATGGGTGTTCTGAATGGAGCACGACTGGGCGTTCCTGCGGGAGTGGTACGCTTTCGCAAGTCAGTGTCCCGACGTTGCGAGCGTGTAGGAGTATTTGGGCAACTTGCAGCCGTTGCACTGTTGCAGAAGAGAAGTGTTAGAGACTGAGGAATGTCGCACTATTTTATTCCCATTTTCTAGCTGTTTACCTGAGCATTGCGCAAGTGGTTACGGGCTATCAATATGGACGTGCCCCGTCGCGTCGCGTTGACACGATTTTTGAGAAATTGCGGAGCCAGAATCCGTGCGTGCGTGACAGGTTGGGTGGCTTTGGCTGGCCAAAAAAATTCTTGTCATCTACTAAACTGCTACAACGTATCTGACAGCATAGTAGCATTATGATTGAAAAACTCACAATAAAATCCGCAAGTACCCTCGTATCAGAGTCCACTATAAAAACCCTGAAATACCCTCTATATGAAATCATATGCAACCTGATTTGATATATTGTAAACATCACAAACATCAAACTGGTATATAACATCTTGGTTACAGGTATTCGTTCATAAAGCATGGCATTTATTGATAGATAAACAGCAATTGAAATATGGAGAATATTGTCATTCATAGAGCTTCCTCTAGCAAAAAAGCCCATATGATATTGTCATCTGTTTCATTCAAGTACATAGGTATTTCGTCACCTACCGAGAGTGGTGCATTAGCTTGCAAATTACTTCACACGAACTGCGCGGCGTATATACACATCATGTCGAATATTTACTCCAATACTATGGAAAAAAAATCATTTGATAATTAAATCTTCACGATGTGTGGAACCTTTACAAAACACTCCCTATAGCACATCAACTTCAACAACCCATAGTGAATCATGGCACCAGAAAGTATCTTGCTATTTGATACTCCGCCTTTCATGCCCAGCTGTCAAAAAAAAAATTCCAGTCCCCGCGAAACCATCTATATTTTCATCAGACATCTCAATTTTCTCGTTTCTTTTCTTCTTCTGATCAGTTATGCCTAGACAGTCTGTATCATCCTCTTCAAAAAGGGAGAATAACAATTCGGTGCCTTTGGAGGTGCTAAGGCCACGCAGAAGCGTTGGTGGTAGTTATGCTCTGAACAAGGATTCCTCCATGACACTTGAGACCGACGACTTGACCATACAATCCGTGGCTTCGTCTGGAGTAGGCGAAACCACACACAATACCAGTGAGCTCAAGAGAGGCCTTAAGGCTCGCCATGTACGTACTTTGAATACCTTCTTCAGAGTAGTCTAGTGTTTTTCATTCTAACGGTGTTTGCAGCTTACCATGATCTCTTTGGGTGGAACTATCGGAACGGGACTTTTTTTGACTTCTGGAGCATCTGTAGCACAAGCTGGTCCTGGTGGAGCTTTGGTTGCATATGCTGCCACTGGTATCATGGTTTTCTTCATGATGGAGTCTTTGGGTGAGATGGCCACATATCTTCCAATTTCGGGAAGTTTCAACAATTATGCCGGTCGATTTATTGATCCTGCGCTTGGTTTTGCTCTGGGATGGAATGTGAGTTACTGCAGTTATGATTCACAAACGAAACTTTCTTTTAACTTGTTAAACTTGTTAAAATCAATAGTATTGGTATAATTGGGCTGTGACCTTGGCTGTGGAGCTCTCCGCAGGGTCCATCATCATGGCTTATTGGCTTCCCAACGTGCCCGGTTGGATTTGGTCCTTGATCTTCTTGGTCATTATGCTTGCACTCAATCTCTTTTCGGTAAAGGGCTATGGTTAGTACACTTGAATACATTTATCATGACTGTCCACATATAATTCTTGATGTTAATGTCCCAATTAGGTGAAATTGAATATTGGCTTGCTCTACTTAAGGTTTTGACGGTCATCATCTTTATCATTGTCGGAATCCTCGTAGCAACTGGAGCTGTTGGTGGTCATGTTTATGGGTTTGAAAACTACACACTTGGAGGTTTTCAAGGCATGGGTGTGTTCAGTACGTTTTTGCTAGCAGCTTTCAGTTTCCAAGGTTCCGAACTGATTGGTGTGATTGCTGGCGAGACTGAGAACCCTCGACGCATGGTCCCTCGTGCTATCAAACAAGTTTTCTGGAGAATTTTACTCTTTTATATTTGTGCACTTTTCATCATTGGCCTCATTATTCCTTACAATGATCCATCCCTCTTGTCAGCGGATGTATCAAATATTGCCACTTCACCGTTCACTCTTGTATTTCAGAAAGCGGGATTAAAAGGAGCTGATGGTAAGTACCAGCGGAAAAATGTCTATTATGACCGATTATGGTGCTAATGTTTTTTTTTCTAGATTTCATGAATGCAGTAATCCTAACCACAGTGTTGTCTGCTGGTAACTCGGGCTTGTATGCATCTAGCAGAACTCTTTACGATTTGGCCAACGAGGGCAGAGCACCAAAGATCTTCAGAAAGGTGACAAAATATGGTGTGCCTATTTACTGTGTTCTCTTGACCACACTGATTGGTGGTTTGGCGTTCCTTTCATCTCTGTTCGGAAACGGTAAGCCAATTTTAAAGCAGAATATGCTTATTTAGAAGTCAGTACACTGATATCTTCTAATTACAGGCGTTGTTTATCAATGGTTGATTTCCATTTCTGGTGTCGCTGGATTGATTGCATGGTTGAACATTGCTGTTTGTCACTTCCAGTTCAGGAGAGCCTATGTTCTGCAAGGTTTCTTGGTTGAAGATCTTCCTTTCAAAGCCAGATGGTACCCTTTTGGTCCAATCTTTGCCTTCCTTGTCTGTTCTTTCGTTCTGGTTGGACAAGGCTACAGCACCTGGACTGCCACACCCATTGATCCTATTGCACTAGTTGCATGCTATATTGGTGTCCCAATTGTAGTCATCCTTTATGTTGTCTATAAGATTGTCAAGAAGACAAAGTTCATTCCTCTGGCCGAAGTTGACCTTGTCAGTGGCCGACAAGAAATCTTGATGTACGTATATATAGTTTTAATTGCCGAGCATTTGTCATGCATTTACTCATTCGTTTGGATTTCTAGGCACAACTTGGAATTCGAGGGGCGTAAGAGAGATGATCCACTTGAAGGTGTCAGTATTTTGAAGCCATCTACCTGGAAGCGCATTCCCTCAAACCTCAAGTCCTGGCGTGACGCTATTCACAACTAAAACAAATTCATTGTACTATCGAGGCAGCAACGTTGCTCCTCTCATGTCTCTACACTGTATACCAATCACAACTCTACATCTTTGAATTCATTGAATAAATAGACTTCTTTTCTCTTGATTTTATTTTTGAAAGGTTTAGCTAGAGATAGCTTTTTGATCTATGGAAAAAATACAAAATGGTGGAAAGTTCATTCCAATTATATATAAGCACTTAAAAATCCGAATTGGACGCATCACCCCAAGAACTAATGAAAACATTCCTTCGAGACGCATCGAAGGGTCGTCTTCCATGTTGAATAGCATAGTTATCGATCAATAGCACATCTCCCCGTTGCCACTGCACATTATAGCAAAGCTCTTGTTGGATTTGTATGATTCGATGTATTTTATCTTCAGGAAGAGGTGAGCCGTCTCCAAAGGTGACATTGCTCATATGAACTGCCTCTGGATGAAGTCTTTTGTGGCGGCAGCTGTAAAGCGAATAATGAGTCTAGCGTTACTCCATAACATTTATGTACCTTTCACTTACATTATTTGATAGTTGTTCGTTATATGATTAAACCATACTTTGCGCTTGTGTTCAGGATGTAACCGAACAGAGGGAGCTTTCAATTTAGTCAACAAGCAATCGTTTGGTAGCCACTCCCAGGATAGTCCTAGCTTGGTCATCTCATTCTGGCAACAACGTGTTATACTGTGTACAAATTGTGATCTGCCGGAGCATGGTGGCGCTTATTATAAAATTTACCTCAGCTTGTTGTTTGGTGCTGGCCCAAAGACTATTTTTCCATCCTCTACCGTTTCCATCATTCATATCATATTCCGACATATAACGGGTATATAGCACTCCCTATTGATGAAGTAAATTTATCGACAAATTAGTGAAAACAAAACAAGGGAATAAAATAGAAAATGAAGATCTGCCTGCTGTGTTACCTTTGCTTCAAGTTCATGCACAAACTCTGGCATTTCTCTCTCTATTCTATCATACAAGTCCACCGACGACAACAACATAGTTTCGCCCCCTGTTCTGGAAGGTTGGTTGCAGAAAAAGAGAACGTAGCGTGGAAAGGTAGTAGACTGTGCAAGCTCATGGTGCAAAAATATGTACAGGCTTGAGTCTATCTCGCATTCTGTATATACTTCAATGGCATGTTTATGGCGAATGGCAGCACCATTGATGTATCTGAACTTTTTAAAATTGAATGCTCTTGCAAAAAGCGAAAATGCTTCGGGGTCGTCTAGCGGCATGGATCTTAGTAATACAGCTCCGTGCTGGCGTAAGCAATCTAATAAGGCGGGCTTATAATCTTTTATCCATTCGATGGTCTGTTCGTCGCTCGTCAATTGATCATCATCGTTGCTCATAAGTAAAGGAAAAACATTTCCATTAAACGTTTTCTGATCTTCAGTATGGATAAACCGCATCTCTGGTTGTATTATTAAGTATCTCCGTTATGGCAGTCAACGAGGGTAAAATAAGGTACGGAATTTGTCAATGTGAGATATAGTGGAATTTGGCCTATGGTGGTCCCAAAAAAAAAGGGAAGAAGAAAGAAAGAAAAATGATTCTTCCCAAAACAAAAAGATGGAGGATAGCTAGATGTGCGGTACAAAATGATCCGGGAGCTCAACCAATATAATAGCATAATTCTATATTGAAAGGCTTGCGCAAGCAATCGGGGCCAAATTGCGTGATCCTCGGTTTTTAAAGCCAGCTCATCTCAGTTGCACTCTCCTCACAAGCACAGACAAGTCCAAGACACCCCCATGATGTGTTTTGAACAAGTATATTGGACAAATAAGGCCACAAATGAGGCTTACCAGCTCGCTGTTTATTTCCCATATATATGGGTCCGTGAAAGCCTATCTTACAACCGCTAAATAAGCTCTTGGTAGCTTTGTAAAACGTCTTTAAACTGCACTTCTATTCTGAAAAGGAGCTTAAACATGAAAATTTTACTTCTATTTGCTCGAATGAAAGGTATCAAGATAAGCAGATTAATCAGTCTCTGTTATGGAGTAGCACAGGCAAAAGGCTATTTGTAATGTGGATATACCTACATAGAAACATAGAGGCGTATATTTTCTGCTACTTTAACGGAATGAGCTCATTCTTTTGCAAGGCGTTATGCTCTATTTTGGACAGAAATCGCATCATTTGATTTAAAGTCTTGTATCCAAGAACGGTGTTACCATCAGGATTTTGCCAATTCACTTTTTTACTCTCCAGTTCAAGGCATTTGGCGCTGATATAAAGGCATAATATAGGTTGTTTAGTTTACGGAAAGAGTTATCTTTGGAAGAACATGGCAATATGACTGGGAAATGAGCGTTGCAGTATCAATACCTATGTCGCTAACACACAACCGGTTATGGCCGAGTACTTGTAATACAATCTTGGAGCCAATCTAAAGGTGTTGAAAGAGTTGTTTTCAAGCAAGTTTGAGTGCTTGCTGGCTTTTATGCAAATTTATGATATTTATTTATATTTATATTTATATTTCGACAATATTCTAATCGTGCAAAGTCTATTTTATCTCGCATTGTAGTGCAACGGGGACATTGCTCTGTTTAATTAATGAGTTGAGAACTTATTACGATAGTAAGCCAAGTTATCAAGAGTCTACACCATTATTTTCATAGCATACACAGCTCCTTGATAACAATTTCACACTCTTTTCATTGTTTACCATGTTCTGATAACATGTAATCTAACTTCCAACAGGTGTAGAAAATGATTCTCCTTTTTTTCAAGCTTGATGCTAATTATTGAAAATCTCTACAGCTGGTTGTTTTTAGGGTATATGCTATAGCTATCTCATAGCTAGTACCTATTCAAAGCGTTCATCGCACCTGAACTTGACAAAAAACTAACGTATACACTCCCAAATGCACAATTCATCCTAAATGTGTTATATATAGGTATTATCATTCTTTTTTATACGTTCAAAAAAACTGTTTAATCTAATAGTAAAGCATCGAGTTGTCGACAATATTCGTGCACTAAACCTGCCATAAGTTTAAACTGACTGATTATGGTCTGTCATGTGACCTCATGCGAGGCACAAAAAAATTTCTAGACAGTAAGGTAAAAAGGTAAAGTTCGTTGTCCGCAAGAGTACTGGAGTTTTTTCAACTGATTCATGTCTAATTCGGTGGAAGAAATTGCCAAAGCCAAAAGTGCGTTGGCGAAAGCAAGTGAAGATGGTAGAATAAATGTATGTAGATATTCTACTTATATATTAAGTGTATCAACCGTGAACGTGATGAATGTTTCCAGTGGCAAAAATTGCTCGTGGCGATTCGTTTGATTTACGAGATCTAAATTTTGAGTATGACTAATCGCTTCAAATACAGGACATAATGACTGTCATGGATAGACTTGGCAAAGTTAAGGCCAGTCAAGATTTGTTGAAAGTAAGAAAAACTGTCTCAGGAATTCGCTTTTTGCTCGACATGCCAAACTAACAGCGCTTGATAGAAAACCGATATTGGTAAAGTCCTTGGAAAATTGAGAACACACCAAGATGTGGCGGTAGCCAAGAAGGCAAAGGAAATTGTTAAGAAATGGAAGGAAGATGTGGTGTCTAGCCCACAGGCCGTTAGCTCCGCGAAAGGCGCCTCCCCTATGAGCAGCGCTCCAAAAGATGTTGAACGCAAATCAGGTATGTGTTTATCCGTAATTCATTGGAATTCGAATTGTAATGGAAATCATAATAAATCCTCTCATTTAGCATCACTGCCTAATAGCACAACACCATCGGCTGCATCTTCGCTGTCTTCTAGCCCAAAGACGCCTTCAGACGCACCTGTCATCCGAACTGTGAAAAGTGATGAGATGCGGGTAAAGCCCACAGGCAACACGCCTAGAGATAAAACCATCGAGATGATGTACTCTGCGATTGGATTAGGAAGTTTTGTTGGTATGTAATTGTGCATTTATGAAAATTGCCCTGAGACTTTTACTAAACACTCTAGTAGATTCTGATCTCCTTATGAAGCGCGCTGAAAGGGTCGAGACAATCCTATTTGAGGAGTTTGGGGGCGTCACTGATGGTTACAAGAACAAAGTTCGTTCACTTATTCTCAACCTTAAGAACAAAAAGAATCCTGGCCTGCGAGAGAGTGTGGTCAGTGGTGAATTATCGCTAAAGGATCTATGCACAATGAGTATAGAGGTGAGTGTTCAATTTATAGATTTGTGAGAGATAACGTTCATTATACTAATGACCGTGCATAGGATATGGCATCGGAAGAAAAGAAGGCTCAAGACCGAAAGATGGCTGAAGAAGCACTTTTTAATGCTAGAGGCGCTGGTTCGGCTCAAGCAGAAACTGATATGTTCATGTGTGGCAAATGCAAAGGAAGAAAGACCACTTACTTCCAGGTAAGATATGCTAGTAGTAAAAGTCTCTGACCATGCGCATGGTTATTGAACGCTTCAATTTAGATGCAAACTCGTTCTGCGGATGAGCCTATGACTACTTTCGTTACTTGCGTTACATGCAATAATCGCTGGAAATTCTGCTGAAAATGCATCTATATACAGTTTCATCATTTGAGTTTTGTCGATAAATGCTAGGCAATTAGTATTTTAATACCATAGAAGAGTATATGGCGCTGTTCATTAGAACGAAAAATTATAAACTTTTCAACTTTTTTCTTCACATCTTGTTGAAGGATTTGTCTTTTGCAGATACACGTTTTATCGTAAAGGTGTAGTGTTCTGGTGGTGTAGAATCGAACATCAACCGATAATATTGCGACATTCATCAAAATTGCATCAAATATAGGAACACTCAAATACTCTCTTTATTTGTAAATAGATCTAATTAGAAATGCGGCAACATCCGTGTCTTTCCAATAAACTAGATGACTTTGCAGTGCACTTAAATATGAATTTTCTAATATACCTTCCTGTATGAAATAATCTACTCGGCCAGTGCTGTTTAGCATTTTCAAACGCTCAGCACCAGTCACGTATGCTCGCATATGTGATTTACTTTTACCAGTACCTTTCAAAGAGGATCCTTGAGCTTTTCGTAGTAAATCATCAGATTTGCTGATCATTGGACTGGTTGGTTCACTATTGGCTTTCTCTGGATTTATATTAAGTGTTGACAATGTAATTTCTTCAGGTTCATCAGTTAAGTTAATTCCTTCTGGCGATGTAGCGATTTCTTCGCGCCGAAACCAAGAAGTGGCACTAGACTTCAGTGACTCTAGAACCGCTTCGGCTCTATTTGCAATGTCAGACGTGACAGTATAGCTAGCATCAAAAATTCCTTTCAAGCCTCCCTTGTGATATGGTATAGGTTCTGGTTTCAAATGAGCAGTAAAGTGACGAGCAATCAGCGGCTCTAATCGAAAAGCCACTGGGTCTGATCTGTAAAATATGTTGTATATGTTGTTGCAAGCTGGATAGCATACTGGATTGGCTGAAGGAGATTCCAGATGTGTTTGATCTTCTGCAAGCATTCTTCTTGAAGCGATTTTGCTACCGCGAATTAGAAGAAATATGCCTACTGGTGAGCCAATACAGAACAAATTCTGCACATCGAAATTCAGAGGTGGTATAATTCCTTCTAGTATATCCGTCGGTTTATACTGTGATGAAACATAAGAGTGTCGTCTTTCATGCTCTGCATTGACCCTGGCTTTTTCATGGGCATCAAATGGCTGCAAAGTTAGCAGATCGAAAGCAAGACAAGACTGTCGCACCATGAAAGTTAATTTTAATGAGGTATATTGGTAAATGGAACTGATAAAGTTGATACGTACCCCGAGCGAATGTCCTAGTATTGATACTTTGCCACCTTTGGCCAAGAAGTCTGGATTATTTCTTAAAAATAGGTGGAAGACACGATTGATCTCCTGGGATATAATTGATAGCATTTGCTCGCGATATTTCGTCATATACAATGGAACTATAACGGTGTCAGTATATAACAACTTGATCCCAATTCAATAACGCCTAATGGTACATACTGTCCAACAACACATCCGACACGATGCTTCGTATTGGCTTTACTCCCTCAATGGTGAGGTCGTCAATTGTAGGCTGGCCTTCTCTCATACCAGGTCGATGCATCTCATCTTGCTCATCTTCGTCGTCATTACCAAGGCCGAACTTTATCTGGTGCCTCCACAAAATAGGTAGCACCTGTATTCCATTTTTCTTTTTTGGGTTTGAAGTCATGGCAATTGCGGTTGGGAACATTTCTTTGAGAGTTCTCCGTATAACATTCACATCATGTACAAAACTCTGTCCGAGACGCTCCGTCATTTTTTGGCCGATGCCATGAATGCAAATGATCAGATGGTCAATCTCTCTAGCTTTATCGGCGTTCTCGTTCTCATAATCTTCTATCTCTTGCTTTCTCTGCTTTTGCCTCTCCTCAATTTCACTTTGTGTTTCCTTTTCAGTCATAGGTCCAATAGGGGTACTTGGTGATGTAGGCGAGCGTTCATTGCCCATAGAAGTTACACCAACAGATTCTCCAGGCTTCACTTCAGGATAGCCTCTGATCAGCCTGGTTCCGCCTAAATTTTGATTATTCGTAAGAGTCATGAATATGCTTTTGGTTATTCTACTGGTGGTGGTGTCTCTTCATTGACGAACGAAAGCAAAAATCAGTATGAAGTAGTTAAAGGATTGTTAAGCAATTCAGGTAATACAGTACGAGAGTAGCCAAGCTGTATCAGCACTTGTATATACAATGTAATCATCATGATTTGGCGGGTCAAGTTGCCATTTCATTTCGGGTAAGGTAGTAACAGCATCCTCCAAGCTTAATGGCGTATCTAATCCATCAAAACCGGGCATATAGGAAGGCTTGTCATCGGAATCCAGAGAATCCGTGTCAGGCACATCCGTTTTCCAAGGCTTGTATTCACTTATGTAGAAGAAACTTCATTAGTTGCCGATCAATCATTAGTTGTAGAGAGTTTGCCAGTGACTCACCGATATCCTTCTTCAATCTTGTTGGCAAATTCTTCATCGCAGGGCATCCATTGAGATCCATCTTTGCCCCTCGTAAACCATGACGCTCTACACACTTTATATACAGCACTCTCCCAATAAGCGGCAGATATAGTGCGTTTCTCAATATCGACTTCAAAAAGCTGGTCCTCGTTTACTAAGACTTTCTTAGGAGTTCCTGCCTACAACAGCGAGTAAGATGGCTGCTTCTTATTTCGGCAAACAAAGAAACTCAGTAGCTTACTTGGAAAGCCTGCTCAAGTCTGTCATTATCGCTGCTTGAAAAGCGGATCCACTTCTGTGTTTGAAGGTAAGGCTTAGTTGGCTCAACCACACTTGAAGCCCTGGACGCCTCGGGTGAACGATGGGCGTTATGCTGATCTATTCGTTGTTGTACTGGATCTACCAGCGGTTTGTCTACAGAGTTGAACCTATATTGAAGTTGGTTAGAGGAAGTGCCAGGTGCAAATGAAAGAGTTACGGCCAATTCCCGTACCAATAATGCTTAAGTGCTGGTATGTCAGACATCACCAAAAGTAAGATGGGTAAAGCAGAACAGAGAACGTTATCAGGCAGGTCCACGATTCATTATCATATGCAACACTGTCAAAAATCGGACAATCATCCCGACAACGGGCCAATACTCAATTTTTGGCACACTGCAGCCCACTTAATTTTCGCTGCAGCTTTAGAGAAGACACTGGCCCATATGTAAGATGACGATAGAAATAAACCGTCATATCACGCTGTTAAGTATACTGGTATGACTAGTTGGAATCCAACTTGAAATTCATGACTGGGAATCGTACACTCGTGATATAAGCAATACACCTTTATCAAAATAAATGGACCATTTGCAACCCAAAAGGTATCGATATATTGGAAAAGCTATGAGATATGCATATTCAAATAAGCTATTTAACAACACTCAATAACTCCCTGCTTGCAATAACACTGGCTGATTGTATCGCGTTTTTTATTCTTGGACCAGTCTTTGGTGTACTTTCCAAGTGAGAAAAAGAAAAAAAGGGTGATATCGCTGACATAACTTGATAGATATTACTTGATATTGTGGCCTAGTCCAAGCTCTTCAATTTTCTGACCAAATTGATACGTTCCGCCAGTTTAACATAATAGTGAATGTTTGTGCCTCAGCCAGTAGCAATAGCTTGCAGAAATTCTTGCAATGTGGCTTTACATTAATTTCTTGAGCCTTTTTTGGTTTTGTGCTTTTTCAAATGCAGTCCTCAGACGATGACAGCGATGACATGCCTGTAGCCCTGTCGCACCAACTGCGGCGCACAAAGCAACAAGGTCCACCGAGTCAAACAGATCGACGACATCTAGCTAGGGCTAAGACTATGAATTCAAGTTCTACTTCCAGGAATCAGGGCAACTTAACCCGTAGCAACACAGAGCACCATAGAAGCCGCGGGCATAGAGAAGAAAGGCCAGTGCCTGAATCATCAAGAAAAGTCGACGATGATAATAACGATGACAGCCCTGTTCGTGGCCGTGGCACTGAGAGGAATGATAGAGGTGCTATTGCTAATGTACGTTACCTTCAACCAATTTGCATATAGCCGACCCAGAAGATCGAGGAATACTGACAATTTGCTCAATTCGATAGAAACCAGGGAAAATAAGAACCCACGATGTCCGCAATATACAGGCTGATCTGCACAGATTACAGCTTGCTTCAGTGCAGAAAATTGCCAGCCGAATATATGTTATCGATTCTTCAAAATACGTCAATTTGCAATTGACCAGTTTGATGACCACAGCCATGGTCCTCGAGTCTCTAAGGGAACGAGCCGTGATAGATCAGGAACAGAGCTGGACTCTGTTTGAGCTTGCTAACAAAGTTGGCGTTGGTAAGTCTGGAGTTTCCATTCAGCAACCCTATTTTTGGCCGGTCAAGATCTGACAATCAAATATTTTTGACTATTGATAGAACGCCCACTCAGAGACTGGGAGATTGTTACTGATATTCTCTCAACGTGGGACCAAGACGAAAAGAACGCATTGCTTGTCAAGAAGTATAGCTACAAACCAACTTTGACGCCAGAGGTACATGATATGTAAAATTGGGCCTATGATATGAGCTGGCGACTGATGTTAAGACTATATACAGAGTGTTCTTGGCAAAAATGAATTTGTCCCACCAAGCGGTCATCTTTACTTTGAGTACAAAAGGGGCAAGTGGCATAAGCGGTCCTTCACTGTGAAGGGTAATGGAATTTATCTTAGTCGCGAGAGTAAGGTATGTAAATCCGGATATCAATCCTAAATCTACATAACGTCATATAACATCATCTACAGAAAACAGGAGACGCTCCGATTGTTCCACTGGCAAATGTTGATGTATACACTCTTACGATACCGATCAAGAAAGCCCCAACTCCCTTTGGATTCATACTAAAAGCCCAACAGAAGGCTCGCATTTTTGAGAATCCAGAAGATTTTGTATTCAGTTTTTGTGCTGAAGACATGGAGCAGTTGAAATTATGGGTGTTGGGCCTGCGGCAAGTGAAGGCAAGTATTTCGCCCTAATGTTCTACATTTATTAAAGCAGTGCTTATTCATACTTTATCATCAGAATCTAGCTTTCTATGCGTCAAATCCTGCACGTTTACTCTCACCCTTAAAACCTCTCGAGCTTCCTCCACTACCTCAAAGCGTTGTGCATAAAGTACTCTCTCCTAGTGAGAACACACCTTTAATAGATCAACAGCAACTTTTGAATTCTGACCCAGAACCAAAACCCATACCGTCTGTGTCTAGTGAGATAAGCAAGGGCTCCGCATCGAAGATTCATCGGTCTGCCACACTTCTTGAGCGAAGTATGCAAACAGAGCGAATAGACGATGGCAACAAGGTGTCTGTTCGTAGGTACAAGTCTACCCGCGACATCAAGAGTAGTTCTCGGCAAGCTGAACCTTTGGTAGTTGGAAATGATGTGGAGACTGACTACAGAAGGCAGCCGGACATGCCACCAGCAAAACCAATTATGTTAAGACCTTCGAAATCTTTGGGAACTAGAAGAACAGCTAATAGCTCAAGGCACCAAGATCATTCTGCCGATGTTCCACGCATTGGCCGATCAGAGGACCGACGACAGCTTGACAAGGGCAATATATCAGCAACGAACGAGCGTTATTCTCCTATTCAGCCAGATGATGGCAGTTCCTTGCTAAAGTTGAACGAGAATTTTCAATTTTCAGATGGATCACTTTTACAGCAAGCCTCGGATACTGTGGTTCCTCGAGGCAGATCAAAGTCTATTAGCAGAGATCCCAGGAGGGTTAGATCACAAAGTCGGCCTCGTCATGCTAGTGTAAGCGACAACAACGAGCAAGGTAGCTCAGCCACTCGCAGCAAGTCGTTGAGACGCAAGCCCACGGTTAAAGGAGCCAATGACCGGGAACCTGAAGCACACCCGCCATTGCCCAAAGCCTCAGGAGAAGACGGGCCACTACTCCAACTAGATCTAACACCTGAAGCCTCTCATACGAAAGCTTTGCGTGATCGACAAGTCAAACCGTTGATTACGTTCTAGTGCAATAGAAACCGTAATACTGACTATACCATGGCTTATTCTATTATCATTAATAAAAGTAATCTTATATTTGGGAATTTAGAGATATTTTTGATTGTGGTTTGAACTCAATGTGACCTGGCTTGTTCGTTGTTGAAAAACCAATGTTACGTCAAAAGTTACATATGATGAAAGTGTTATAATATTTGAACTTTAACAGATAAAAATTACAAGATTGAGGAAAGGGCAATGCAAAAGAGATGGAAGAAAAAAAGGTGAAATAGATTGATATTCATCAATGTTAGGCTATGTAACATATGCTGAGAGAGTCACTTTCATTGCTGTTAGCTTCTTGCACCATTGGGAACCAAAGCTTCGTGCAAGTGGTCGTTATTCGTTAGATGATCGTCTGGTTTCAACATGCCATCTTTATCAAGTTTGCCTTGCTTTTCTAGCTCGGCAATTTCCGAAGCAGCTGTAGTTAAAATGAGTAGAAAGGGACTCATTAGCTGATAGTCAAGAATCACTCAATCAAAGTCTGGTTCACTCACTCAAAAACCGGCCACCTGGACCTCTAGGTCTTCGCATAGCATGCTTATGACGGCTTTCGTGCAAGTATGGTTTTCTTGCCTTGGCTACTCGATTCATTTCTTCCAATTTTGCTCTAGCTGCTCTTCGCTTCAAAATACGATGATACTGCTTCGCATTGACATAAAGTGGTTCTTCATCGGCAGGCTGCGTAGCGGGAGTGACCACAGCAGCCGCAGCAGCAGCCGCAGTAAGATCTTGGTGTCTGTATAATGCCTGGTTATGCTGCAGATCCAATAAAATGTGAATAATATATTGGCAAATGTATCCTGGTCTTTTCAAAGAAATTTACCATAGAGACTGAAGGTTGTGCATAAGCCAATTGATGAGTGGGATCATATTGCATTTGTCGATGAGTGGGCTGATAATGAAACCATAAATAAATACATGATCTGAATAAGCTCCTTGAACTGAACCAACAAAGTGTTATAATAGCTTACCATATGCTCCGTGATAGGACTTGCACCTCCAGAGTGAGATTGAGGGCCTTGGCGTTACAAACAAGTGTCAATTTGGGCGGTTTTAATACTCAGTAAATGTTGTCAGTATCCAAGTACCTTCCATATTTTGATATTATCAGATATTTGGTCTTATTCGCTGAACAAATCAATCAAAAACCAATAATTATCAATTGATGCGCTTTCACCTCTGTAGTAAGTCGCTGCAGGTAGGTGCCGATGGAATGTAAACAGCTGGAGAATTGGAATGTAATGCAAGTGCAATCCGGCCATCTGTTATCATATTGGTGAGGTGAACAATACTGCTTCAAACCTACTTACGTTTCGACCCGACTCAAATATTCTCAGGTACTGCTCTGGTGACTTTGTGTGTTTGGGCCAATAGAGACGCTCACAGGAATAAAGGTAGATAAGCTATGATAGGTTGAACAGCAGGCGAATCAAACGTTTTGATTTCTGAAAAACGTGACGTCACTAGTTATTATATTGAATTATGTATATATATTTGCCAGTCCAGAGCGGAAGGCAACTAATCTCTGCATAGCATATTTGTAGTAATCGAAGTCTATTTCACTTTGACTAGTCTGAACCAGACCCCAAAGCCCCCACATTAAATGACTGGCAACACTCCAAAGTCGTGATTCTTTAGCGAGCGCCACAGCCTTTTCTTCTATTTCTTCGTCAGTTAGTGGATTAGCACTATGTCGCTCTCGAAGGTAAGCTCTGACAAAGCGTAATTGTTCCTCCTCATTAGGATACCTATCCAAGTATAGTTGTGCTGGGTCTGATGAGTGATAATCAGCGGTCCACTCACACCAGTGATTTCCAATGTCGAACGCTGCGTAGTTGTATCCAGCATACTCATAATCGACCAGCACCAGTTCTCCGTCTTCATCTTTCATTCGTAGAATATTTCCATATTGCGTCTATGCCATTGTGAGTCACATGTACTCAGGTGCAACGTTGCGAAGCTAAAATATTTACTTACATCGTTATGGCAGAATGCCAGATCGTTTTGGTGACTGCTGAAGGCTTCTTTGGCTTCTTCAATTTCCAACTCCAATTTGTTCAAATCAAACTTTCTCAAGTCTTCACGACTTTCTGGCTTTCGTTTGTAGATTTCGGCTAGAGCACGTACTGCCATAGGATACCATTTCTGAACATTATACCATATCTCTGGATTTTCTCGCTCTGTCTTTGTCGGTGGAAAGGTCTCAACAATACTATGCAATTCACCAATGCGACCTGCTATAACCTCTGATATAGCCGGGTCGCGAATTTCAGGTTGAGTTAACGTTTCAGATTTCAAAAACTGTTCCAGACGTCCGTTGCCGAAAGTTCCAAGCAGCTGAGGTCCAATGTTCATTTGCGAAAGGAGTTTGAGCCATGCAATTTCTTTGTCTCTGTGCAATATCTCATCAACTCCAACTCCATAAATGCGTAAGAGCACGCGCCCATGCTCGCTGGTCACAAAATATACTGCGCTATTACATGTGAAAAGATTAGCCTTTAAAATACGGCAAAGTCATATCTTGTCGGTAACTCACTTAGTCAACGCTCCACTGACTCTCTCCAATTCGATTTCTTGTACATCCGACCAATCCGGTAGCAGCTTTTTGATCACTTTCAATGCTCTTATTTTCAGCTTGTCTCCTTTACACTGGCTGGATCACGGATTGAACAGATCAGTATATACAGTTACATACAGTATGGGCTTGCTCTACTTCACACACCTTAATGTTATGTGATCCTCAATATGAGGTATCTGTGCGCCGACTTCAGCATCGTGTATGGCCGCGGCACTACCATGTAATATGTTGAGAACGGCTCTCTTCCACTGGTCAACGGGCCAATTTTTCTCAGCTGCTTCTTTGATAAGCGATCCTAGAGACCTTATGTGGCGTCTAGATATACGAGGTATTCGGGATAGGCGTGGGGTCGAGCTCATGATAGAACGTCGATAGCCTATATTGTGGGTCATAGAATAGAAAGAACCTGTTACTGACATCATACACACCGCCTCAAGTCCTTTTTAAACGGGTGACTGCGCTGTTCGAATGGTCGGGATTTAAACATGTAGAGACGTCATGAAAATTGGAATGTAAATGTAATGATAACAAGCGTACATAAAGTCCAAATCAAATAATAATCTGAATGAAGACAAAGTATTGAAATGAAGAAGATAATGCAATGTTACCTGATTCCAAAATTTGTGCATTATAATATACATGCAACTGAATATGAGCACTTATAATAGGATTTGGCAACTCATTGCGATCGATTGCCGAGTGATTAAGTATTCGAAAGTATTCCAACAGCAATATAATTATCTCTTAAGATATCAGAGCTTTTTTTTCATCATTGGTAAGAAATGAAAGGCCACGGTTTGCCTTACCAATAACACAAAATGGTTAAAGTGACTGCGTGCCTAAATCACGTGAGTGCCAAAGGTGTTTACCACCAGAAACGCGACTGCGAAACTGGAACTTATTGCTGAGAATAGCTTGACCGAACAGGAAGCTCGGTTGTATCACGAATGAGCCGCAAAACAACGCTTCCTTCTTATGCTGGACCGACAGAGCTTCCTCCTTCCACCTTAAACGGTGTCAAAGGAGGTCAGCATGTCACTCAATCTGATGCCGAGAACGATCCCGTTATGACCACCGCAAAGAAGCACTGGGCAAGTGATAGTCATAAACCCAAATGGAGCGCTAAAGTTGTTGAGGAGATCGCCGATAGCTATTTTGGATCAGCAAATTGGGATGGTCGCAAGATCATGCTTCTAGAACTGATGCAATATCTCGAAAAGGTAAGCTGAAGCACTGGACACCATGTCAAAATATACACTGTTGATCGTCGCTCATCAATCCGATCATTTTAGTTTCTATGGCCACACTTTACCGCTGGCAAGAGCTCATTGAATCACGCCGTTTCCATTTGCATTATGGTAAATGAAAAGTGCCGCCAACGTATTTCACCATGGGGTAATTATCAAAACATCCAGTTTGTATGACTGCAACCGTATAACCTAACTTTTTCCGCTATAGATACTATCACTCAGGACGCAGAAAAGTTTTCAGCATTTTTCGACCAAGTGACTGATTTGATTCTGGCTGATAACAAGGATATTGATCTGAACACTCGCCGAATCCTTCTCATGTTCATTATCAATTGCTACCGATCATTTGAAAACAATGTTGTCAGGCGAGAGTGCATGAGGTGAGAATGTATGAAGTGTTTATAGAGAATGACGACTTGTTTGCTAACCACTTATGACAGCCTCATGTCTATTTCTATTTGGAAGTCCATGCCCGAGGCCAAACGGGAAACTTTCTTTGAGGAGTACCCACCATTGCGAAAATTGTGGAATAACGCGCAAAAGAAATTGAAGGCTGCTGGTAAGTGTAGAGTGGATTGTGACTATCAGCTATTCAACAATATACTTACTTGCTGTTTAGATGAATCAGGAAAGCGATTGCTGGAAAAAGGTGGCGACTGGATCTCGAATCTTTTGAAGTACTTCCTAACTACCTTATATAACATTCCACAAATTGGCGATGGTAAGTGTAAAGACTGTATATTTGATCCAGGCGTTGTCAATGTTACTGATGGAATTGCAGTCTCATTGGACGTGATCCGTTTTGCTGAACGATGTTTTGAATTCATGATCGACCTTGAATCACAACTGCCAACACGCCGCTTCTTCAATGGACTGTTGGCTGATCAACAAATTGTCATACTGTCAAGCCTGGCGCCATTCTTGAAAAGAGAAGAACAGGATGTTCAATTGTTACAAAAGCTACTGGCTATGCTCAAGTTTTACTCAGGATTTGAAGTCAACGACCATACTGGCCTTGCTTTGACTCAGAATGATATGACACAAGCACATTGCGATAGATTGGTCTCCTTGCAGCATGTTGCGTTCCAACAGTTCAAAAAGTCTCTTCCTGACTTGCCATTGGCTAATTTGGCATCCATCGAAAAACGAGATGATTTGATGAAGCATTTTGTTCCCTTGTCAGACAAAGACCTTTTCAAGCTTTGTGAATCTCTCCATCTGAGAACGTCCTTGATCGTTGATAAGGCCGTTTTAAAGGAAGCCGGTGTTGCAATTAGAGATGTCCTTCTTGAAGTTTTGGTTGTTACTTTTGAGAAGAGAGAAAGTCAAATCAACGTTATCAATTCGACATCCCTCTATCCCAACGAAGTAAGTTCAGAAGACGACTACCTAGATTCATTATCACAATAATAACATTGGTATATTTGCAGGAAACATTGTTCAGCGATACGTTGATTAATGCTCAGTTCTACTCTGGAGATGTACCACTTGCCTTACCCAAACTCAATTTGCAGTTTTTGACGATTCATGATTACCTGCTTCGTAATCATGACTTATTCAATCTGGAGGCGTCATATGAAATTAGACAAAACATAGAAGATGTTGTGAAAAGATTAGCACCGCGCTTAACATACCCCGACAGAAAGACAGAGTTCGCCGGATGGGCTAGGATGGCTGTGGGCATCTCGAACTTTGCAATTGTTGACGTGGCGAAGGCTAATTTAGGCGAATCTCAACCTGCATATGTCAAAGCTGATATTACTTTTGACGTTGGTCGCTATGCTGATTCAATCAAAGCCGAGTGGGATTCTTTGAGACCCCATGATGTTTTATTCTTACTTACAATCGAAGCTAACGACACTACCAGCAAGCCTTACAAAGAAGAAAGCGATTTCCTAACTCATTATGGATTGAAATCTGTGCGAGGTTGCGAAATTTGCGATATTATTGGTAACGATGGCAAACCTATCGCTGAGCAAGGAAAACCTCGTATTGATAACTTCAGCCGCAAAATAAATGGATCTTCACGAACTGTACGAGTTCTTCTTGATCCTAATCAATACAAGACGGATATGGACAGATTCAACCGAAAAGAAACTGGAGATGTTTATGAGACGTTCAACATTTTAGTCCGCCGCAGACCTGAAGAGAACAATTTCAAGGCTGTTTTGGAGACCATTCGAGATCTCATGCAGAGCGATCTTGTTATCCCAGACTGGCTTCAAAAGGTATTCTTAGGATATGGCGACGCAAGCAGTGCTCATTACACCAACATTCCCAACCGTGTGCATAAGATTGACTTCCGGGATACGTATCTGAACTGGTCACACCTTAAAGAGAGTTTCCCCGGAAAGAAAATTATGGCTGCTGATGGTAGTAAGGGAGCTTTGGAACCACCATATGTTGTCGAGTTCCCAGAAGCGGAAGACGCTGAGGAACCACCAAAGAAGAAGAAGTCTAAGGCTGTTAATGGTGTTCAAAAATCAAAAGGCAACGATACTCTTAAAGTGTCAACGTACAAGCTTCCGAACATGGGCCCTTATCCTCAAGATATCCCTAATAAGAATTCTATTAGATTCACGCCTGCACAATCTGAAGCTATCCATTCCGGCATGAATCCTGGTTTAACAATGATAGTCGGACCACCTGGTACAGGCAAAACGGATGTCGCTGTTCAAATCATTGCCAACTTGTACCATAACTTCCCTAATCAGCACACCCTCCTTATTACTCACAGCAATCAAGCTTTGAACCAGCTTTTTGAAAAGATTATGGCGTTAGATATTGATCAGCGTCATTTATTGCGGTTAGGTCACGGCGAAGAAGAGTTGAATACTGACCAAAACTTCGGCAAGTTTGGCCGGGTCAACTCGTTCTTAGAGAGAAGAATCTTCTTGCTTCAAGAAGTTGATCGCTTATCCCAATCTTTAAATGTTGAAGGTGAACACGGCTCAACTTGCGAGACCGCTGGGTATTTCTACTCTGTGCATGTGCTGCCAACTTGGAATGCATACCTCACAAATGCAAAGGAAATGGGAACGTCAGAAGCTTTGCAGTCCATGTTCCCTTTTGCCGCATTCTTCGCAAATGCTCCTCAACCATTGTTTGCGGATTCCATGACTTTTGAAGATACACTGGATGTGGTTGAAGGTTGCTTCAGACATGTAGAGAAAATATTCACGGAACTTGAAGACATCCGACCGTTTGAACTATTGCGAACTGGTACCGATCGAGCCAATTATCTGCTCACTAAGGAGGCTAAGATAATCGCAATGACTTGTACACACGCTGCACTCAAGGTAAGCTTTATTTCACAGTGGTATAAGCATTATGACTGTATGTTAAACACACTTTTTACAGCGCCGGGAATTGGTGGGACTTGATTTCAAGTACGACAATGTCATTATGGAAGAATCTGCTCAAATTTTGGAAGTAGAGACTTTCATACCTCTGTTGTTGCAAGATCCAGAACAAGGCCGTGGCCGTCTGAAACGCGTAGTGATGATTGGCGATCATAACCAATTGCCACCTGTTGTGAAGAACATGGCATTCCAACAATATGGTAATATGGAACAAAGCATGTTTACTCGCTTCATCCGACTGGGAGTACCTGCTGTTGAATTGGATGCACAAGGCCGTTCAAGACCTTCCATTGCCGAACTTTACAACTGGCGTTATAAGCAGCTTGGCGATTTGGCTACTTTAAGCGAGTTGCAAGAGTACCAAAAGGCTAACGCCGGTTTTGTTCATGACTATCAACTGGTTAATGTTGATGATTATCAAGGAAAGGGAGAGTCTGACCCTGTGCCATATTATTACCAAAACCTTGGAGAAGCTGAATACGTGGTTGCTGTATTCCAATATATGCGTTTATTAGGGTATGTTGAAGTAGATTTCCCGTGTCCGTCTCAAAATTATACTAACTTTGAATGAACCATAGCTACCCGTCTGATAAGATTACGATTCTTACTACCTACAATGGACAAGTGTCACTTATCAACGATGTCATCAATCAGCGTTGTTCCTGGAATCCATTCCTGGGTCGCCCCGCAGCTGTTACAACTGTTGACAAGTATCAGGGTCAGCAGAATGATTGTAAGTATTCGTACATAATTTGCTATGTTCAGCTAATCGTAGTGAACTATTGACTAATCGCTATTCACCTTCTTAGACATATTGCTATCTTTAGTCCGTACCAAAGCTGTTGGCCATTTGAGAGATGTGCGACGTCTAATTGTCGCTATGTCTCGTGCACGTCTTGGTCTCTACGTATTCTGTCGTAAGCAACTCTTCCAAAATTGCTTGGAATTGTCAAACACAATGAGCAAGTTCTTGGAAAAGCCAGATAAACTGCAGCTCCAATTGAATGAAAAATATCCACCGGAACGTGATACTGGAGCAAAGACTGAGCCATACGAAATCGAAGATGTCGATCATATGGGCAAGTACGTCTACCAAATGATGCAAGAGCAGCTGGAATTTGCAAAGAAGCAGCAGGCAGAGAAAGCTGCAGAAAATGAAGAGATGCAGGTTGATTAAACATGAAAAAAAAAACCACAACAAAAATTTAGAAATTCTGTACTATAGTTTTTATCGCTCACTTCAATAAAGTCTATAACCAAATTGCTCTGGCCTGTTGGAGCATTCATAGATCAGAATCAAGTCTTTTACGAATTTTTGTAGATATTAACCACCAATGTCACAAAAGAAACTGAGAATAATAGGCAACGTGGAACAAATAATTTTTTAATAATACCAAAACATCAATACAGTTAGCACATCATATCTAATGCAGCTATTCGATATGATGGAAATTCGTAGATGGTAGCAGTATTGATCATCATATAGAGAAAGGCAACAATGTTAAAAAGGAGAAAGACGATAGAATAAAGGCAAAAGACTTTGAAGAAGTACTGTTAGAAATAAGTTGTGTGCAGCGAGGTGATGAAATGCGGGTATCAATGGAAAAACAAATGGGGTTTTGAGTGTACAATTGAACTTATACTAAAGCTAATTCCAGTGTCCACGTTCGTCTTGCCCATAGTCTTATACTCTCATTGTTGATTTCAACGGCATTTCCATCCCACCAACATTTCCTCTATAAAAAGGCGAGAAGGGTGGGGGGGGTTAGTATAACAAGTCTTACAAAAATATAGAGGTCTCATATGCATGGAAATAAGTATTACCGCTGGTTTCCTCCAAAAGAGGAGTAACTTTTGTGCTGTAGCCATGTGGTTTTCAGGGCCAGTTGTCTTCAACATGACCAGTGCAATACTGACTATACATGTCTTTAGAGGCTCCATAGCTCGATAACCCCACTTGTCCTCTCTCGAAAAGCCGGAATCACAAAGCATATCTATAAGATGTTGCTCAGCAACGTTATTTTCTTTGCTGATGTTTCTTTGTAGAGCTGTAAAGATCTGATCTCGTTCCAGTAGATACTTTCCACAATCCAGCTTGAGTTTGCGCATGGATTCGTTGGTAGCTGGCGATGTGCCCTTTTCCTTTGCAGAGGGTGGCAACGCAAAATATTCCAGCTCCTCCCGCAGTACGATAATAGCCTGCTTAGTCAAGAGTGGATGCTGGTTGGGATTCATCATGGGCATTGAACTGGCGCCTTGCTGAAAGCTGTTATTGTCTCCAGAATGCTCTTCAGCAAAGACCTGCTGCGCATGACGATAGTACTGGAGCACAAAGTCGAGACATTTGGGGTCGAAATCGACATAATTGACCTGGTCTTCCAAGGCTACAGAATCGTTGGATCCTTCGTCTTCGTCATCATCATACTCATCGTCGTGCACTCTGCCCAAAATCAGACCATTTGGAAACATGACAATCAGTAAAGACTCTGGTAAGCTGACCAGTGTATCTCGGTCAATGTCTAAGCGGGTTCCTCTGAGATCCAGCTTTAGCTTGTTGGGAAAGGAGTTGTTAGCCTGGTCGGTGGGATTACCAGGTTGTTGTTGATATATTAGCTGATCCTGGTCACCGCCATGGCCGAGATGAGGCGAAGTAGTCTCTGGCACCTGTGTGATTGGTGATTCCGAGGTCATGTCAGGTGTAATAGAAGGAGAGACAATGCGGAGGCGTACCAAATAAATTTCACTGACTAGATTTTTGGTCACACAGTCAGCCTCTCGACCAATATGTTCTCCACCGTTTTGTCCTACCAGAACATTCAATACTTGTTGTATTGTTGTGAAATTCTAAACAAAAAGTGACCATAATTAGAGTACAACTCATATAATAAATCATTTCTTTTTAACCGGCAATACATTGGTGGGGTGCGGCTAGTGTGTAGAGGTCACAGCGCCAGGTCATTCCCCAAAGTTGAAACTCAGTCAACCTCAACTCAGGGCCAAACACCGCGAATTGACCCTCGGCTGTGCTACACTTTGCAATATCAGCCGTCTATCTAGAAAGATATGATATGTAGATTTACTGGATGGGTCCGCATCATAATGGTTCGCATCATTATCGTTCGCAGAGAAAAGTGTAACATCGTCCAAAGACATCTTGCTGCGGTAGGTTCCCTAGCGCCAATTCGATTACTATTGTATGACTGTAATACAATCTCTCAATAATCATAGTGGAACTTTGCTAAATCAATCAGACTACAACTATCCTCAAACTACTCAGACATTCTTAAACATCTACCGCCATTTATACGGATTTTATGGGTGCTTCAAGTAAATGGGTGATACAAAATTTTAGAAAACAATGAGTTGCGAATAAAAAAAAAGCGACAGCTTTCCTAAATACACAAGTTGCTCTAAATTAAAAGTTAGAGTTGTGGGGGCGACAAACTTAAGCAGAGGAAGACTTCTGCATGGAAGAAGTGCGACGTCTCTTGATCTCTTGCTTGCGCTCCTTGGACTCCTTGACACGCTTGGCGAGAAGCTCCTTGTAGTTAGCCTCAGCCTCCTTGGAAGCCTCAGCGCGTCTACGCTTAAGAGCTTGTTGTCTTCTCTTGCGTTGAAGAGTGACGGGAGTGACAAGACGTTGGATCTTGGGGGCCTTGGTGTAGGGCTTCTTCTCGGGGTTCTTGGGTTGGACCTCACGACGAATGACGAACTTGCGGACATCATCGGTCTTATCCAAGTTGAAGAACTTGCGGATGTTGTTGGCACGCTTGGGACCGAGACGCTTGGGGACAGCAGTGTCAGTGAGTCCGGGAATGTCTTGCTCACCTTGCTTGACGACAACGAGGGAGATGACGGACAAGTCAGAGGAGACAATGCAACCACGGACGGACTTTCTCTTGCGCTCACCAGTACGGCGAGGACGGTAGGTGGAGTGACCCTTGGACAAGAGAAGACGGACACGGTGGGGAAGAAGGACACCTTGCTTCATGGGGAAACCTTGCTTGTCGTTACCACCAGAGATACGGAAAACGTAACCCTTGAACTCGTCACCGATGGAGTCACCGGCAACTTCAGCGGACATACGCTTGTCCATGAAGACACGACTGAATATAAATATGGGGGAGATTTAGTACATTGAAAAATCTTGCATGTGTCTGAAATTCAGTACTCCACAAAGCTGCATTGGAACTGCAAAAGATCGAATGCAAGCTGTATGGAGCAAAAAAAAAAAAGCAGCACATAATGATAGTAGATCACTCACACGCGACGTTCGTCTTCAATTTCAATAAGCTTTTGGCACCCAGTGGCGGGATTGGCGATGTTAAGCTGTAAAAAGAAGAGAAATGTAAGTGACCCAGTTGCATGAAAGATATGAGTGAAACTGAAGATATTTCGTAAATATATTGCTAGGCAGTTGAAATGTCGTTTGCTTCAGTAATGTTTGTACAGGTGTGAATTTCGTAAATGTGTATTTTGCACAATGTTGAATGCAAATTTGTCCAATGGATTGAGGTCGAGCAAGCATAAATCAATCAACCAATCGATCATCCATCTACTGTCGTAATGATCCATCTGTTGTATGCAGATTGCAATCTCATCATGACATTCAGATACTTGCCTTCATCGTGTCAAAGAAAGAGGAAGTCTTGTAGTATCCAGATCGAGTGCCCGTTTTGTCGCTGCTGGCATCGACTGACTGAAATTTGAGCACGGTCACAAAATAATTTTCGTGTAAGTGATTGGCTGAGCTACAATAATTAATGCAATTTCATAGGCCGTGATGGGTTGTTTCTTTGATATCTATTGGCTGTATGGCACTGCTTTGTAGCTGAAATAGTAAATATCTTTTAGCTGCCATTGTTCGGCTTAAAACTGATCGAAATTGATTAATAATACAAAGCATCAATATTGTATTACAGATGGCCTATATCTTTATACATTGATACTTATTTCTTACGGGATAAAACCGTCAAAAGATTGACTATGAGCCTGCTGGGGACTGCTTTTCGCGGCCGAGCTTGTTTCCCAAATTTTTTCGAGTAGACTTTTTTTTTTTTTTTTGGGCACTCTAGATCTCCTCGACCTCTTAGTTCACAACATGGCCTCAGTCTACAAATCCGCTAAGGCTCAAGAGTCTGAAAAGAAAGCTAACGGAACCGTTGATAAACGTATTAACAAGCAGAGAGTTCTTTTGCTCTCTTCTCGTGGTATCACCTTTCGGTAAATACTTTGTCTTATCATACTGACCAAACTTCGAGTTTCGCATACTGACTTATCCTACCTTAGCCACCGTCATTTGATGAACGATTTGGAGACCATTCTTCCACATGCTAAGAAGGATTCCAAGCTTGACTCAAAATCACACTTGCACATACTCAATGAGTTAGCTGAACTCAGCAACTGCAACAACTGTATCTTCTTCGAAGTGCGAAAACGTCAAGATTTGTACATGTGGATCAGCAAAACCCCCAATGGTCCATCAGCCAAGCTTCACGTACAAAACATTCATACCATGGATGAGCTTAAATTGACCGGAAACTCTCTCAAAGGCTCACGACACATTCTTTCATTCGACAAGAACTTTGATTCAGCACCTCACTTCCAGCTTTTGAAGGAGATGTTTACTCAAGTTTACGGTGTTCCAAAGGGTTCAAGGCGAAGCAAGCCTTTCATTGATCACGTCTTGTCCTTCTCCATTGTTGATAACAGAATCTGGTTCAGAAACTATCAGGTTAGTAGTATATGCATGTTCAATAGTGTTAGATCACGTCTTGAAAAACAGCCCTAACAATAATGTTTATAGGTTGTTGAGAAGAATGCTGCCAACACTCCAGGTTATACCGCCAAGGAAAAGGAAGATATGACTTTGGTCGAAATTGGTCCACGCTTCTGTATGACTGTCATTCGTTTGTTCGAAGGTTCCTTCGGTGGTAGCACCGTCTTTGCAAACCCCGAGTTTGTCAGCCCCAACATGATCCGTGCTGCTCATAGACGTGAGAAGGCTACCAAGTATAACTCTCGCTTGGCTGCACAATCTGAGCGCAAGGCTAAGTTGAAGGATGCCGAAGGCAAGGAATCCGAATTGAGCACACGCAAAGTTTTCGCATAAGCATTTTTCCACTTCCAATGTACACTTTTCATCCTATTATAAAATTTATGTTTGCACGTTTGAAAGTAGATAACGTTTGAAATGTATTTACAGTGTGCTATAAACTATTTTACAGTCTGATAATATCCATTAAAATCCAGCCTCAATAAAAGTCTTTCATAACAATTGACCGCGCCGTCTTGAGATAGAGCTTTCTCGTGATATTCAGTAAACATCTGCACCTTCGACATCCTTCGTTGATCTATTGCGAATCGGATGTCTCCACTGTCACGAGATTTCAGAGCAACAAGCAAATCGACTAAGACAGTCATTTGCTCGTGAAAGCGATCTGCAAGCTTGGAGCAGTGGCGGTGAAGCTTTTTGACTTCATGTTCGGTGGGTTCTCGATCATGATAGCAAACAGCATCAAAATCCGTAAGCATTGCCGACAAAGAAAGAGCGCACGAGAGGAGAGTCTCTACCACTCGTAATATGCCTTGCTGTTTCTTCTTTAATATACATTGGTGTAACAGAAGCTCCACAAAGTACTCGTTGTAGATCTTCAGTGTATCCAAATCAACATTGAAACCATCGCTTTCGTCGCCATCAGTGGCCACACTGCTTTTGGATGTGTGCTTGGATTTTTTAGTCACTGTGGTTAAGTCATGTAGTCTTTGCATATAAACTTTCCAGTTCATAGCTATTACAGCATCAAAGACATAGCCATGGAGCGCATCCAGAAAGTGAACAATTTGAAAATGTAACGGTCCAATGTTGTGATAAACACTATCGTGCGTGCGAGACCCGCTTGATCTTTCGTGCATTAGTCTTTGTATATCCTGAACGATAGTTCGTACTCGAACTATTTTAAGCAGGTACGTAAACACCCGATTGTACTTTTCAATAATTGTCGGCGTAATAAGGGAATTAAGTGGATAAGGAGGTGAATATGCCAGTTGTAAAAAGTCCACTGCTTCCAGGCTGTGAGGGTTAGTCCATTTAAGACTATCGTCAGCATCATCTCGAATACAGAATGATATGAATCGGATTGGCGATTCACTGCCTGCAATAGCTCGATTGTCAAGAACAAAGTTTGAACCTTCTGTGCTTCGAAGGAAGATATCATTAAGAGTGGAGCTGAGTTCAATAGAGCTCGGTGGCCACCGTCTCCCATGGCCGATGTTTGTCACAGCCGGACCAAGAAGACCACCAGGGCTGTTATTAGTAGGGTCGCTGCGAAATAATGCAGTGACAATGTTGGTGTAAAAGTTGCCATTGCCCATGGCGAAATAGTCTCTCAGTGCCTGTATGTATGAGAGCAATTGCAAGTCCTTAAGGAAATAAGCGATCACAGATGCATTTAGTGATCGGCAGAGTTGGAGAAGTGGTCGTTCAACGCTATTATATGTTACAATGTTGAGAGGAGGCATGTAGTCGGTGGTATCGATATCATCACGCTGTGAGCATTCGGTAATTTGTAGACTTTGCAGCAACTCCAGAAACGGAGACAATTCTGGTGTTTGTATTTCGGGTAATACGAAGCTTTGGTGTAAGTGTTGTGCTATAGCATCATTTGGAAGTATCTTGAAACTTCGTTGTCGTTTTGCACTTGGAGTTATGACTGAGTCCTCAATGCTATGTTTGGACGCTTGATGACATAGCCCGTCTGTCTGAGGATCATAGCGATCCTGAGAGCTCATACTTGATTGAACCTCGTTACTAGCACCGATGACTTCTCTGCTGGTATTTTTCTTCTTGTTAGGTGATACTACGAAGTTCCATTGAGGTAAACTTTGATGCATTTCTGCGTCATCGATGAATTCCTTGATATAATTCTCAAAAGAAGAATGATCTTCATGAAAAAGATTTCGCAACAGTCGTAGTGATTTTCCTGTTTCGAGGATATCAACAGCAAGTTCGACTGAAATAAAAGATGGCCTTAACGAGTCATCCAGCTAAATAAAAGTTAATACATGGTAACAACGTGTCTTTAATTAGCAATAAAATCACTAACCTCCGAATTGTGATGTCGGTACTTGCTGCCAACTGGACGAAGTGTATTGTGCGAATGAGAATTAGACAAGAAGGCATCCAGTATATGTCCACTTCCTCTATCATCGCTGGCTGAAGATCTTGTTTCGTTTGTATGTTGAATAAAGAACTCTCGATGCGGATCTACATTACGAACATCCTGGTGATATATCAGAGCATCTAGATTGCTATATCCACTACGCCTTTCTGGATTAATGCCTAGCCATCGATGTATAAATGTGAAATAGGGTAGACTTGACTTTGCAAGAAATGCTGATAGAATGTTCTTCAAAAGATGTGGATAGCCCTCTGTCTTTGTAGCTTCCAAAGACTCGAGCTTGCCGTAAATAAGGTCAATTAATTTGGGACCCTGAATCAAAAGTGTTGGTGATTCTTTAGTGTCACGATCCATAGTATTAGTGGCGATATCATACATCGAACTGCCTGCCTGTTTTGAAACTGTATATTAGTAAAGAAAAGAAACATAATGTAGCACAATGATCAAAGCTATACAACTTACAGATGATAGCAACGTTATCAGCTGGTCCAAAATATAATATAATTCATCAATCGAATAATACAGCTGCAACACAGTGAGCTTCTCATAGCCGCCAAGTCGCTCAACCATCGCCAGCAATGATTGTTGCAAATACATATGATAGTCACTTAAGCATCGTACAAAAGCAGTGGTTGTGAAACTCCTGAAGTCAAGTGATTAATTGGATTGTCAATAGTCCTGAAAGTCATTCCAAATCAATAAACCAACCTTGAATGCGTTTTGTTTGAGTATATGATTTCCTCCAGTGCCTTCATTTTGTTTCCAAAAGATATAAAGGTTTCTAGTAATCTGATTGAACATATTCTTAGTAGATTGACTACGTTTTCATACCATAACGACGTGCACCTACGAATGCAATCCTTTGGATCCAATGCCATTTGTCCTTATTTTTGGTATTCTTGGGGAAAATGTCTTATTTCTTGGGCAGTACTGGAAAAGATTCGACGAGGATCCGAGAAGTAACTGGACGACATCCTAAATGACAAGTTGTGAGTTATTGAAAATACAAACAACTACAGCTTTGGAGATTTGCACTAACTTTCATTAGATAAGGTTGTTGAATTATACTTTCAGGCACATAATGACGTGAAGTTTGCCGGTAACTTTGGAAGCTGGTTAAATTTTTCGACTTTTAAATATATCGAACATCCTTAATATTATACCTTTCTTGTATCTTGGCAAAATGCGGTAGAGAAATATGACTTAAATATGGAGTTTTTATATCTGTCTCTGGTGCTGCTCGCCTAGCGCTCGCTGGATCCAAAGCAAAAGTTTCCCAAGTGTTATCAGCTTTCGCTATTTGTGATGTCTGTTCTGGAATTTCCTGAAAGTCCAACCAAGTGTCTGACGTTGGTGGTTTTGCAACTTCTGCGGAATGCGATTTGCTACTGGTAAAGTCTGGAATAGGTGTTGTTGGCGGTGATCGATCGTGCGCGTCCGATTCCAGTGTTACTCGAATCGCGTTTTCCAGTGCATCATATGGCGAAGCTAACGCTGGTATTACAAACAGGTCACTGGTTCCATTCTCGCGATACCCTTGAAAATATAACAATTTAGACACGTTTGAAAATGGTGAAATGCATCCAAAGCACTAAACCAGTACCTTTCGGTAATTCTTCAAATGGACGAACGTCGCGTTTTGATAAGTGGACTGACTCGAACGATTCTTCGAATATGCTGTTGGATAACAGCATCTATATTTAAGTGATTGTAATATGTATAATACAGTATTGAATGGATGAGGGGGAATTATAAAAGAAAAAAAAATGCTAAGTATTTGATATGGGGGAATGGCAGTCTTTTCTACTTTGTTACTCAGAAAATCCCTCTGATAAATTTGACTACCATTTCTTTGCACGCTTGGCCTTAAGCTTCTTGAAGTGTTTCTTGCCTCCACTTTGTGTTCTTTCTTGAACTTCCATGAAACGTCTCTTGTAGTAACCTCTAGCTTCTTCATCTGCAAGCAATTCGTCTACAATCGTTTGTTTGCGTTCTCGCTTGGTCATGCGGCTGGAGAAAAACTCGGTAGGGCCCTCGATAATGGTTCCCATTTGGAAATAAGTTGGGTCCTTTTGGTCGCCTTTTTTATAATGCCTCTTACGATCCAATACGTTACGAAGACGAATGACTTGTAAGTCTCGCTTGATTTCAGGCGTAATTTCGGTTTTTGGCATATCAAACCATCCCTTTCCAGCTGTTGTTTCCCGTTCCTTATGATTATGAAAGAATTATTTAGTATTTGCTTATCTCATATTGAGCCTATCACCATCAACTACCTTTTGTTTCTCGGTTCTTGACTTATTGGGAGCATCGGTCTTGCTAGGTGTCAAGACGCTGAAAGCTTTCGACTTGGAGGATCCTGCAGAATCATCATCCAACACAGCAAGTTCCTGTGTCATCTTTGCTCTGTCATTCTCACTAACAATGTACAACTGATCCTTCACAGAGAGACCAGAGTCTAATTTGGGTAGCCTAGATAAAATTCATGAGCCAACGTTTCGGTTGTTGTCATAAAATCATTCACAGTTAGTGTACACACCTAAACTTCTTTTGTCCTTCTTCCTTACTGTTAAAGTACAGAACTAAGCGTTAGAGAAGCTAAACAGCAGCAAAGCATCGATGAAGGACTTGGCAGTGTGCTCACCTTTCCGCATTTTCGCTCTGTTCTTGATTTCGCAGCGCTTCTTCAGCTTTGTACAATAAAGCTTCAATATCGTCATCCTCATCTGTATCGCTATCATGTGCTTCTACTTTGGATTGTTGGGTTTTTGATACATTCTTCTGTTTTCCTTTGTCAACCTTAGCCTTGTGCTGGGTGTGTGAAACGACTTTCTTCTCCACTTTAGCCTCTTCCAACTTTACTGCATGACCTTTTGAATCAAGTCCCGCCAAAAGTTCGTCATCATTGCCTTTGAGATGCACCTGGTGACGAGTAGACACCATGATAATTGGTAAAGGATTAACGGTTTGGAGGATCAAAAAAAGTGTGTAGCTATGGCAAAGAAATTATTCTTCCTCGGTGGCTTATATCCATTTCGAGCACAGAAAGGCAATCCGAAACTCAGACAGTGTCCTCCAACCTAGTTCATGTCTACTGTAGGGAATTCGTCCCAGCCTAGGCAGGCTAAACAAGCATTTAATTACCAGGACTATATACCTTCCGATTCAGAAATCATATGTCCGATATGCCAGGTTCAATGTACATCTTTACAGCGTTTAAATTTGGTGAGTTATCTTTGCAGTTACATGTCCGCCGGCTCGAGATGGATATGACTCGATGTTGACTGTACGGTTGAACCCTTTAGCATCTTGACCAAGCCCACAATGAAGAAGACACTAAAGGGGCACTTGTATCATGGTTTAAGAACGCACAGAAGAAAGTCCTTACTCCACTTACTCAAAAAAGCGGAACCTCTCCGCCGGGCGGCACTTCTCTCACCAAATCATTCAATCAAATACTCGAACAACCAAGTTTCATTAGTAGCTTAAATATCAATGGCTCACAACCAGTTTATACTCCTGAAATGGAGCAACAGATGGATTCAGTGAGCCGAGCGCACTGGCAAAGGGAAAGTAATCACGATGTTTGCTCTGAAAATGGCTGCGGGAAAGTGCTCGGTCGCTCTGGGAACGGAAAGCAAAATTGCTATCAGTAAGTGTCTGAGATATCGTATGGGTTGGCCGAGATTGTCGTAGACTTATCTGATTGTCAATGAAGCTGTGGACGTTTATATTGTGCAGCACACATACGATACGAAATGAAACTGAACAAGTCCGCAAAGCATGATCCTGAGCGTGGTATATGGTGTAGAGTCTGCCATATATGCTATATCTCGAGGGATGGATACTTGGATAACGAGGGAGTAATACGATCCAGAACGGCTATATTTCTGATGAGACGAGCAAAAACCATTGATCGAGTTCACTTGGAGAGCAACCGCCTTGAGAAACGCTTGGAGAAGGTATGCCGCATTCCGTTCGTTCATTTTGTTGAGAAACAATAACACCTAAACCTATGTTATAGTTAGCGAAAATTCACGCAAATCCAGAAGCAGCTGGTGTTCGCCCAGAGCGACCATCGCTTTGGAAGTCAATCACCACAGGCTCTCGAAGTGATAATCTTACTGTGCAAAGAACATCATCCGAGTCCTCCATCGATAGTATTGGGAGTTTGCTCAATTCCAATGCTGGCACAGGAGGGAATAATAGCAGAATAATAGCAATGAATTTAAAACATAGGGATGCTGAACGAAGTGTAGTGTCTTGGGAAGACGATAGGAGTCATTTGAGTTGCCCATTGTGCAGGTGAGTATGCCTTTGACAAGTAGTTTAAACAGTCCATTCACTTATGCGTTATTTCCTCATTTCCGCAGTAAACCATTCACTATTACGAACAGAAAACATCATTGCCGTTTATGCGGCAGGATTGTTTGCAGCAACCAGACTTGCTCTTCAATGATACCCCTATTTCTTGATATGAGCTCAGGTAAGTAAAGGACTATATCAATCTAATTTCGAAGATCCTTTCTTAATCTTGAAATTCGCAGACTCCGTAGATCAGAATCCAGTAGGAGAAACACGGGCTTGCAAAGATTGTAAACGCACGGTTTTCAGGTATATTACACACATGTTGAACAGAAGTTGATGACATGATTGATATCCATATCTCCTAACATGATCATTGCCTGTTGCATAAAATATTCCAACATTATAGGCGAAAAATACAAAAGGAAGAAATGACAAAACCTCAACCTATAATACAGCTATACCAACAACTATCAGCTACAAAAGCAAATATTGATAAAATGCTGCCGCGTTTTCAAGATATGGTTATGATGCTTGAGTAAGTTGAACACTGTATAGCTGTTATGCTTTCATCAATGGATGACTGCTTCATAAGGTCATTTGAAATAAGCACTATCTAACTCGGCATTCAATTACAGGAAAAAAGATACTAGCAATCAGTCCCATGAAACCTTCAAGCTAGCTGGCCAAGTGCGTAAATCATTATTGGACAGTTTTGCAGCGTTCGACACTATCTCTAAGCGCATCAAAATGCTTCCTGCGCATTCATCTAGTATGCGAAGGTTACAGGCAAACATACACATAGCTGCCAATCACTATTTGCAACGCAACATGTTTCCGTTACAGATGTTACCTCGAATTCTTAATCCAGAAAACAAGGACAAGTCACCAAAGTCTAACGGAAAAGCCGTGGCCCAGTCCCCCTCGCCAAAAAAGCAGGCTGAAATAGAAGAACTACAATTGCAGCTGTCAACGTATGAGGAGCAACTTGCTTTGGTCACAGGTTTTGTCAAAGACGCTCAACGGCAAAGGAAGTTTGACGATGTTAAAACCTTGAAGATGAGCCTAAATGAATTGGAAAGTGAAGTGGAACGATTACGGAACGAATTATCCAAACTATAAAGCCGTATATACCCAAACCAATAACGATTAATGTCATGATTTATTTTTTAAAATTGTAATAATAATTAAGTAAAAACTAAATAAGCGTGGTATTGAAAGACTCTGCGAACTTATCGGCAAACAAGCCTTTTGACTTCAATCGAGTACCAAGCCAGCTGGGAACACCAAAACCGAATGGAAGTTGGCCAGCTGCGTCCTTTGTACCATATGATGCCACCATGATTATTGTGCTTTGTGGGCCATATTCTTTCAATGTAGAGTTGGTGATAAGAGCGACGATGTTGTCAGCAGCAGCAGTTGCTTGTTTACCAGTCCAAGCAGCTTGCTTGTTTTCTTTCACGTTGTTACAATCGCCAACGGCGAAGATATTGTCCTGGCTTTCCAATTGCAATGTGTTTCGAACCTTGATCTGCTGGGTAGGGGTTTCAATGGCATCTTGTCCAAATGATTCAACAACAAGTGAGCTGTTTGCTTTAGAACCAATGCCGATAAGGACGAAATCAGCCTCAACAGTTTTGCCATCATCTAGAGTGAATGTTTGGGTTTTGCCGAGAGCTCCATTGTGAGTAGGGTCGATGTCGTTGACGAAATGACCGAGAATCACATTGACACCGGACTTCTGTAAAGCACTAAGCGCCTTACGATGAACACCATCCTTAACATCGATATGCAATAGTCTGGGGGTAGCATTTACAAGGGTGATCTCCTTCTTATCTTTGCCTTTGCTTCCATTATAGTACTCGGTCACTTCTCCAGCGAATTCGAAACCGACTGGTCCACCACCAATGATCAAAAGCTTCTTAGAATCTTTGACTTCGCCTTGCAACTTTTGGAAAGCTTTCTTTGCGTCTTCAGGACCCTGATAATCCGGGACACGGATAGGGAAATGACCAACGGAACCAGTGGCGACAGCAAGGTAGCTGAAGGGGATGCTGGAGGTTGCCTTTCCATCCAACTCAACTTCGCGATCAAGGATCACGCTATTTTGATCAATCTTGGTTACTGTTGCTCCAACGAGAGTTTTGTGAGCAGAGTTAGCCGGGAAAAGTTTATCCGTCTTGATCATAACCTTGTCTTCCCAACCAGGTACAACAGCAGCTCTCAAGGCAGGTACAGGGTTGAAAGCGTATTCATTCCTTTCCTATATCGATGAAAAAGTTCAGCCATCATTGTTATATGGTAAAATATATATAAGGTCGCGTATTGCTTACGATGGCAAGAACTCTGTATCCTGCAGGCAACTTCTTGGCCAATTCATTGGCAGTGCTGACACCTGTTTGAATATATCAATAAGGGAAAGGGATGGCATGAAACGCCGTTGAGGAATATAACTGTTTACCGGAATACGAGAGGCCAATAACTACTACGTTTTTAATTTCAGACATATCTAAGCAATGGTAAGAAACGAGGGGAAAATTTTATTAGATACGCACAAATCGATTTATACTCTTTATGAGCTTACAAACCTAGCTGATTGGATGACAAATTTCCGCTCAGGCAACACCAAAGTCCATTGTTGGCGGAGAAAGAAATGGCCAAGCCCATTTGTCATCCACGGCCAAGTTCAAAGAGATCCATCTCACGCAATATCGATCTGCTCGCTATTACCAATCAACAAGTCCTATGAAAGTTGTGTGCCATTCGATTGAAAACGAGCTATATCTCTACTTGTTCAGAATTGATGCCGATCGCCCCATATCAGGTAGATGATTCCTTCAAGACATGAGCCACAGGTTTTGCATTTTTTCATCGATCGACCAGTCTCTATCCAACGCGATCGACTGCTTCACTTCAGTAACTGGGATTATCAGTAGTTTGTCACATCGCATGATAAGTAACTTGGTGCTAATATGTCACCTGGATACCTTCTCACCAATACCAATAGCCTAGCAACGCTTTGGCATGATCGCGGGCCACATACCCGCGAAAACATGCACGTTATTCCTGTACCAAGCCTACGACAACAGTTTATTTTGCATTTCTAGATGGACACCAAGTATATATAAAGTAATTTTCAGCAAAGCAATAGCATGTTAAGCAATATTCTGGATGCGAATTAGATTCTGTTCAGTGTTTTGATCTTTGTAACAAGTCTTGAAAATAGGAATATTACGAAATTTAAAATGCAAAAATTACCACATCATTTATTTCTATATCAATGTCCTGCGTTCCTTCTCATATATTGTCCTTCGCACGGTGCAACCAGTACTCTTGACGAAAAAGTGATACTACCTCTAGTAATTCCATTGTTGGATTGCCCTGATACATCAACTCCACATACTTGCTTCATGGTATTACAGACCACGTCAAACACCAGGAAATAAGCACTAAATTAAACAAAGTTGACAAGCTCTTTTGAGGTGCGATTGAAAATTGAATTTATGTGAGTGTATGTACAATTGCAAATGCTTTAAATCTTGATTTTTGTTAAGAGTAGAATATTAGAATTTTCACATCCTTCAGTCGTGCTTTGCTCCAGGCTTTTGGCCAGTCACTGCTTGAAGCATTTCATCCAAAGCTTCATTAAACACTGGATCATTTCGTCGAGCTTCATCTAGAGCTTTAGCTGGGTTATCTGCCGAGTCAATAGCACTAAGCAATTTTCTGATCTGGGGATACATTAAATATTCTCGAAGAGCTTCTGATTGACCAAGACTTTGAAGTTGCTCGACGGTCAATTGTTGGTCATCGTCATCGCCAGTGGTTTTGGTATCTCGTTTGCTGGCCTTCTCTTGCACTGGAGCACTTGTTTCAGCGTTCCCTGATACTGTTGGCTTCTGACATGGAGTTTCTAATATTAATTGATTTATTAACTCAATGGGTATCGAGTAGCGTTAGTTTGATAGCTGGATAGTTTACCTTTGTGCTTTTTATAGCAAGCTAACGAGCAACTTTTTGGGAAATATTGAGTCAGAATGTGAAAAGAAATTGTTATTTGAAAAGCAAAAGCAGTCTTACTAGGGTATAGTGCAAGTAGGGCATTTGTACTTTGAGACAGTAGCTTCACAAACTTGACATTGTGCAGCAACCATCGATGAAGTGAAGATGGCAAACAATTGATGCTTTGCAGTTTTTTTGTGACTGACATCGCCTTCAGGTCAGTCAATTTTCAAGCGCTACCAAAGTAGGAGTTTCACACTGCAAATCCTATTGGATCTTCAATCTTCAGCATGAGCCAGCTACGAAGATTCAAAGCAACTGATCTCTTCAGTTTTAATAACGTGTAAGTTATCCCTTGATCGTGTGCTTATGTATCGCTTCCAGAGTTTCGCTAACCTTGTCGTTATACTATAGCAACTTGGATGTTCTGACTGAAACGGTGAGTTTGCTGGAATGGATCTTTTGCCAGACGTGCTAGTATTGATTAACGGTTGAAACGATTATAGTACAACATATCCTTTTATTTGCAATATCTTGCCCGGTGGCCAGATCTTTTCTCTGTACAAACGACTGCTAAAGGCAATGTCATGGGATATGGTAAAGTACAAAGAATTTGAATGTTTGGCGCATTATATATCTTTAACAACAGCTGTATAGTGATGGGAAAAGCTGAGGGAACTGGAAAGAACTGGCACGGTCACGTCACAGCTATCACTGTTGGCCCAGAATACCGTCGTTTAGGACTTGCAGATGGTATGATGGACCTGTTGGAAGAAGTATCTGAGAAGACGTAAGGCTAAATATTATGAATCCGTGTCGTAAAATCTGTACAATGAACTAACCAATTCTTAAAAGCTATAATGGATGGTTCGTCGATTTATATGTACGCGTATCAAATGCTGTGGCGATAGGCATGTACAGAAAGTTTGGATACTCGGTTTATCGGCGCGTCAAAAACTACTATGCAGGAGCAGTTGATGAAGACGCATATGGTAAAGGCTTTATATGCAACTTGATCCATGATTGACATGCCACTAAATCGATACACAACTGACAGATATGCGGAAACCTTTAAAGAGGGACAAAAAACGAGAAACCATACGAGAAAACGGAGAAAATGTTATGGTGCATCCAGAAGAATTAGATTCATGGCGTTAAAATCAATCTGAAAGACAATGTAAAAGAGCAATGTAAACCACCTACCTACAACAAATAAAACTTCAGCAATAGGATGAACCAATTTAAGGCTATTTATCTTGGTGAGAGACAGATACGATGAGGCTCATTACTTTACTGTACAAGGGCATGCTTCGTAATAAAACAAAGTGGCAGAAGAAAAAAAGACTATTCTATGCAAGTTAGCATGTTGCAATACAAGGCGAAATGCTCACTTTGTTTTCGTTACCATATCAGCATCCTTTTTCTTCCATTTAGTTTTCTTTATATTTTTTAAGATTATCTAAAGTTCATTATTTTTGTGCTATTTGGCATAGTTTTCTTGAAGTGCTTCTAATTGTATGCATAGTCATGGTAAACCACTATTGGTTCACAATCTATTTTATAAGTGATTGATGATTCATCATTTACTCTGATAAAGTTTGAGAATCATTGAGTTAGTAAAGTACTCATTTGATCTAAAAGTGCGGCATCGACTTTGCTCAAATATGCATTGTTGAACGCTTCAGTTCCGCCGTTCAGATATTCGCTTTCTTTAAGCTTGGTTTGTATAAACGAAAGAAGGTTTGTAGTATGGATAGGATCGCGCTGCAGAAGCTGGAAAGTTGCGAAATTAGCATCTTCAAAAAGTATCTTAAGAGATACATGGGTAACTTACTTCCTTCTTGCGTCGGGTCTCCGGTGTGCCTTCAATTTCGGACGTATCAACCTCATTACTGTTGTCCTCCCAGTAAACAAGGGCACTAATAACGAAAGTCGGTCAGTCTTCAATATTCATCAGAACTTACATGGGTTTGCCGTTACTTACTCTCCTCCTCCTGACTCTTTCACCTCGCTAAGAACATCAGACCAGATAACCATGATACCATGGAGTCGATCCAAGATTACTGGGTTCGTAGTGGCGATCAAATTGGTGATGGCCATGCAAGCCAGCTTTCGTTGTCGGGGGTGACTGATGTTATCAAACTAAGCAAAAAGTTAGAACAAGCAAAATATTATAAGCTGCTAAAATTAAGCGAGCATACCTTATCAAGCCAGTTGTCCAAAAATGCACCCAACAATCCAGGCTGAGGAGGATTGAATTGCTGTCCGGCAACCTCAGTAAATTTGAGCAAGAGCGATTGATCAAAGATTGCAATGCGTGCAAAAATCGACAGGTATTGTGTCAAGATAAATGCATATTCCTTTCCATGAGAAATTAGCTTATGGTGAGAAATATACAATCTATGCCACAGCAGATAGGCTTACCTTGTTTTCCAGAATGATATTCAGCATGCGCCAAAGTAAATTGGAATTGATTAAAGCTTCTGCATAAAGTTGAATTGGAGCGCAAAGTAAGATAGTATCCAGAAGATGAATGATTGTGTTAGTGGCTTCAGGCTTGAGATCGCCAATTAACCCAGCTAAGCTAGTGAATAATGGCAATGCGAACTGAGATAAGATGGCTTCTGGTGCAAGCATAACGTAGCTCTCTATTATTTTGAGCACCTTTCTCAAGGTTTCTGTTCCATACTCAAGATATTCAACGGCAGCGGGGAACATTTGAAGTAATTGTGGTGTGCATTCGGTGGCACTTTGAATGGTTACCCACCAAAGATCTAATCCGTCTTCAAGCAGATAGATATGTGCTTCCTGTTATGATCGTGACGGTGTTAGCTAAATATTAGATCTGTAATGACCACGACCATCTATTGTACTTGCCTCGTTGCGGTTAACACTATGCTCGATAAGTGGCAAGACGAACTCATGCAAGTGAGTTGATTGTTCTTTCAATGACTATGGACCAAACGGTGAGGAAAATGACAGCAAATTAATGCACAAATAGCGTCAACTTACTCCTACTAATTTGGTCAATGTAACCAAAATTGTAGATTTGAACAAATGATCGTCTTCCGCTGCTGCCCACAAAGGCGGCAAAAGCTCAACTATTTGTTGGGCATATGGTGCAATCTATAACAATCCCATCAGATAAAATTAAAAATCGGCGGCAATGACTATTATATACGTACTCTAGTTTCAACCCGATCGATTACGATGTTCAAACAATTGAGAATGCGCATGCGGCTGTCGAATTCCTCCACGTCTTTGAGCAAAGCCGTAAGCAAAAGAATGGAAGATTCAATGTATGGAACAAAATCCTCAGTCTCAAAATCCCAGTCATCCACACAGTTTCTAAGATTGTTTGCAGCAACCAGTCGTACAACCATATCCTCTTCGGGAGCAAGTAGTTGGAGCATAATCTGATATACATAGGATCGGTATTGCTTGTCTATCTTGACACCGATCCAATGACCAATCATCCATGCAATGCGACGTCGCAAAATCTTAAAGGTTGGCTCTTTGTTTGCAATCTCTGGAACAAGGCGGTTGACCAGGAAGGTGTTAAAGTCAAAAGTATTGAAAAGTTCATTGGCACCAAGTCCAATGGAACAGTAAATAGCGTCTTTAAAAAGCAAACTATTTTGATCATTTACAACTTTAAACGCAATATGAAGCGATGGTTAGTGTGTTTAGCCAGCGGTTCTACGTAAACTCATTTGAAATTCTTAACTCACCAGCTACGGTATCCACCAAATTAACCAGGATTGGAGACAGTTGCTCCGTGTAGGAAATTAGCAGATCCATAAAAACCTTTTCGGCACAAGGCTAAGTAGAAACAGCATTAGCTGAAATATGCAATGGACATGAATAATAAACTAGACCTCACCTTGAGTTCGAATTCCCAATGATCTGCCTCCTCCCCATTAACCCAGCCTTCAGGATCGCTTTCCCAGAGATCGAGATCTTCAGGTCTTAACTGCATGTACTTGGTAACCAAGACTTCAGCACAAGAATGTACAAACGCTGGAGTCAGAAGCCTGCTGTCGATGAGTGCACGAGCTTGTTGAGCGTTGGTATTTTCCTCGTCGCTGTTTGCCGCATCAACTCTGTAAAACGATCCCTTGATCACTCTTTTAAGCAGCAGCAAACCCTGCACTAAAAACTTCTCGAAAAGAGGCGGGTCCACTGCGCGGCCAGCGCCGTAAAATGAGATTGCCCTCTCGCCTTCTTGGACGATATTTTGCCAATAAAATTGAATGATGTTAATGGCGCAAGGCAAAAGAATAAAAGGTACAGGATGTGCTTTTTGAAGCTCATTGTAAAGTTTTCCTAGCTTGGTGATATGAGATTCAACCAACTTACGCAGTGGTGAATGCTCATCAAAATTCATTGACAGCAACACGGTACCTATATAAACATAACTCAGTACAAGATCGAAAAATCATACTGTAGAATGAGATACAATACTCACGAATCTCAAAGTACTGTTGTATATGCTTATAGGTGATAATAACGAATTGCTAATATCAGAAAAATGAATATTAGTTGATATGTAACGCCACCACACCTTTAGACTTCCATAAATTACCTGAACTTCTTGACTCTGTTGATGATCATTAAAGCCGTGAATGAGTAAGCGTCGTATACACTTGAGGCAGGTAGCCGACACATCCAGATCCGCTAAAAGCCGTCCATGTTCTTCTTCATTATTTACAATTTCTGGTTGGCCAGCCACTTTGGATATGCACATATCAGCGATGGAGACGTAGATGCTGGCAATATTTCGAAACAGATCTGGTGCAATTTGCTGGAATTGTCGTCTTGCTGGTGCTAATGTTTTCGAACACAAAGCTTTAATTACAAGATTTAGCACATGAAGAGAACGGGCTCTAAGCAGTTGTGAAGAAGCATCTGGGGCAGCAGCCGTCGACTGTATAACATGGAGGAGGTTATGAAGCAAATCAGGCCTAAGATGGCATTCGTCAATTGGTTACGATCGGATATAATCTCACATATTGAAAATGAATACACACCAGTCTTGAGGAAAATCAAATCTAGCAATCTTTGATATGACTACAGCATTGGCAGTAGCGAGCTATGCCATTCAATGCATTATTAACAATTCAATCACGCAGTGTTGTCAAAATCGACATTTACCTGCTTATTCTCTTCGTTTAAACTAGTCAACAGCCGACTTCTAATCTGTGATCGCTCTTCCGGACGTATAGAGCTTCCATAAATCAATGAAGTGGTTGGTAAGTTTCACAGTCGAAATGTGCTGTGCGATTCAACATGATTCGTCACTCACTTCTTTGCTGTCTTACGCCAGTAAGCATCAATACCATTCTTTAGATATAAGCCGGAAACAAATCTGACATTCACAGGAAGAGAAATATCATAAAAAATATCCTGTTATATTGAAAAAATATCATTCACGGTTAACATGTGAGGTTCAATGAGGACATAACCAGATCGTTATGGTCAGCGACTCACTTGAAGCGTGGAATAGAAATCAGGTGAAGTTTCCCACTGTTTCAACTGTTGTTGGGCATTTTTCAGTTTCTCAGGCTCTTGTGAAGCAGCCTGATATAACACACCAAGTAATTGGTCTCGAGCGCCAGACATTCTTGGTGTACCAACGTCAAGATCAACAAACTCGTGGCAGTGGCAACAATTACGGCTAATATGTGTGTGGCTTTTTGGAATTCAGCTGGAAATTTTCATGATTTTTACTGTCAAAGTGGGGAGGCGAACAAAACTGATAAATCCAGTTCGATGAAGTGAAGAAACTGATACACAGTCGAATGAAATGTCTAATTGAATATGAAAGAATCTCTGACTTGATGTCTATATATACATAGTTTATGAGGATATTGGTTGGTGTTTATGCTAGTTTCAAACTGTGCATGTTGTCATGATGATCTTTTTGCAAACCATCTGCATATTGAAGCTCTCCAGAAGTTTCGTATTCAGCCATATCCAAAGCTACCACGACACTATCGCGAACAACAATTTCTTGATCTGTTTGAAATTCTTTCAAAAGATCAAACACTTCGGGGGTTGCGATTGATCCCAATGCTTCAGCTGCTTCGTGTCTGACCATATGGACTTCATTGGGTCTTTTCAATACCTCAGTCAATGATGGGACTGAAGCGGGATGCTGCATTTGGCCAAAAACATATGCAACTAAAATCAGATGACTATTAACACAAACAATCATGATATGGCCACAAAACCTGTTATATACGTACTCTCATGACGGAAAAGTGCGCTGTTATCATTGAAGCCCTTTGCCAATGATTCGACTGCCTCAGTGTTACCAATATCTCTCAAAGCGAACATTGCACGATATCTCTCAAAAAGAGGCAATTTTGTGTTGGTCATCTCAGCTTCTAACTCAGGAATAGATTGTGTGTTGACAGCTGGAGGAGCAGGATCGATTGAGCTATAAGCGCTGTGATTCTTCTCTCTCTCTTCTTTGTTCTTGGGGTCATTGTCGTACTTGATCTTTGCTATGGACAATTCACAAGTTTCCGCTACAGCGGTGCTTGGATCTTGAAGGTATTGTTCCAGAACTGGCAAAGAATCGAGCTGACCAAGAGCTCCAAGAGCTTCTGCAGCCTCATGGCGAACCATTTCGTGCTCTTTAGCGTCAGCCAAAACTTCATTCAAAATAGGAATGGAGGTGAGGTTTCCAGTCTGACCCAAAACATAAGCGAGCTCATGCTTAAGCAAAGCTGAATCATCCTTTAAAGCTAAAGCATAGAGAGTAAATACAACGTACTGTCAGTAGTGCTGAAATTGCAGTATTGCCTACCTTTGCCGATGATCTCTACACTTCGGTCATTTGGAATGTTTTTCAAGGTAAAGAGGATTCTGAAACGTTCGCTCAAGGGAACGCTACCGCTGGTGTTACAGAGCATGCTTTCCATCTCCTCATACTTTGCCTCAGTTGGCTGAAGTGTATCAACAGTTGTCATTGTGAATCAGAAAGAGTAATCTGGTGTGTTGAATCGGCACCTGTGGTCTGATTTTTTTTTTTTTCTTGTAAGGGTCGGCAAAGCAGTCACTGAGCCCAAACCCGGATATGTAGAAGAGCCTTTCAGGGCACTTACATGTTGTAAAGACTCATACGTTGGAATCGATATATAATAATCAAATACTAATTAATGAAACAAAAGATGGTGTTCAGCTTTAATAGATGATGTTAAATATTGAACTTTGATGACCAAAAGAGTGTGTAAAGTTGTTCGCAATTTGCTTCCCCACAAACACGTGCAATTACAGCGGAATTTCATTTCAATATCTGTCAGCGGTATTGTTCATTTGCTTGACTTCCTAATCTATTACACAAACATGCAAGCTCCAGTGCCGTCCAGGGAGTACGTTCCACCCTGGAGGCGTGAATGGAAGGATATACAGCCAACATTACAAAAAATGCGGAGATCTATGGCTGGGCTGCAGTCTTCACCTTTAAGAGTAATGAGAGTTAGTCAACTCGATTCCGACCTATTAGATGTTGAGCTGTTTGGGATGCTGAAGGAGCAACTATGGAGTGCCTTCTCACTTTTCAATGTAAATACAAGTATTCTGGTGGCTATTATTTTTAAATATATCTGCTAACATTTGCAAAATCAGCACTCCTTCCGAGAAAAATTTGAACCAGAGCTGGTTGCAATCCTAGGCTTCTTACTGTACAAATTCTCTATATACGATTCTTCAGCCTCGTATGGTTCACAACTGCAGAATCTTAAATACAGAAACGAAAGATTACATAAGGGAGCATGTAAGTGCTGAAAGAAATAAGTAATTGGACTGTATTTCGAACCTAACGTTTTCATTTTGGAAGTGGAGTCTTTCGCCAAAGATGCACCGCTCACAAAAACGCAAAAGATCCTGTATGGTCTTTTCATGGTCGGAGGACAATATACCTGGTCTCGTATGTCCCGATTGATGACCACTCAAGGATGGGGAGCATTGGATGAGGTTTGTGAAATATCATCTTCTCCAGGGCATAAATTGAACTGAACACTGATCGTTATTGTTTCGGCTGCAGAATGACATGCGAAAGAAAGTTTACGAGATTGTTCAAAGAACAGAAAAATATTGGCAGGCACTATCACTTGTAAACTTTTTGGTGTTTTTATACAATGGAAAGTGAGTATCCTGCAACTTTGAGTCGGTTCATCATAATGATGGCGCTAACAAGTCCAATTTATTGCTAGGTTCCGTACTTTAATTGATCGGATTTTAAGTATGAGATTGGTATACGCCAAGAAGACTTTAAACAGACAAGTCAGCTTTGAGTTCCTTAATCGACAACTTGTTTGGCATGCATTTACGGTACGATGAGTTTTTCACTTTGCTGCATTTGATAGAATATCAAGCTAATCATTACCGCATGGATGCACTAGGAATTTTTGCTCTTTTTAATGCCCTTGATCAATCTGGAAAAATTGAAATTGAAGGTTTCTCGAATGTTATTACCAAAGTCGTATCTGGCATCATCCCAAGGTTATGACCAATTGCCCGAGCACCAATGTGCTATCTGCCATGAAAACTCCACTACTCAAGCAGCCAACAGTGGAACCAGCGCTCCTATTGGTCAAGCGGAAGACTTGACGGTTCATAACCCATATGCTGCCAATTGTGGACACTTGTATTGTTATGTCTGCCTCAAGAATAAGATGACGCTCTACGAAGGCGAATGGGCCTGCCTGAGATGCGGTGAGCGGGTAGAATCCATGGAAAAGCATACAGAGATCGTCGAAGACGAGGAAAGCCATAATGAGGACAGCGAAAAGAGTGTGAAAGATAGTTCGAGCAAAGACGATATGAACAGTAGTGGATATATGGTAGAGAGTGACGATTTGCATGATTGAAAGCAAAATATATATTGTACATTATCATAAACATGAAATTCTTTTGATATACTGAAAGGGATTGATATATATACATTCGAGAGATTACGGGCTTTTCTCTAAACATAATTCAGTTTTGTCGGTCTGGAGCCGTTTCTACTTCATTCATGTCTACAATTTGCTTAGCTTTGCGGATATGGTCGTCCATGTAGATGAGTTCCTCAACACGGGCCATCTTTTTGGGGTCCTTTCTAAGGATGAATTTAACATCATCAACTTTTACTTTTCCGCGCTTTTCTGCAACTTTAGCCGCCTTGAGACACTATAATGATTGAGAGAGTTAGTGAAGTTCGCAAAAAAGTTTCTCAAATTAAATATGAATAAATGCAAATACCATCTCAGCGATATAATCAATGATTAAATCGTCCATTAATGCAACAGTATCAGAGGCGGGTTGAGGAACATCTCCAGCTCCATAGATCATGGGCTTTACTGTAGGCAATGCAACAAGAAGGGGTTAATCTTTCGATAGTCTTTAGCCGCATCCATTAAGTTATCCGAAAACTTACAGTCTCTGACAAACATTCCCTTTCTGACAGTCTTTCTTCTTCCTGGTCCTGGACCGGAGCCGGGCTCACGTGCACTAGTACCTTGAAAATCGCTCATAGTTTTGAAGTTCTTTGCCAAAACCCAGGAGGCAAGCTGTGTTTAGCAAGCGTGCGTGAGTTGGCGATCTTTGAACTGGGAAATGTGACAGCGTCTTTAAGTTTCTGGAAATTTGTGACCAACATTTTTTTTTTTTTGGCGAGATCTCGAATCCATTCAACCTTTAAGCAGTAGATCATGGTCTGGGAAGTCAAAGACATTGGTACCAAATCTGCCGAGCCAGTGAAAAATAAGGTTAAGAAGAACGGGAAACAGAAGAAGCCTGCTCTTTCTGCCGATGAGGAAGCTTGGAACAAGTTGTCTATGGAAGCTCCACCACCTATGCCTGAAGTGGACGACTTCCTTCTAACTGGGACGAAAAAGAGAAAACGAACAAAGACTCAAGTTGAGACGATTCACGACTTAGCTTGGTCAGAGGTTGAACAGTCTTCTTCAGCCCTTTTGACAGATGACGCTGGCGGTTTTGTCTGCTTGGAAGAACTGTCGGACATCGATGTCGAATATGAAGGCGACGATGCCACCGGCAAAATCATCAAGTTCAAGGTAAGAATCGTGTTTTCATCGAGGCTAGAAAGCGGAAAACTTATGTATATCTTATTTCATTATCTAGAAAGTAGCGCCCACCAAGAAGGGTAAAAATCAAAAGAAAGAAAAGAAGCACGCCCCTGCAAACCCAGAAAAGCCATTGACAATTGAAGAAACGAAGCAATATTATGATTTGGACACGTTCAACGAAAAATTGGCAGCTCAGCAGCTTGCAGAAGAACCTGAATCTAAGGAAGCTGATGGCGACGATATGCAACTTGATGAGCCGATCGCCACAAATGCAGTAGCAATGGAGGAGTCGCCAGACGTTGAGCAAGAGAATGGAACCACCTCTGAAGCTAAGCTCACCGTCAGCGAGAAAAAATCGCAAAAGAAGCAGGAAAAACTTGCCAAGCTGAAAGAAAAGAGAAAGGCAGCAAAAGAAGTAGCTAAGGAAGCGGCAAAGGAAGCGAAATTGGACGTCGAAAAAGAGGAGCACCCAGTGGAGCAGCCAGATTCCCAGAAGAAACGCCTATCAGTTTCAGATGTTGATCAAGGTGAGTTGGTGTAATGCTTTTAAGAAATGCCTCGCGGATATATACTGAATGCTGTATACCTGCAGATTTCGATACCTCAAAATGGGATGAGTTCAACCTGAATGAGGCTATAGTCAATGCTCTCAAATATCACAAATTCAGTAGTCCTACCCCAATCCAAGAGAAGACTTTGCCATTGGCAATCGAGGGGCGAGATATAATCGGTGCTGCCGAGACTGTAAGGACTTTTCAAATAGCAACATAAGCTTCAGTTGCATTACATATACTCATTTATTGATATTAGGGTTCCGGTAAAACTTTGGCCTTTGGTATTCCAATCGCGCAATATCTTGCAAGTTTGGACAAAGAGGAAAGCCATCACAGTTTGGCTGCTTTAATCCTAACCCCAACGCGCGAGTTAGCCATGCAGGTTAAAAATCATATTGAAAACATCACTTGCTTCATGGATATAAGGGTAAGCATCATTGCACACTGGAACACGTGTATCTTGTTTCATCAGAACTCATATTTTGGCAATTTAGACCATTGCTATTGTTGGTGGAATGTCAGCTCAAAAGCAAAAGAGACAGCTGGGTCAAAAACCCAATATTGTTGTCGCCACTCCTGGACGTTTGTGGGAGCTGTTTTCGGAGGTTAGCTACTTACATGTCTGATAGATGTTTACCCCCCCCCCCTTTTTGTATTTGGTTATTAACATGTAGCGGTACTAGGAGGATGAATATCTTGAAAATCTTAAGCATCTCAAGTTCTTAGTAATGGATGAAGCTGATCGTATGATTGAAGGAGGACATTTCCAAGAACTTGACGAGATCTTGAAAGCAATTTCACTGTAAGTCGATATTTCGTGTTTCATTCAAATGATTTGAAACTTATGCTTTTATTTTATAGTGGAAATAACAACCCTGATGGTACTGAAGCTACACTGCAGCGACAAACTTTGGTTTTCACTGCTACACTGAGCAATGCACTTCGATTTGATAGAAGGAAGAAGAAGTCCAAGAAGTCCAAATCTCCCTCTAGCGATGGAACAATGGGTAGGCGAGGTGCTGTGATCTATCCAAACAACCCTATATTTCTAACACTGAGTAAATTTAGATGCTATTATCGACAGATTAGAGTTGAACAAAAAGGATCCTGCAATTGTTGATATTACCACCACTTCTGCTGTGGCTTCAAGACTTGTGGAAGCGAAAATTGATTGTCTACAAAAAGAGAAAGATTTGTTCTTGTACTATTTTGTCACAAGATACCCAGGCCGAACCATTGTGTTTGTGAACAGTATTGATGCTATTCGACGACTAGTTCCCGTTTCAAAGTTACTCGGACTAGAAGTCATTGGCCTTCATGCTCAAATGCAACAGAAGCAGAGATTGAAGAATCTGGATCGGTATGTTATGGGCTAACAGATGTGATTGATATTCGGTTTCCTGCTAACAACTACTTTTTAAATAGCTTTAAAGCAAACAAGACTGCCGTGCTTGTGGCATCTGATGTGGCAGCTCGTGGTCTAGATATTCCTTTGGTAGATCATGTTATACATTATCAACTTCCAAGGTCTGGAGAGATTTATGTACACCGTAGTGGAAGAACTGCCCGTGCAAATCAAGATGGTGTCAGTTTGATGCTTTGTAGTCCCGAAGAAGTCTCGCTATATAAGAAGCTAGTATTAACACTCAGAGATGGTAATATACGCTCCAACTGGTCTGTCAGCCCCTTAGATTCTTACAGCAAACTAATCATCTCAACCCCTTTTTTAGGCGAGCCATACCCCGATTTCCCAATAGACTATAGCATTCAAAGAGAGATGAAGAAGCATGTAGAACTTGCCACAAAAATAGACAAAGAAGAACATCGTTTGCAAAAGGTACAGGTTGAACTTACAATAAGACTGTAACTTAGCTGTTTACTAAGCGTTTTTATTTTCGATAGATAAACCATGACGATGACTGGATGAAGCGCATGGCCAATGAATTAGATATAGAGTATGACGAAGATGAACATAGCGTCAAGAAGAAGAAGAGAAAGAACGCTGAAGATGAAGAGGAAGAGACAAAGATTCAAAACAAAGTCAGAGCATGGAAGGCAGAATTGAAACATATGTGTGCACAGCCGCTTATGCCACATGGCGCTTCCCAGAAATATATCACAGGATCCACAATGCAAGACTTGGTCGAGCGATTATTGAACACAGAGAGTAAGTGTCGTGGCGGTACTTTGCGATATGGTTTAATTCATTTGTTAAAATTTATCACCCATAGAAAACGAACGTCTGCCAGCATCATTTGTGACGAAAGCTATTGATGATGTTAAGGAAAAGGCCAAGATAAATCAACGCAGAAAATTGGCCAAGAAATAGTTAAAATAGCATTTAGACATAATATATTAGACAACGCATTTGCATCCAGAGAAAGAAGTTACTACTTGTAGATGTGCCATTGTAGTGGTTGGTTACGCGATTGATTCGATGTTTTGGTATGGGTATGTGTGCCGCTATTAAACTCATATCTCAAGAACATATAAAACCAATATTCTTGACTTTAGAGACCACTGATCATTATAGACATAGCCCAAACACTGAAGTGAAGCTGCAAGTGTGTAAATCCCAATTTTCGATATCGACGTGTCCGCTTGTCGCGTGCAACTGCAAAAAAGTTACACTGAAATTTTTAACAGTGAAATTTGCAAACCTCAGCCTGAGTCTTATCTATTTCAGCCAGTGACATGGAACAATGCCACCATGTCAACCACTAACAACAAACAATCCGGAAATGCCAGCCGAGACAGAAAGCACAGAATCTAGTGGTGAGCAACCAGGTGCGAGTGTCTCTAATTTAGTGGCCAACGTGGCGACAACCAGCACCATTCATAGTGACAGAATCACCAACAGTAGCGACTTTCAAAGTCCTTTAACTTTGACTAGCAAAAGAAAACGAGAACCCTCGACTCAAGTTAGTGATAGCGACGATGACGAAGCGATATGTCAATGTCCAATTTGTTTTGAGAACTGGTCGAATACCGGAGCGCATCGAATAGTATCCATGAAATGCGGACATCTTTTTGGTCTCAGGTACAATTTGATCTGCCTATATACATGCAGCAAGCGAACTCACAAATGGATATCTAACTCTAATGGTTATTTAGCTGCATAGAAAAATGGATTTCCAGAAGTCGAAAAGACGTTAAATCAAAATGTCCCCAATGCAAGTAAGTAACAGCATGTTCTCAAACATCAAAATCATTTTGCGACGGGAAATAACCATGTATAGTGCTGGCATATCTAAAAGAGATATTAGGCCGGTCTGGGCCAAAAAAATAACGTCTGAAGATTCAGTCAAACTTGATAAGCTACAAGAAGAATTGAGAACGCAGCAGGCGAGACAATTGGATCATGAAGTCGCACTATCGAAATTACACTTGGCATATGAGATGTCCAAGAATGAACTTACTAAGAAAGATGCTGAAATACAATTGCTTAAATTAATGCTGTCAGAGTGAGTTTGTTAATACTATTAATCTTGTGTAATCTTTGTGATAGATGATATATTTACCTTTGCAATAGTACTTCGAACAACAGCAATGTATCTCGGCGGTTACCATCTACATCTCTCAGTTTAATCGACCAACTGCAAATGAAACAAAAGTTGAGCTTTCATTCATCGGTTAGTAGACTTGAGCAATCATAACCCAAAATTTTTAGCTCATATATGCTTACTGTTATCATAGGCAAGAGTGTGTCGTGTGATGGCCTTCAATCAAGGGTTTGATATGATTGTTGCTAGCAAATCTTCTTCTGCTAGCGAACATGCTATACAAAAAATTAGCTTGGTTGATAATTTAAATTTGGAGACCATGACAATACATAGCCGCGGTATTCGAGATATTCAGTGCTCACGGTCTGGTTTATGCTTAACTACCGGTTTGGATGGTAAAGCTAACATCACATCTCTGAAGGATAACTGCATCGTCCAAAGGTAGTATGTCACTTCCGTCTACGCACATGTAATGAGCCATTACTTCAACTGAAACTAACCCCTTGACTACCAGTTATAACTTGGGAACAGCAGGATGGTGCTGCAGCTGGGATCAGTCGGACGCGAATAGACTATACTGTGGTCTAATGGATGACTCCGTTATGATGTTTGACGTACGCAACACTAGAAGTTATGTACATCACTTGAAAGATCACACAAAAACCAACAGAAAACCTATACACTCGATAATACACATTGGAGGACCAACAAATAGCGTACTGTGTGCAAATTTGGATCGTTTATATACCTGGAACTTGGCCGGGGATGAACCTTATTGCTCTGTTATTGACATGGACTATCAAGGTAGCGCATTAATGATGAAACATACAAAGTTTTAAGTTCTATTGCTAACTCCGGTAATAGATTTTCATCCCTATTCAGTTTCGTATGACAAATCGTCCATGACAATATTGGCATCACTACGGTCTCAAACTGCTACCAAACATGTGCACGGATCTCTTGCAAATAACCAATTTGAAACGCAAAATACATATCGCAATCCCATCAAACAAACAGCCCTTGCCCGAACCTGGCATTTCTCAAAACCTCGTTCATCTGAAAACAGCAATACCAGTACCGAGTTCGTGGTTTGCGCAGGAGATGAAGAGCAAAAATCGGTAAGTGTTTTTTGTAGTAATTCTATCAGCTTTTATAAGAAAGTAACGTCTTAACGCCAATTTTCTGATGTCAATAGCTTCGTCTGTGGAATGACGAATATGGCGAACGATCTATCCACGTAGGAAGCGATATTTTGGATATTAAAAACACTGTTATCAATAACGAGGTATACCTTGCAGCATTAACAGGCAACGAAATGTATTTGTACAAGGGATAAGAAGGTTTAGACGACATTGTAAAGAATCGAGCTCAAAGCTCACAGTAGTTGTTTATAGATACATCATTTGTACAGTATTCTTAGTGATCTACCACTCTACTTCATGTATATAATTCTATCGAACTGCCATTTCAAATCTTCTTGCATAAAATCTCATAATCAAACAAGCGTGCTTTTTTGGCAGGAAGACAAGCTCCAGGGGAGATTTCGTCTAGCTCAAATCTGTGAGAAATATGAATTAGCCCATGAACATCCACAGCGTCGATCGAACTAGCGCTAAAGCACTCACCCGAGTTTCTTTATGTAAAAATCGAAAGCGCCTTTGTTGGCTAAAGAATGCGGTTGTGAGTAAAAGTAGCCTTCTTTTAAAAGATGTTACCACATCAAAAATTACCTTTAAAGACAGTCAGCATCACTTTATCCATCTGCCAACGCTTTCCGATATTTTCTAGTAACTTCATCAAGTACTCTCCAAGGCCCTTTCCACGTGCGGTCTCCTTTAATTGTATTTCATAACTACAAGAATATTTGAGAAGGCTAGATAAAATAGCGGCCACGCAACACAAACTTACCAATAAGCGGCATTGCACAGTGTATCGTCATCCATTGTCTCTTCTTGTACCATTTGGAATAAAAGCATTCCATGAAGCTCTGCAGGATTTTGTCGCGACCGTGCGATAAGATATCGAGCTTCTTTTGCGAACATCTCGTTCTTTTTTTGCTCTGCATCCCATCCGTCGTTCGAGTTTGTGTATCTTCAAAATTTCTTAATCTTCTACCCAAAAATGCATATAGAAAAGGATAATATCTTATCTTACAGAGTAAGCATATTCTCCTTGAAGGTCTGAAAGCTCCAGTCTCTCAGGTGGTCCGGTAAGTCGTCAATGTGGTAATAATCGATATCAACCTGCCAATCATCTCTATATATCTGATTAAACACAATACGTCGAATCAGAGCTGATCGTCGACAATTCATTTTACCTTTCGTACTTTAGTGGTAAATTAATACCATCAACTAAAGATTTCACCTGAACATGAAGGTCAGCACAAAAGTGATCGCTTTACTCAGGTCCAAGATGCAAACACTCATTACCCGATTAGCAGCCGCGACTTTGTTGTTAGAATCGCCACTCTATATCATAATTTAGCTATTCTGCTAACGGCTACCACATACCACAACTTTTGTTGACTAACCGGTTGAGTAGGCATGGAATGAGACGATACAAGTATAAATCTCAAAAACGAAATCTCCTACTTGTTGCGAAATTTTGGTTTAAATCACTGTCACGTAACGCAGAACTTGTAGATCCGTATCGGTATCGACATCGAATCGTTGAATACCAATGGTGAGAAAATTACCACAAACACTATATGAGACAAGTTTGTTAGCATCGTATCGGACTCGGTTTTGCGGATCTCTCTCATAATAGTGTCACGTAACGGAAGCATGTCACGTAACGAAGCAAGCATCTTGAAAACAGAAAAACAGAATCAACAGTCTTTAAAATAAAGTGCCAATTCTGTATCATTGTTAATGCGATTTTGCTCAAGTGTGTTGTGTAATTTCGGTAGGTAAATTCAATAATTTACGAGATTACTGTAACATTCCGTTATAGCCAATGATTGCGGAAGGAGTATCGAGCTTATTGATGTTTTTTCATGGCTGAATGGGTTGCAAACTCATCAAAGCCAACACACGTGAAGAGAGGTAAGCTCTGATATTTGACAAATAAACCTGCATACCGAACCAGATAATCAGTGAAGCTCTCTGCCAACTATGTTAACAGATATTCATTTTCAAAGACTATTCGGGAGGCAATACCCTGCCAGTGCCGTCTTTGAATTGTGCCACAATAACGTACATAGATCTTGTTTTCAGGCTTTTGGCGACTACAGCAGTCTGTGCTTTGCTGCCGTCCAGTAAAAACCTGAAGTTGATATCTAACATCGCCGTCTTCAGGTACTGTCGCGAAGACAAGTGTCTTCAAACCACGGAGTTTTCCAAGGTTTCCTCATTGACCCGGGCATAAATGTCTAGGGTTTAAAAGATTTCTTCGCCTCATTGCTTCTGTGGCTCGCAGTGCCAATTTCTTGGAAGCCGTAAAGGTAGTATCTTTGTATGTCTTCCTATCGAAGGAGTAGTGAAATTAAATGCACAAGCCAGTGTAAATATATAATCTTCTTCCTTTTGAGCACAATATGGGATCAAAAGCTGCGAAAGTCTGTAACATCGGCTTAAGAGTCTGTGCGTTTCAATTTGAACAACAGATGTATACATCGCACATTGAAGTCTTCTTCACAACCATAGGCAGATCAATCAATTTTTACGAAGCGTCAATTAGATTCAAAGCTCATAATAATAAACGAGAGTTCTACTTCTTACTGATGATCTAAAGTTTGCTGATCTGTATTATGTAATTAAGAAGAAAATGAATGCTAAAATCTGTTGTTTAAAAGACTGACCGACTTAAAATAATATATTTAAAATTGGCAGAAACTCATAGACAGACAAGGCATCGGTCGACCGTACTGCTGGCGATACTATCCAGTACCCTATGCCTTGTCTGTTCAGAGGAAAAACGGGTCGAGCTCGGCAATTGAGTTGAATCAAGGACCGGTCGAATGACCCTAGGAACAAGCAGCAGTAAAACCTTCACTCTTCCAATTTTTTGCCATCATTAGTACCTTCGATTTTTTTAAAGAACAAATAACTTTTCTCCAAAAGTTCATGGGTTACAGAGTTTTTACTTCATTACATTGCCCAACCTCCGTGAAACCTTATAAAAGCCCATGTATTTCTGCCCCGGATTATTCCTCAATTTTTCAAAGTTTGCTTACGCCATAGTACTTGCGTCTGTAATAGCTCGAGCATGCGGGCGATGCTATTATATCTGGTAGATATCTAGTATATTTTGCCTACATAGAGCATAAAAAGCACACACCTCTTTCTCTTTAACGTTGTTTAACACAGTATTATTATAATGCCCATCCGAAACGGTGCCTGACAAGGCACAGTAAAGGTGAGCAGGTTACGCTTTCATTCAGCTGTGTGTGCTTCCCTTAAATCCTGTGGAGATTAGCTAGCTATACTACTGCTTCTGTTTCTGGCAGCCTGTTTTGTTCTGTCATTACTTTCAGTCTTTGGCGGGCATGTATGTATTCCATTTGTGCTTAATTCGTTGTATGTACGAAATTGTTTGGATACGTGGATGTGTTTTGTCATAATGTTTGCCCTGACAAGTTGCACATATAAGACTATATATCGTCCTTATGTATTTGTATATGTTACTTCACTGCAGAATATGACCACAGCTGGAACCCTGTCACGCATATTTATGAACGTAGTCCCTCCTTTATGTATGTGCTACCAAACTGCACATGCTTTCCAGAGCTAATGTTACACACTAACGCCTCTTTGACTCGTCAACACAAAGGCCAATTTTGTTTGTCTTTGAAAAAGAGAATTCTCTTGACCCTGAGCCAACAACTTACTTGCCTTCCCTGTTTTTCTGAGAGGCTCGTTTATCTACTTATGAATGCCATAATTTCTTTTACTAGGGAATGCTGGGAAGAGTTTACCCTGATATACTATAATTATGAGAGGCTCTTTGGCATAACACCGGCTCATGATTACCTCTAACCCATTATGAACGCCTTCAACCAAGTCTCTCGCAACTTCATCACAGCAGATTTTCGGCTGAATCATCGAGGTGAGTTCCATATATGTTTTTCTTAAGCCTAATTTGTTGCTATTATGCTAAGACTGCATTAGATGAATGAAGGGTCTGTATGCTTTGGTCAACCGGCAAATTTGGGATTGGGCAGCCTATGGCTGCCTCTAGTGGTTTTAAAGTCGCTCCAATTCAAGATATTCTTTTAAACCACCTATTATATTACGTCTTACAGCAACTTTGTCACAACTGTGAATCACCATATCAATGATTTTGCTGATGCTCTATTGTAAGAAAGTTAGCAGAAACGCCGAGATGAATGTTGTCAACATTCGTCAATAAATTGAAACGGGCTAACGGCCAGGCTTGAAGACGCTCCCTTTTGCCAAAGCACTAAAAGCACCAACCTCTATACCTGGGACTCTGAATTGGGGCTTAGTACTCCCAGACCGAGCAGCCATCCAGATAAGTACGCACATTACTGGACCGTCCGATAAGAACACTTGATAATATACCAATGTCAGGCTGGAATGTCCACAATTAATGACAGTATTGTTTGTTGGTTCATGTCACAGGTAGCCAGGGCCTTGCTGCCACTTTCAATGCATGAGCTTGACCCCATTCTATATCACCACTGCAATGCAATGTGTACCACACATTGTCTACCGCTATAGTAGGACTTTCAGCAAAGAGCAAGATGTTGAATAGCGAATGAAAAACGATGATATATACAAAGAGGTTTGCATTGGATTGCAAAGAACAAGGAAGAGCTTATGGCGATATTGGTAGGTCATTGCAATAGTGAAAGAACGAATTGACCAAAGTAAATAGATGATAATTTTTATGCACTTGTAAAAGGAGGCGCTGTCACCAGGGAAGAAAGTTATCGAAAAACGTTGGGTGCATATGGTAGATATTCTGTTTGTTTGAAAATGGATAATTCCTTCTATCATAGTACTTGTTAACAACATTTAGTGATGTCTATGAAGACTATTTATCACACACTCATTGACAACAACAGCTTGATATGTGTCACAAAGGCTCCAAGTTTTAAGATGTTGCGATATGATAGGTATATGAACGGTGTTAGAAGGTCTTAAGATTTTAACTATGATTTAACTTTGTCCTTATTTTATGTAGTAGTGACGATCTTATCCAAGATGGTGACAATGGCAGACTTTTTGATAATCTGATTCGATCAGATGGCTTTGGTAGAGTATCTTGCTTCTGCCAAAGCAACAACTGTCAATCCAGATCTCAGTGTAACCCGGGTTCTGCCCAAAATTGTTAACATTCAGTATAGCACGCTCATCACAATAATTATGCGTAGCTTTGAGGCACTCATAGAGAAGCATGTGGAGAAGCATGTGGGAACCAACTTCAAGCCAAAAACGCTGCGCTATCTCTTTACGGAATTTCCAAATCAGCCAGGAAGTACAAGAGCTCCGAGATCCGCTCTCGCCTACGCGATGTCGGTATTGATACCAATCGCACCTTTACCTATTATCACGACTGAAGCCAAGAATTAAAAAGATCTTGTTGATATGTTCGGTAGAGACAACCTTGAAAGCATCTATAGCCATTTCCAATCGTCAAAAACAGAAGTATAAGCAAGAATAGGACAGTGGGCCTTGGGCTGCCAAGACATGCAACTCAAGCGAATGTTCTTTTAATAGGACACATACTCCAGCTTTCTGCCATTTAGTTGCACATTGTACTTCAGAGATTTATTTGATTGCTAGGAGAAAAATGATTGAGAAAAGAAGAAACAATCCCACTGCCAACCCCCTTCCTAATTGTGATCAATGGGATCACCAAAGATCTTCCAACAAGCTCTGCCCACATCGAAAGCCTAGTGAAACTGAAGATACAGGTTTGAACCGTCAACCTACCATCCAAATTAGTATCGATGACACTTGTACCAATGAACTCTTACCCACTATCATGCAAAAGACAGTTTTGAAGTGCGGAAATCTGCAATATACTGCATTTCTATTCGCAAATTTTCTAGCACTATATCAAATACAGAGTGGTGAGCCATGGCCAACATTTGGACACTCATTTTTCTAAGATATATTTTGCCAATTGGTAGGCAAAGGTCGAAATGCTGATCAATGGATCAAGGACAAGGTCTTGTCTGAAGAATTTTCGCAGTCTGTCACCTGTGGCCGGAACAATACCTTTATATGCTGATGCTCCAAAATAAGCGAGATGGCGAGGTAACACAGCGTTGTGGCTAATCGACAAGTTGTCTTGAGACTCGAAAAGGGAAGACTGAGAGTCATTTGACAGCTAGTTCTGGAAAATGCAAGCGTTAAGGGGCGTAAGAAACTGGCAGATAAGAGCTTTCCCCCAAGTGCCAGCTGGTACACATGCTGCTAGTGCGGACAACAATCCAATAGAGTACAATATGAAGACAGAAGCATGGTAGCGAGCCACCAATTCCTATTATGCCCAAATGGTCTGCATCTTAATAAAGGTTGGCAGATTAACACCAGGAATGTAAGAACAGCACCCTTGTTGAGAGCTTTGAATACAGCGCCTTTGACAGCGACGATCACTACTTTCATAAGACGGACTGAAAGTGCCATGAAGAAGTTAGTGCGCTTATGGTTGCCTGTTGCAATTCAATGGACAACGCGATAAACTTTGCGAGAGGAACGTGCAATAGAATCATATTTTCTGCAATCAGACTGTGTTTGGGATCAATGCCTGTTTTTATGATCCGAAGACGATAGTTTTCTTGGAAGACTTCGATTATCTGGGGTATACAGGGATCGACATCTTAGTCAGAAACCAAATCACATTAAGTGCAGTTAGCATTTGATGTTTGACACGATAGTAAATATCCCTTGGAAGGGTACACCTATTTGCTTTAATGCAAACGGTCTTCTAGCCAAGATGCGATTATTTGCTGACATACAAGGCCATACTACGTGACTAAACGTGTTAATTGGACTAGTCTCTTGGGGTATACTTGCATCAGCAAATTGGAAGGCTTGGTATGACTTTTTAATAAGCTTATATTGGGAAGTCGAGATTGCCTACTACGAATTATGAGGGGGATTATGCTACAATGAACTCTAGAGGACCTTTTTCTTTCTATACTGACTAATTTCTGACTAGATCCATAATATACTGACTCCCATATTCTAACACATCTGAACTTCCCTATCGTCCCAAATTTCTCTCTCTCATGTTTACTTTCTCGTGGCCCAGTATTATCACGTCTGTGGAAAGACCTTGGCGGGCACTCCCACTTTCTCTTCTGTTCCTTCTGTATATTCATATCGCTGATTATGAAATTTGGGTGTTTATGCTCAATATTTGTGACGGCCACCTGGACGAACCTCAGAGGGTGTTCTATTGTCTATGCCTTTCATGTAAAAACGTCTGTAAAAGTCATGCTTATGTAGTACTCATAATTTCTATGCAAAGAAAACAGAGATTGTCTTAAAAATTCTAAAAGAGAAGTTGATTTTTCATCACGATTAACGTCTTTATCTCGCTCGGCACTCTTTAAAAAGCTTCATTAGATATTCTTCTTGCTAAAACCAGTGACAAAAAAAGACCAAAATGATATCTACAGCTCTGTCCACTAGAGTAAATAAAATAAAGAGAATAATTATTGTTAAATAGCTATCCAAACTTGAGTCCAAAATGTGTTCAGAAAAATATAGTTATTGCTATAGCGTTACGTGACATGAAATACACTTAAACTGATACCACGATTACTACTGTACTGTTCACGTTCATCAGTAACTTTGAACATGTCATACATAATCGTATACAATCACGTCGAAGCGAAGAAAATCTGTGATTTGTGTGCTCTATGCAATTAGAGTATAATATGTACTCACCAAATACAATATCGTCGCTCATATACCCAGTCTATTACAAGGCGTTACCACAACATGAGCAGAGGAAGCTTCTTATTGCTCGGAAGGCAGTTGCCGGTTGCATGAATGACAAAAAAAAACATAGCCAATGATATTAAAGCTATGCCGTGTCATTTAGAGCAGCAAGTCAAACAAATTACAATTCAATAAACGCTAACGACAAGGATATATAAAGAAAACATTTTAAGAAACTATCAAAAATTGAGCAATAATGAGGGGAACAAATTCATGAGCCTTTATACGGTTTTGACTTAAAAAAGGTAATTGTAAACAGGGAAACGCTTGCATACCATAATATTCCAGAAAAAAGTTATCTTTTCTTCATAAAAAAAGTTTAGCTGCACAAAAGACCGCCAAAAAATGGGAAGAGTGAAGGTTTACTGCTGTTTGTTCCTGGGGTCATTCGACCGGTCCTGGGTTCAACTCAATTGCCAAGCTCGTCTCGTTTCTCCTCTGGATAGACAAGACATCGGGTACTGGATAGTATCGCCACCAGTACGGTCGACCGGTGCCTTGCCTGTCTATGAGTTTTTGCCAATTTCAAATATGTTATCAAAGTTGGTCAGTCTTTCAAACACTGTATTCTAGCATTAATTTTTGTTTCTTAAGTACACGATATAAGTAAGCAACTATAAATCATCAGTAAGAAGCAGTAACTTTCATTTATCATGATGAGCTTGCATCAAATCAAAGCTTACCTAAAAGTGGATTTTTCTGTCTATAGCTATGATGAGAACTTCATTGTGTGGTGTGTACACCTGCTGTTCAAGTTATTTAGGTCGAGTTTTCTAACATCGAAAAGCATAGGCTCTTGAGCCTGTGTCACAAACTTACTATACAATGGATCGAAAAGTGGTGATTCCTATATCTTTCGATTCAAACAGACACAAGTATGAAAAGAAGCTATGGTATCAGATGCTAAATATCACTCACCTTAACATTGTGCGCCTGTCCCAATAGCGGGCCGATAATGATCTTGAGATGAAAGTAAATTACACCAAACCAGCGTAAAAGTAGGACATCTCAAACCTCAGAGTGGAGGATGCGAGGTTGTCCAGTTAACACAACAAGCATGACAGCAGAGACCAATCTTGTCACAATACGGTTAAGCTAAATCTCACATATATGACGAAACAAGTGTAAAGCCCACATCTTTACCAATTCTATACTAAGCCATTGTCTAGTTGGTTTATTTTATACGGTTTATTTTGTTTAAGAGGATTAAATGTGCTAGTATATGTAAAGAGAAGGGAGAGATAAATCTAAGCGTACAGAATCTCGTCGATGCCCATACTTCTTCGTACTTGAATAAGAGCAACAAGCTCCTTGATACATTCCTCCAATATGACCACATTATTAAGCAGAGTAGATAGATTGATTTCCGTAGACTTGTCTTGTCTTTTTGGTTGCGAAGGGTTTCGTCCTTTGGGTGCAAAGGTATCTTCATCGTCATCATTTAAATCCAAAATAGTCTCACGAGGCTCAACTATGAAATTGGACGGAAACAATGGTTGAATACGAATGTCTGCAGTAGTACGCGCATGGGTTATGAGAGTATCGGATATGGGTACAGTAGAGCTGTTTGCCATCGGTGAAGTAGTCTGTTGGGTATTTGCCGCAGCCTTTGCTTTACTGCTTTGCTTCTTAGTTCCGACGCCAACACCAAAGAACAAGCTCATAGCCGACGAGTTTTGAGCGTCTGATGGTTTGTTAGCAGCGCTATTAGTTTCAGTATCAGATATATCCAGATTGGCCATCTCGTCACCAAAGAACAAACACTGTCTTCGTTCCTCGAGGTATTTGTCGAATTGAGATATCTCAGATCGGTAGTAGTCAACTTGCTGCGTTAAGGTACGGAGCAAGGTAAATATTGGTGGAAAAGATCTAAAGTTGGTTGCTGCAGTCATGTAAACAGAGTTTCGATCCAAAGCAAAATCAATAGAACGATCATCGTCCTCATCGTCTTCGTTGACAGGTGTTGGATCTTTATCAAATTGTGCATATATGTCATTGACTCGAATCTTGTTACCAGGCTTGCTGCTATGACGTTCGGCACTCGTTTGGTCAGCTCCTAGGACCAGAACATCGGTTGCTCGATCTTCTTCATTGAAAGCAAGCCAACCTTCCAAGCTGCGTAACGGACAGACAGCTAATGCAGAGAAGACAGCAGTCAGTGCTAGGTTGAGTTCCGAAGACTGTGCGAAAAAGTGAGAAAGTAGGCCCAGCAAGATCTGAAGAAGTGGATCTGTTTGCTTCAACCTATGTTTCGGCAGGACCTGCGACATTAGTTGACTACTTTTAGTCTTCAATTTGGATTTGCTAGCCTCGCGATCACTTGTGCGCTTTTCGTCATATCTTTGACCATATTTCAAGCTTCTTCGTTTCTCCAACTTGGATTGTCGTTGAAGACTTGCCTCCGCCTCATCGTTGCCTGCTGTAATACCGTTTTGATAACACGGATCTCCAAGAATCATATTTTCAGCATCAGTGATATACGACTCATACCCGAGAGATAAGATCTCTTGAGAGTGTGGGTAGTCGATTGTGCATATCAATGAAAAGAAAAGTTCAATTTCTCGATTATGGTGGGAAATGGTTGTTGTATGTGGCTTATCCATATGTGAATGGACTTCATTGTTGGTCTCTGCAAATCGAACTTTTGGAGGGAAGCTTGTTGCTGCATCATCAAATCCAATGGATAATAATCTCAAAGAATACAGGCAGTGTTGCGAAATCAGTGTGCGAAGTAATTTCAAGGTTGCAATGACGGTTGGTTGCGAACTGGACTTCAGGCGAGAGAATATCAGATCTTTGAGCGTAAAACGACCAAGCGCAGTAAAGTAAGGCGAGCTCTTGATTTTATCGCCCTCAATGCCCATATATATATCAGATATTTGCTTTCCGTCTCCAAACATGCTGCCCTTCTCCACTTGCGGGCTGTTCAATCTTGAATCGCTTTGGGTATCATTAACTGCCATGAGAAAACCAACTACGACATCAACCAACTCTTCTTGCTGAAGTGTTTGCAGAATCATGTCAATATAGCTAATTACAGCCACCGCTGAGCCATCTGTGTCTGAGCACTCTAATATAGAGGGGTATAGGATATTTTCGAGGAATATGGAACGAATGTTGTGCAAGAGCGACATTGAGATTTCCACACTTGGGCAGCGAGTTAACACATCTTGACAAAAGTCTAACAATTTTAAGAAGGAATCCAAACGCCCTCGGAAGTCCTCAGAGTTAGAGCTTTCAATATCGATTCCAAACGGAGATCCTAACGCATCATCCGGCACACTTGCCAAGAGAAACGATGCACTTCCATTAGCAAGATCTGCTTCTTCTTCTATAACAAGCTTACGAGGTAATTGCGAGTACAGTGCACCCAAACCAGCAGCCATGATGGTCGCAAAATCAGATTCTAGTATGAAATCGGCTAGTTGTCCTGTCGCCATTTCCATCAAAAATAATAATCCAGTTCGAGCAAAGTCACCCGATTTGCCTTCGCGATGCACAAATCGCAACAAGTATGTAAACAGCACAAACTCGTAGTCCGGCTTCTTATCGTTGGCTCTATTTCCATTAGCATGGATTGATAGTGGGTTATCTTGTCCAGGCATATGATCTGGTGTTTCGGGAGCGGTGGTATGTTGTGGCTTTTGCGGTGTGGTCAACCATTGCCGATCATGGAAAAAGATGTTTAATAGTGCAGGAAATCCATGAATTTTAGAGCAAATGATGTACATTAGATCGACCAAATCTTCATCATAAGAATCGCTCTGTGACTCCTCCATCACACAAAAACGTAATAAGCGAATGGTCGGCTTATGTACAGCATGTTGCACCAGAAAACGATCATCTAAGAGGTCGATCATACCAGCCACTGTACGTATGGTTTCGCTACGCATACCAACTGGATAATCTTCTTTCTCACACACATTAACAAGAAAATGGAGAATGCCGTTTTTAAGAAAGTACTCCATACAGACGCCAGTTGAACTATCTTCTTGTCTAGCTCCTTCATCCACCAGCAGATCGACCATTTGTCGTAAACGGCTCGGTATGTCGGTTTGTTGAACATGGAGGTTGGTCTTTTTATCTTCAGCAGCAAAAATATTCTATCGAAAATCATGCCAAGCGCAAGAAAAGTCAGTACTGCTATGCATAAGTAGAACTGGTTGACTACCACTTGAATGCTTGGGAGAACCAATGATAGCTTACATGAACATAGTTCCAACACTTGTGAAATTTAGCAAGCTGCATCGCCCCAGTAGGCTGAGCCTTTGGGGTTACGATGCGCTTCCTGAATTTGGAGAAGTAATCCATCTGCGCGTCAGAGACGAGCAGATCGTTGAGATGTCAGAAGAAAGTCCGCTGAAGTAACAGGCACACGCCCGAATTAAGTCTCTTTTTAATTCAATTGCACCTCGCCTCTGCCAGGTTTCTATGCCTATATGCCTTTAGCATATTACTATGGTGCCGATACCAGCATATAATATATTATAATTTAGAAATGACTAACAAGTTTATTGATCATCAGCACTACCATTTCCATAGGTATTGAGAAATTCGTCCATGTCTACATAATCCAAGTCATCAACGTTAAGGTGGTTGGGATCGAAGCCGAGATGGTTGGTTAATGTATCAATGTCATTCTCCAACTTGCCAATTTCCTGGTTGATCTCTTCAGCTGATCTGCTGTTATCATTGACCTTTTGAGTAACAGCTTCCAATGACGGTGAGCCTGACTGATAATTATTCCCAGTGTCTCCATTGTACAGCGGTGCCAACAAATCATTCGCCGAAGCACTATTTGATACGGCCGGATAGCCGGCGTTGTGGCCAATGTTGGGATCAAAACCAACCAAAGATTGTGATGGCGTGCTTGTTGGTATACTGGTTGGAGCCTGATATGACGCATATTTGAGATTGTCAAGCAATGTAGGGTTGTTCATGGCTGCATTCAACACTTGTTGCAAGTTTTGTAATTGCTGAATGTTTCTGATATTGTCCCAATTGATGATATCGCGATTTTTGTTGGGATTAGCAAGGGAATCTGGAAAGATGTTTGGGTGGGTCAGTGAGATAATGTAGTTAAATGAGACAGTACAATGTTTTTAACTTTACTTTGTATATCAGCAAGTTGCTGTGAAGCTGAAGATGTTGGTGGAGAAATGGATGTGGATAGAGGAGTTGAAGGATTGAAAGTTGGAGTTGTACTCGTTGAATTTTGCCGCGTACTTTTGTTGCTGGCCACACTGGCACTTTTTGAAACTTTGGGAACTTTATGTGGTGGTTCTTGGACGTCTGGAGAGTCATGAGCATAATTATTGAGCTCTAATATGGAATTGCTATCCTTGCTCGACAAAGGTATCTCCTCAATTTCTTCTGCATCTTCATCATCGTCGTCTTCTTCCTGAATTCGTGATCCTGTATCGGCACCGTATTCGGTGTTTGCGTCACCGATCAGATATCGTCTCTTCTTGGGTATGATAGCACGTTTCTTGTCACCAGAGAACACTGAAGCTAAAAAGCGTAGAATTTTATCGATGGTCTCTTGGTGACGCTGATGTCTCTCTCTGGCCGAGAGTGTCTCTTGCCACAAGACTTGATTGTCTTGTTGAATATTTTTCAGTTCTGAACTAATGTTCATTTGATGTTTTTTGATAGCCGTTATCTCATCTAGAATGTGATGCAAATCAAGGCTAGGAGCCTCCTTCTCTTCTTGATCTCTTCCTTTCTTTCTAGTCACCAACAATAGCAAATCAGGATGATTTTTCTGAAAGTGGGGGTTGCTGAACTCCCACCATTCTGTATCAGAGTCGGATTGTAACACGCCTTGCTGAAGATGTGGGACTTTATGAAAGCCATACATATTCAGTTGTCGCACAAACGAAGAAAAGTTGTTGTGTTTAAAAAATCGTGGAAGAACCTCCTTTGCTAAATCCTCATGGCGAACAACAATGAACGACTTGCCGTCTTCCGACCATCGAATTAAATCATTTGAAGCAGGGTCCTGCACCATACTACATACAAAATGATTAGTAATGTAACTGACAATCAATTGGACAAACATAACTTTATACTTACTTGTACAGTTTGTTCAAAAATGCCGGTACATTACGTTGGAATCGTTGGTTTTGCAAACTTGACATGATAGCTCTTGGAGGTTCATTAGCGGGCTGGCTTGAAGCAGTTGAACTCGGCATGGAAGTGCCGAGCGAAGCAATGTCAGACGCAAAACTCGGACTCGACAAATTCTCCAGTATTGATTGAGGTGCGATGTTAGTTGAGGTCAATGCATTTGCGAAATCGTCTACTGGTGGCGTGGCACTTGACATTTCACTTGCTTTCCGCTTGAAACCATGAGAAGAAGCAGAAGGGCTTCCAGAAGCACCTTCAAGATCTTTGTGTCTTTCAGGCATATTGCTAGCAATTTAGTGTGAGTAGTTTGGATTTGTTTGCACCTAGCCGTGTGTAAATGTTTTAATTTGAATCGAACGAAGACCAATTGTTGGTCAATATTGCTTGTCCGTCCTTCACCCATTAAAAAAAAAAAAAAAAAAAAAAAAAAAAAAAAAGAGAAAATGAGGATTGGAATTCCGACAAGTTAGTTCACGTCATTGTGTCACAGTCCAATATCTTGTTGGCAAAAACTTATTGAACAAGACGCAGTATTGTGAGCCCCGAGTGATTATCTAGCAATATACACATCTTGGAAGAACTTCCAAGATTGAGGAAAAGGGTTTGAGCCATTGGTTGAGCCGCAATCTGCCTATAACTCCCAGACAGCAGTGTAGACGCTGGTATAATGCAAGAAATTTTCGCATTGAACAAGTATAACCGCTGTGCTTCGACCAGGGCTTCACTGATCCTTCATTAAAAATCCAACCAATATTATGGCTAGTTACACTATATTATACGAAATTGTGTAAGAGCTTACAAGAGGTACAGTCAACCAGTTGGTCAGAACCTTTCAGCTGAGAAATTGGACTGAGGAAAAAAACTAGTCGAAGTGTGATAGATGGTAAATGAAATTTGCCATACTATATAACCTAGAAACATCATTTCATTTCCATGGCTCTTTGGCTGAAGAATATTAGATACTATTTGTATTATAGCTAAGACCTTGTTGGCATATACTATTGAAAGGCAATAAATGGTCCGATAACTTAATGTATTGATTTTCCCTTCATGAGGTTTTCGACATCAGCTTACATGTCTATATCACTTTCACACATGGATTAATTCCGTCGCTTTGGTATCGTTGTCTCACTACATTGCATTGTCCACGCGCAGTTACATGATAATAAAAGCAGGATGTGATAAGCCCCGTCTTGCCTAGACAACGATAAGCAAAGGGGTCTTCACAATCCTTTTGTGATATGAGCGAAAAGGCCAGTATTTCAAATCATCTTTAATAGCGGCAAAGACGTGTCATATGTACGGTATGTACGGTCCGGTGCGTAGCACTTGCGTCTGACTTCACATCAACACTTCCAGTCCACCAATAAACACGGAAATGATACAAAAAAGATCAAAATTGTAGGGGTAAATATATGCAAATTAAACCAAAGCTCTGACGATCAATACAAAATGGCGGTGTGCTTCTGCGGTACAACGGTCGTAGCAATATTGCAATATTTGTGCCACATTAATGAACACGCGACGTTTGGTCACATTTGGCAACCAATGGTCAAATAATAATATTCGCCTTTTGCATATTACAACGGCGAAGGGGTAAAAGTGTATATATAAAAAATAACTCTACTCCTCAGTCGTATCCGGAGGAACGGTTCCTTGTCATGTCCTCCGCTGGCCCTGCTTATGAGATTCGTTTTCGTGACGATGAGGTCGGTACTTTTATTGTCAACTGTTGGCGTGTCCATATTTGCTCACAGGTGACTGAACATTCGGTTCATAGCATGTTCAAATTATCGACTTGACACGGAATGGAAGTGGTGCAGAATCAAGGCGATTGCCAAATGGTAAGTGTTCAAACTTTATTTCCACCAAGCAGCAGGACACTTTTTATGCAAATATGTAACCTATGGGAAACATAGTATATAGACAATCATATTTACTCCGTCGAGAAAGTGTTATGCTCTCTTCAAGCACCACACCAACGTCAAATGCTACCGCTGAATATCATGAAGAGGATAGGCTGCAACAAGGAGTGACAGATCACGATGTTGAGGTGTCTTCTTTAGCCGTTAGAGATAAGTCTCAGGCTACTTCATCTACCCGTCGAACGAACGCATCAACTGCAAGCCAGCCAATACCCATTAACAGTGCAGCATCGAGTAGTAGCACACGACAACTAGCCAAATCAGCCCCGTTAAATCGCAATGTGTATGATGATAACGAGCAATTGGACACCAATTTTAGTTGGACGACAGGTCGAAACAATAAAAATTTGGATGTGATACCTACCGTTGCGCGACGCCTGGCTGAAGAAGAAGCAATGGACCATTTGAGGAGACAGGAAGGAGAAGAAGCTATGCGCAAGGCTATGGAGCGAAAAGCTAAAATAGCGGCTGCGAGGCAAAATGCTAACAAAAGCTCACCAGGTAAAAACCGTGAAATTTTTCTATTACAGAGCTAGCTTCAATATAACTGACTTTTTTTTGACTGATAGATCTGAGACCGCAAGGAAGCAGTAAGTCAGAACAGACTACACATCAGCGCAACTCTCAGCATCAGCCAAAAGATAGAATTCGAATGGCCTCTGTGGATTATGTCAAAGATACCAGTGCAGTCGATCAAAGCAAGAACCAATCAACAGCGTTTGAGCAACGACAAGCACAAGATAACAATACCCGTGACATAAGGAAAGAGGTGGAAGAGTATCTAAAGGGAACAGACCTGCGTAAGGGAGACAATAGACTGGATTCTCAACCGAATGTCTACCCTTACAACTCATATGAGCGCATGGATGCGAATATGAAGCAACCTCTCAAGGGCGATGTTGCTAATTACCAGATGAAAGAACAGCACTTGGCATATAATGGTCCTCAGAAATCAACCAAAATGAAATATGACCGCGAATACGAACTTTCAAGGCTTCAAGAAGGAAATGTGCACGCAAATACTAGTATATCAGCCCAAATGAACTCAGAGACACAAGATTTAGGACATGATTCCTCTAATGACAAGAAAGGATGTTGTTGTATTATATCCTAGAGAACATTGGCAGCTTATATTCCTTCATTATCACACATTTTGACTTTTAATTATCTAAACCATATCTTTAACAACTACGGCATGAATAACATTTTGTAATAAATTTTGTTGATATTATTGTATTTTCAAAGAATAACTATAAACAATGGCAGTAAAACCAGTAGTGATTTAGAGGGCGAGATAGGTTATGAGATCATCATGCTGACGGCCATAGCAACGCATGCCAGAGAGACGTAAGGGCTTAATCGCTCACCGACTCGAGCAGCTTTCCAGAAAAGCCCTAAGAAACTAAAGAAGCAAAAAAATTTGTAAGTTCATGTATATAAAACAAGCATCGGCTCCTGTAGGTTGCTTTGTTCACTTACCCAGTCTTGTTTCTATCCAACAGGGATGGGGCCTGTGCTCGAATGTACGTACAAGTGCAAATCCACAACAACACGACCAGCAAGAGACTCTGAAAGTTGAAGATCGCTGACTACAGGAGATGGAAATAAGTATGTTAGTATAGTGATGAAGGGTCATTCAGGCATCATTCGCCAGATACACGATGCCACGTACCATTATGTCAAGAGGAGGAAGATTCAATTTTGGTCAGCGGCGTTCAAAAATGTGATGAAAAAGAAAAAGTTCAACTTGTAAGTTTTGCACAGATATTTTATTGCGTTGAATGCATATATTATAGCACTGCAACATCATGTACGATAAAGAATGGATATTTGCCTTTGATACTTTGTGGAAGAGAAATTGATTTGATAAAATGAGAATACAAAGATTTTTTAAGATACTACAATTTAAACGAATTCAAGGCTAGCAATACCATGGGTGGCGGAAAGTATAATAGCGGAATCAGATTTTTGCTTGTAATAACCAGCCTTGAGGTATGGTCTCAACTTGGTGACATGGATGTCAGCGGGGTTGGGAGCCTGGATAGTAGGGGTGCCAGCGAAAGCAGCAACAGCGAATTTGCCTTCGTATTCCTTGGCAGGGATTTTGACAGAAGAGATACCATTGAGAGTATGGGCCTTGATTGTGACATTGTTGCTAGTGGGAGTAACAGTGATATTCTGTGCTCCACCAAAGCTTCCGACTCCAATGAGCTTGGAGACTTTGTAGGAGCCAGTGATCAAACCGCGAACGGCAGCAATGTGAACCTCTTGACCGGTGAGATCATCAAAGTGGATACGACCGCGGCCGACACCAGCTCGGAACTTTCCAAAGGTTAGCTCTTGAAGCGAGCTGGTAACAAAAGCAGCGCGAAGATGCAAATCCAGGTCTTCATAGTACTTCATGCCAGCAGGGAAGGTCACGGTGATATGAGCCTTCAAGCATGGAGGTTCAGGTCGGTGCTTGGGTTTGTCAGAAGGTTCTTCCTCCAATTCCATGTGAGGTGGGGATGGTGGGAAGCGTCCGAAACCACGATGGCGGAAACCACCATGAGGATGAGGAGGAGGAGGACGATGGTGAGGACCCTTGACATCAACAGTGTATTTGCCCTCATGGTCGAAAGAAGTAATAGAAACAGTCTTTCCGAGCTTTTCAGTGCTGGACAGAATTGTCACTTCGACCTTGACTTCGTCAGAAGCAACATCTTCACTGGTTGCCTGAGTAACGTTAACTTTGCCCCAAAGACGACCATCAAGGATGATAGAAGCAGCCTTGAACTGATCGGGAGAGAAGCTGAGGGTTGTGGTCTCGGAAACCAATTTATCGTCTCTGCAGCGACCATGGTGGCGGCGGTGACCATGGTGTGGGCCACGATGAGGGCCCTTGTGTGGTCCACGACCGGGATGGTGAGGTGGCTCAGGATGATCTGGTTCCTCGGTGACTTCCAAGTCTTCATCGTCGACTTCAACTTCCATAGCGTTTCCAAAAGCAAGTTCGTCATCTTCTGCTGCTGGAAATTCGGCGTTGGGTTGGAAAGGAAGTATAGAAAACGTTTGCTCTTCTTCGGGCTGTTCATCGTTTTCAACGTCGAGAGTAAAATCTGTCTGCTCATCGAGGTTGTTGGCGTCTATCCACTTGTAAACGTCGACATTCTCATCAGCGTTTTCGAAATCTGGAGTATAGAAGTCTTCTTGCTCGATATCATTGGGCTCATCGTCGTTGCCGTGATGCTTCTTTCCTCTGTGTTTGTGCTCATGCTTCCAGTTATGTCTTCCATGATGCTTTCCATGATGCTTTCCATAGCCGTGATGACGGTGTCCATCATAATCAGATTCGCCGTGGTGATGTCTACCGTGGTGAGGTGGACCACGGTTGAAAAAACCGGGACGGCCATCGACAGGATCACCAAACTGTGGAGGAGGAGGAAACATATCGGCAACTTCGAAAACAAAGGAGTCGGGTTCCGGCAAATTGTATTCTGCCAGTTCTTCAGGTTGATAGAATTCGACTTCTTCAATTTCTCGGCCGGCAAAGTATTGACGAGCCTATAAAAAATAAATAGAAAATTGGTTAGTATACTGTCATAAAAACGTTAAAAATAGCTATTGTCATAGCTATAATCCACTCACCCCCTTCCAACAAGAGGAGGAAGATGAAAACTGAGATAGGGCAAAAAGGGTAACAATTGCACCTAGTCCCAGGCGTCTGACCATCTTACGACCTAAAGTACGAGAAGAGAGTGAGCAGAGTGGTAAAACAAACATGGATACGTGCAGGAGAGCCAAAGTGGCGATTCATACGCTTACGTCTGCACTTATTGTGCATAGGAGGAGCCTCGACGTCTTCATACATCGGCAACTGAGAGTATTGAACGTTGTCCTTCTTTTCGCTCATATTTGTTAGAGTAAAGAGTAACAAGAGGAAAGTTAAGCAAACTCGTTGCCAATGTCTTATATCATGACGATTTTGGCATTTTGCCAAGAACCGAAGGTCCCCGATCGGAATTTGAAACATTGTGAGTGATCGAGATTTTATTATAGCCTCTGATTGTCAACTTGCTGTGCGATTTCACGCGGCTCTAATTAAGAAGAGATATTGCCCCGTAGAAATAAACAGCGAAATCATAAGAAAAAACCAGATATAATAAAGTGAGAAATATTATGAATGCTATAAGCTATCGTCCCCTCTCCGTCGTCGTCTTTCGTCTAATAGAGCTGGGCTACCTCGACCATTTTCACTGTCAGTTGATGGAACACTTAACACGGTCGATGGACTATTCACAGTAGGCGGTACAGTTAATCGAGATTGATTATCATCCTCTTCTGGAACTTCCGTCACTGAGTAGCCCATTCTTGATGGCTTTCTATTAGGAACTGCCGAGGCAGGTATGTAACCTGAACCATCTTCGGGAGCCAGCGCCGAATTATTAGGACTGATGCCATGTTGATAATACGTGTTCAAGTTCGGGGAACTGCCTGTTCTCGCAGTCAAATTCGTAAAACTGCCAGTTCGATTAGATAGTCCCAATGCAGAAGATGAACTTTTGATGCCAGAATACTCTCCACCTGGAGTTGACGCAGCTGAAGACGGCCCATGCAGTCCCAAAGCAACACTGTCGCCACTGTATCGCTTTTTGGCCCATGGCCGCGTAGGTACCGAAGGCTGAGACCGTGTTGATGTAGCTGAGGTTGGTCGACGTAGGCCCCCTAATATAGGACTAGACCCAATATTTATGGAAACACCATCGGGGTCATCAGAGTCCAAGTTCGAAACAGACACTCTAAATTCACCATCATCGGCATCCAAATCGTAGGACGCCATTGGCATTTGCGTAAAAGTTCGATTATGCCTCCATAACCGTGAGAACCAATAACGTGTTGTGCTTGAAAGGTCGCGCAGTAACCTTGACGGGTAATAGTGTGAATGTGCTGGGCGACCACCATGGAAAAATCCATTGTGGCTGCTATCTGAACCACCGAGGATCCCCGCAGTGGAATCATAGCCTTTTCCAGACCGTCTGCGAGCTCGACTGCGAGATATACACCACACCAAAACGCAACAAATGATCATTATTGACATTACAAAGAATGCCAGTGAGTGAGTTCCTCCCGGTAGCGATTTGTGAAGAGGTTTTCCTGATACTCCGATAACCTCTTCGAGAGGTGGTTCGCCATGACCTTGATTACCGTGTGGCCCTTCGTCATCTGTGCTATGACCAGGTAAGTCACCGTCAGCCAGTGGTATTTGGTCAGACACATACTGCAATATGGCTCCCAAAGTCCATGAGACTTGGATATCGTTGATGGTATCAATGCTTTGAAATGGTGGGCTCCAGTGCTTGGCATTGACACTCTCAATAGATTGCTCTAAGACTTCCTTCTCTTTAGCTGCAGTACCTTGGCCACCAGCGTCAACGATTCGAGGTATTTCAATACCATCATGTAACACGTTTACGATCCAGGCTGCTTTGAAGCACTGCATTTCAAAACGTTGAATGTCTAAATCACTTGCATGCTTATGATCAGAGAGAATTTTTTCCCATGCCGTACTACAATATTCTGTAGCTTTCTTCTCATACTCAACGAAATCATATACTCCTCCTAAGCCCAGAATATCGTGTGATGAATACCAGTATTCAGAGATGCCCACGAATTTGTTTACGAGCCAATCTATGTGTGGAGTATGCACACCATTGAACAAGCAGGGCTCAGTAGGACACTCGACGTCTTTGTTCAGCAATGGCAATGTGGTTTCTAGGCACTTGTCAAAAGATCCCGTTCCGTGCAAAGTTAGTGCAATACTGGTTGATGACGAATCTGTCAAATTAAGGTTGTTTGGAAGACATGGGTCATCCAAGTGCAAAGTATGGTGCTCATCTAATAAGTCGGATTTAGGACCAGCCTCAGCGTATGCTTTTTTTACTCGCTCTTCCAAATATCTCCTGCGCGCCTCATTGCTGCCATAACCTAAGAAGGTGGTGACAAAAACATCATATTCCACTCTCCTTCCGTCTAAGGTATGCAGTGTAATTTTCTCCAAATCATCCATATGCTCTTCCTTTTGATGATGCTCAGGTTCAAATGCAATTTGCGTGCTAGCGCCTCCCATATCGAGGAACCCAAAGGTGTGATGTTGTTCGCGGATGCCGGCAGCATTTTTGGGTTGATCACTTAGCGCTGCTTCAATACTGGCATCAAATCCTCCCATAAGGTAATTGACAGCCGTCCAGCCGTACAACCCTTCCATTTCTCCAGATATAATCTTGATCTGTTGGGCACAGTTATCTAATTTGAAATTTGAATTCTTTTGGATGTAATTACAAGTAGCTCCAAGAATCTCTTGCTGATCTGCTGCGGGAAGTAATCGCATTCCTGCTGTAGCCATCAGAAATATGGGTGTCTGTTTATGTTCTTGAGCAGGTACGACCTCCTCCGCAAAGTCCAACAACATTTTCAAATGCTCGCCTATATCTTGGGTTTTTCCTGCATAAGATGATATGCCTAATGCATGATCCGATCAATAAATAAGTCTTTTCATAGATTAACTCCATGCGGAAAATAAAAACCATGATGATCCCCCATACCTGGATGTTCTTTGAGTGTCCATTTTAGACCCAATTGATCTCCTCGTTCAACAGTAGGTATACGCCCCTTTAGTGCGTCCGGTGGCTGTGTTTCCACTAGGTGATTGTAGTCTTTCCATGAGTAGATGTGAGCTCTTGAGCCAGAGGATCCGGCATCGATAACGATTCCGTAGCGACGGTTCTGTAACCAGTCGCTATTGGAACCAGTGTCTTGGTCAGACGCTTGCAACGCAGACATAAATTCAAAAAATTACTTCTGTTCAAGACAGATGCGGTGACAGGAAGCGGGTTATTTCACGATGGTAGTCTATGTTCAGGATGTTAATGTAGTCAAGTAAACATAATCTTGAGGTAGCTGTACTGATTGCTGATGAAGTCTGGACAAGCGAGACTCTAATGTGAAATTATATATTGTCCAACAGTGATGATCGAATGAGGGTGCCTGGCTCATAATTTTTTACCAGCGCTGGTTTTTGGCGGGGCATACGTGGCTGGGTTGGATTTATTTCTTTGCTTGCGGCTGTAAATGGCTGATCGGCAGTATTTAAACTGTTGTATCTATAATTCAGAAGACAATAATAGTAGCTACAACTCCAGAGAAAAATTGTGAGGGACTTATAAACAACTAAGTAAGATATACATGAGAAATTGTTCGAATTGATGGCAAGTCTGCTGGAGCTGTCTTTTCTCCTGTTCAACTAGATATCTTGGTTATCTTGGTGTATGGACAATCAGCAAATGAGGAGATGAACCCCCACTTAATAGTTTATTTGTACTGCATTGCTACACTCTTTGAGTATCAGATCAAAAGGCTACTATCTTCTTCAAAAGCGTGAATTGATGTTAAAGGTGTGCCTTGAAAGGGCAAAAAGTGAATCTTGGAAGCCGAATTGCAACTTATGATTTCAATGCTGCCGCTATCAAACAGACCTTCAATATATAAGAACATACATAAACATAGGGAAAAGTATAATTTACATTTAATTATCAGCTAAGGAAGACGTTGAATTGCTTGCGATATCGCAATCTTACATATTCCATTGATTGGTCGGCTGCTGATGGGCCAATCAGCTGGGTTTGACCGACACAATTGCCTTTTTTTTCTTTGGTCTTATCAACCTACCCCATTCGAATTTACCTCCAACCAATCCCACTGCAGAGTGAATGACGGATACCGGCCACTCCATACCGTCATTAGGTAGCCGGCGACGATATATACTCGGTATCGTCTCGCTGCTTATGGTCGTAGTGATATGGGTATCGTCGTCTTTTGTTATGAATGTAAGTGCCTCAGGTGGCAAAGTAAAATAGCACTCATGGTCACTGGCTATGTAAACATTACTGACAACGACATTGCAGAGCATCTTTGGCGAACGATCCTATAACAAGCCGTTCCTGATAACTTATGTCAACACTGCCTCGTTTTCACTATACCTACTACCTTTCCTTCTAAAACGCAAGTTTTTAAAGAAGGACTCCAAAGAGAGGTATATGTTCTTAGCCAGACTATGTCTATCAAGATATCGCAACTAACTGATCTTAATAGTGGCATTGACCGCTCCTCTCGACCGGTATGTCTCGTACCTACACACCACAATGACGATATTGTATCTGATGAGCCAGTTATACAGGATCATAGAGCACAATTATTGTCAGCGGATAACCCAGTTGAAACATTTAGCGAAAGTTCCTCGTTAATGGCATCAGACGAAGAGGATGACCAACTTGGACATGGAGTGTCATACGGCTCTGAACAGTCAGACAAGTTGACTATCCGAGAAACTGTGAAACTCAGCTTGACTTTCTGTATCATTTGGTTCTTAGCCAATTGGTCTACAAACGCAAGTCTAGCATATACCACAGTCGGCAGTTCCACTATCTTATCGTCAATGTCAGGTATGAAGAGGTAGTAGCCTGAAAATGTAGAGGAATTACGGTATTGATTAAAACAATCACGCAGGTCTATTTACGTTAGGTATAGGAGCAATGTGCGGTATTGAAAAGATCTCTACCTTGAAGGTAGCCGCTGTGTTCATTAGGTATGGCTGTTGCAAACTTATGAGCTCACGTTTGTTCAAGGCTAATGACTTGCATTTAGTTTGATTGGTGTGACGCTGGTGTCTTATGCCGACAGTAATAACTCGTCAGGGACACCAATTGACCAGCCGGAACATCCTCACAACCCACTCTTAGGTGATATACTGGCCCTGATGGGTGCATTTTTCTACGGATGTTACACTATTTTACTGAAAGTGCGCATTCAAGATGAGTCGAGAATGGACATGTCGCTTTTCTTTGGATTCGTAGGCGCGTTCAATGTCGTTTTGCTTTGGCCCTGTTTTGGCATATTACATGTACTCGGTATCGAAAAATTGGAACTGCCTGGCGCAGGAGCTATTTGGGGCTTGATTATTTTAAATGCTTTGATTGGCACTTTCCTGTATGTTTTTTAATTAATCTGTCTATTTGAACGATGGCTATGTTCTAACCTATCGCCTCTAGTTCTGATTATCTTTGGCTACTTGCAATGCTGATGACTTCTCCATTGGTTGTAACACTCGGCCTCTCTTTGACTGTATGTATATTGATATGCATGACTGACTCGTCCTGAGTAATTATTAACAAACCTTTTATTAGATACCAATTGCTCTCACTGGAGACTTCTTTTACAAACATGTGGTACCTAATTTACAGTATGCTATTGGTGCTATTCTGGTAATCATTGGTTTCCTGTCGGTCAACATGGCAGCATTATCTGAGGTGGATGAAGCTGAAAGTCATGAAGGCCGACAGCTTGTGCCACAGGAAGATTCTTTCCATCCATCTTTAGATATTCAGCAGAGATTATCTGCTGAGCATATACCCAAAAGCTCGGAAAGCTTGCATAGTAACAGAAGCTATCAATCATTGGATCAAGCTGGACCTCGATAACTGAAAACAGTAGTAGCGACCACTGTGATGATTTTGGTGATGAAGAAAGCTTATCTTTTTACTTATAATCTATATTATAAACGATTGCCCTCATGTTAGACTCTCTTTTTATCAGAGACGTTTCTATGCATACATTGAACAGTTCAGTGGTTTGGTGAGTTTCAATTGTGATACGTTTATTTCAGCTATATGGTGGATATAGCATATCATGATCAACATGAAGAATAACTTAGTAATAACTTAGTAATAACTTAGTAATAACTTAATAACTTAGAATGAGAAGTTGATGGTGCTGGGATCAACACCAACAAAGACCTTGTTTCCAGCCTTGCTACCCTTGATGTCGACCAAGACAGATTCGCTCTGGGCAGCAACCTTCTTACGGTTAGCCTTGATGGTCACAGTATTACCTGATTGACTAACAGTTCCAACGGTGCTAGAACCAACAGTTTCACCGCTTGCAACGGTAAAGGTGAGCGTCCAGGAGTTTCCAATAGCTTTGGTGCTGGTGCTACGAACGTTGAAAAGACCAGAGAAAGTGGTAGCGTCAGCATTGGCTTCATCAACCACAAACGCAACTTGAGCGTTCTGGCTCTTGGTTGCTGGCACGGCAACAGGCTTTGCAGCGAGTGCGTTGACTGAGTTGGCTGAACCGCAAATCGCAGTATGGCCGCTAGCATAATCGCAATAAGCAGAGGCACCGTTTCCAGAAAGCTGACAAATAAGGCCAGAGGGACAGGCTTGGAACAGCCACTTTCCGTTGACGCATTGAGCGTACTGGGTACCAGAGCAGGCATATGCTTGAGTACATGATCCACCATTGACTGGGCAAGAACCAGTGCCTGTTGGGGTGGCAGAACTTGTAGTCTTGGTTGTTGTTGTCGTTGCCTTCTTGGTGGTGGTAGTTGTCTTTGTAGCAGAAGTAGTTTTTTGGGTTGTTGTAGTTGAACTTCCACAATTGTCGCCACTGTGAACGTATCCACCAATCACTGTGGCAAAGTTAGGACTGACCTCAGTATTATCATATGCCTCAGAAGCGTCCCCTGCAAGTTATAATAGCATAGGTTAAATCTCTCGTATCATTCTGCCATATATTGGCGAGGAATTTCAAAGTACTCACACATCATTACACCACCGAAAGAGCTGTATTGACTACGGAGAGAAGGTATAGTGGACTTCAAGGTGTTGGCGTTGACGTAGCCACTTCCAGCTGCGCCGGTGCTACCAGGAAGTCCAAGGAACACCTTGACATTAGGGTTCACAGAACTAGTCTTGGCCCAGTTGTCCCAAGTATTGAAGTTGAAGCTACCGCCTTGAACAGAGCAGTAATTGTTGTCTGAAAACAAAATCGTTAAACATAGCTCTTAAGAATGATTTTTGGCATACATTTAGGCATTAAACTTACAGAATTGGACCCATACAAAGTCATACCATGCACTATCCAAAGAAGCACCAAGCCATTGATCTGGGAAGGGGCATTGAGGAGCTCCACTGATATAATATTGCTTCGAGGTATCAGAAGCTGCATTCACAATTAGTATTATGTATAAATGTCGCTTGATAAACTTCAGGTGATTTTAAGAAGAAAAAGCTCACCATAATGAGTTCTCATTTGAGTAATGAATGCAGCATAGCCGGTATTGGTTCCACCTTCAATATCCAAATCGAAGCCATCCAATACAGCAGTATCGAAAGGACGAAGACTTCCGTTGCCATTTCCGAACAAACCCCAGATTTGATCTGCATATGCTTGTGCAGCGCTATTGCTGCTGAATCCATAAGAACCATCAGCACCACCTTATCAATGAAATAGATTTTGTTAATGATACTGCAACATATAGCCGAAGCATATCGCTGCGGGGTGCAGCCACCATTATATCGATGAATTTGCTAGGCTTACCAAGTGAAAGAAGAATCTTCTTGCCCTTGCTTTGACAAGTTTTGATGTCTAAAAATAAAATAGATATTAGTTTTTGCATGAAAATCACACTTCAAAACAATAAATGTACACTTTACCATTTCCAATACTAGGGCAGTGGTATAGATTGGTGCCGCTAAAGTAACTGCAGCCGCCATCTTCGTTAGCAAAATCGATTTCGGGCTCGTTTCCTGGGCCGTAGAAAGTGTACAAGAATGACAAAATGATAATGTCAACCGTGCTGTCTTGACAATAGGAAGCCAAGCTCTAAAAACGCAAGTCAATGGTCAAATTGGAAACCCTGATTTAAAGCACATATTGGCAGAAATCCTACTTGTTGGCCATTCGATGAATCCTGTCCCCTAAAGGCAGAGAGTGAGACGTTGTTTCCAGTCACATTATTGTGATTCTTGCTACTTACCAGTACAAAGCATAATTGCCATTACAAGTGGCATCAAAAGCGCTCACAACAGCACTGGAAGCAAACAGTGCAGCAGCTGTGATGGCAGTAGTCAAGTAGCCTGAAGAAACCATTGGACTTGCGGATTCAGTAAATAGGTTGAGTATCTAACAGGTTACATCCCTAGTCAATTTATACCTTCGTATTAGGCGCGCGCAATTATGAGTTGGACACACAAATGCTCGCAGGGTCCATCGAGTGTACAGGTTTCCCAGACCCTGAGATTGTGTATCGTACTACCTGCACCAAAAAGTCATTCCGCACACAAGTTTGAACAAGTTTTTGCTATCTGGAGAGCATGTTACTGTAAATATTTGGTGATACAAGGCTGCAAAGGCTAGATGGCGCGCAGGGTCCTGCACAATAATTAAAGAGAGGATCAGCAGATAGGAACGCATGCAACTTTACATTGTTAGGTTTTCTCCAGTTGAATTTATATATTTTCTTACATATAAACGCGGACAGGCAGATTGATGAGCAATTAAGAAGTCTTCAATTTTGGAGAAGTACAGACAAGCAGGCCCTGTGCATAGAACCGCTACTGCATGTAATATGCAAGTGTAATTTGAATTAATTGAAATGAACTCAGAAAATGAAAAATTGGCTATATGCATACTTGCTCCATGGTCTTTGTGTCTGTATTATCTCCACATAGTCTTCACCAACGGGACCTTGCGTTGGAAATCGGGTAGCACCATCATGAAGTTTTCCTTTTATGATATATCTGACAAAAGCAGTAGCTGTTCCAGTGCCTGGGAAATTTAGGGTAATTTCCTCAATCTGGATATTCTAATTCCCATTATGTTTGCCGATGGCCACAATAATGAAGCTTTAACAGAAATATTGTACGGATCGAATATATTATAATTTCTTTTTAAGGTAAAATTAACTCTCTGACTCAAGCAAATATATGAATTAAAAGGTAAACGAAGACATTGATTAAGGTTATTTAGCATAAGTCACTCAGTAATTTGCCGCTTATACTCTATAATACCGATGCAAGTAATTCATTTTACCAGGAAAATCACTTGCATGGATTTGTGCTACGATCGCGGGCAGCTTTTAATATTGAGAGTTTGGCGATCACGGACCACTCGTGCGTGACAAGGCCGGCGACTTTATCTCGGGAAAGTGATACACAGAAGTGATGAGCATCATTGCCGAATGCCACATCAATTTTTCTACCTATCAGCTTTCATGTGCTCTGACTTATTTTTAGTGCTCCTACAGCTATAGAGAACTATACAAACAGGCGGAGCAAGATTTCATGTAAGCAATCGATAACTGAACCAGAAGCGATTTGAGGCAAAGCAGCAAGGTAAATGTTCTTGGTGCGCGCAAATATAGTCTTGGGAGGGCATATAATCGGATTTGGGCATTTTCACTTACTGACTAACACTTCGTTTAACCACTAAATAAATTTACCGGTCAATCTTCTGCTGATAGATCAGACCAAAGAATACCCCTTGTACTCAACAAAATTGCTTTAAACTAAAGAATTTATTACATTATGTTGAAGAAAGTACTTTTGTCATCCATGGCAACAAGTTTACTAGTTGCGATTGGACTATGTAAACATAACCATTTGCTGTGAATACTACTTTCTGATTTTAAGATGTTCTCGAGAGCACGGCCGTAAGTACTCAACGTTCGAGATGGTATATTACTTTTATGGTACAGCTTCTCCATCCTCAACATTTGTTTCTTTGTGTTCATCCTTTTTTTCTTGATCATTTTCGTCGAACGGAACGAATTCAAAGGAAGTGGATTCAATCTGCGTGGCACGCCTCTCTCGCTTAATTGCTTCCCAGTCAATTTTTGATTTCGCATTTTGGACATAAGCTGGCGTTGGTGCTACAACCGCTTTCGCAGTTGGTTTCTCATCCGCTTTTGTCCGAGCTCTTACTGATCTCGCCTTCACTAAAGCCGTCTGCGCAGGTTTCACCAATGGAGTAGTACGAGGTGCGAGAGGAAATGTTGTTGGTATAGTGTCGGATCGCGAAGTTTTGATGGGCTCATTGACCCTTTTAGGTTGTGCTAAATATGATAAACGAGCCGACACTGTTTGTGCTCTCCGTTCTAATCCACTTGGCGAGTTTGCGTTTCTATTTCCTGATGACTCAACAAATTAGCTGATGACTTCAGTCATGCACACGATGCTATATTGATACAAACCTTCATACCCATTAGCATTATTCTTCTGATCCTGATAGAAAGAACTTGATATTCGACGAGGTGACGAGACCGCGATAGAGTTCCGCTTGGAGTTGTCATATATTTTGGCACTGGGTATCGGTTCGTTACTAGAACTAGTTGAAATTTTTCATCAGATCAGCTCGCTAAGTGCATAAAGCCGAGATATCTACTGACCTTGTAATGATAGCTGATTGAGGACTAGCTTTTCGTCTATCAGCTTGATGGTGTTCCTGATCATCTGATATACCCGCTGCCTTGGTTTGTGCTGCAGAACTATTTTGCCGAGATACTCCTGCTAGCAATGAGCATCAGCTTGAGCGTTTTCAACAGAGGGACTTTTGTGTCTAATCCTCGCTCACCTTTTCCTTCACTATCAACAGGACTTCGTAAAGAATGACTTTTATATGATATCGAATTCGGGGAACGAGCTGGCGCAGTTTTCTCCGGGACTATCTGTTCAAAGTGGTGTGATGGGCCATTGATGCTCTCAGGGTCCATAATAGATTTTCCTAAGTCGTACTGAGGTTCCTGACCTTCAGAAAAAAGCGTATGCGCCTGCTTCATAATATAAGACATATGCTGCTTGAACAGAATGAGTACAATGTGAATCATTCTTACTGGATTATGCCTTTCAAGTAGCCGCTCTGTATGTAACTGTATTGTTTTACGGTCATTCGAGTATAACACCGCAAAGCATATCAGTTCTCGTAGAACGTTGAAAACCTCATATGGCGGCTGCTTATCCAGAAACTCATGAACATAAGGTGGAAAACTGGACAGGAATGCCTCCATCGCTGGTCAATGTTCGCTTGATTTGCAAAGAAGTTGTGTAACAACGGTTGAGTAGGTTAAATAAAGCTCTGAAATTTCAGCAATAGCAAGATTGTCAGCCAAGGGGGTCCTGTACCATGATACAAAATTTACTTTTCTTTTTGAGCTATCTCGAATAAAATGATATTTGATTCGTTCTATATACACGCCGAACAGTCGGTGACCATGATGTCAATTCTAATTAAAGCTATCGACAAGCTCATTCTATATTACAATAATTAAACAAGATATACACTTGAATATATACAATGGAAAGTACAATGGACAGTGTAACGAATAGGACAATTTTCTCTGTGACATATCACGGAGTCTGCAGTCGCCTTGCATTATCAACTCTTTCTTCAGGAATCTACCAGTAGAAAAGCCATATTGCAATTATTACTACAAGTACTGAAGATCAACGAGATTAGCAAAAGTATACAAAGCGTTTTAATTGTCTCGAGAGCAAACTTACATGCTATCCAGGTACGGAACTGCTTCCAAATGTCTGAATTCCTAGTAGCCATTTTAATCACATCTACTCGAACTTGCATAGTTGTCAGCCAGCTGCCATAACGCGACATTTTTTGCTCACGGCGATTTATGGCTTGAGTAATAGCAGTTAGTTGGCGAAATAAAGAATAGCATTCATTTTTACAAGTCTCCAATCTATCTTTTGATGATATAAGTTGGTTTGCACGATCAATCTTTTCTTCCAAGCTAGGAAGTGAGCTATCCAAGGATTCCAATTCCTTTGTGTATTTAGATATCTCACGCAAATCCGTTCCTAGTCTTTGCTCTATTGCTTCTAAAATCGCTTTCTGTGCTTGTATGTGCGCCTGTGCATCATTAATTAATATTTCCAAATGCACCGAAGCATCCTCTTCACAAGTTGGCTCCAGAAGTTCAGCAGTGCGTTGACATAACTGCATTTCAAAGCGGACTCGGTTATATAATTCAGTTTTATCCTCCATGTTCCTCAGCTGGAAATTGTATGTCCGACCGTCATGCTCGGTTTGAATACGAGTGTGAGCCATGGCATTACTCTCAATCACCAATATCCCTATTGGTGACCAGACGGATGAACCCATCTTGTCCAGCCCACCAAGCACCTTTCGGACGCGTTGCAGCTTTTGTCCCAAGACTGCGGGATGATCGCCTTCGGAGCTATAGAAAGAGTATATAGGGTCCGTCTTGTAAGCTTCTTCAGATAATTCTAACGGATAGGGAACCATAAGGAGTTGCCCCGTATGACCAATGCGTAAAAACACTATTCGATTAGGCTCGTCCAAATTTGGTATCTGCATGCAAACAAAAGTTTTTTCTTTGTAGGCAAATGTAGGTTTTTCTTTGAAGGCCACGCTGCTAACGGATGCTTTGTTTTTTCGATGCCGCCAAGTGGATCTGTCATGGCGCAGGCTTCGTTGATAAGCGTGCTCAGGGCTCATGCCAGCCGCGTAGATCATCGAGTCAGATTTGGCACTGAAGGCTTTTGTACCACTTTGAATTGCCATTTTCAATTTTCTACCAGGCGATAGTTTTCTGAATGATCCAAGTGAAGTTGCATTGTGGGCATTCTTGGGTTGAGTGTCTATAGATAAGTGTGCTCTTGAACCATGAGAGGATGATGGTAATTGGACCCGCTGTAGGCGAGCCGAACTAGGATGTACGCTCATTGCAATGTTTTGGCAATTGACCAAACCCTTGGGTAGAGATGTCACAAACTGGCCGTAGCATAAGAAAATTTTTGATCTCCACCAGGCAATTAACTGTTAATGTAACCCAAAATTATATGGTGTCGAAGCTCGTGTTTCACAATTAAAACAGTTGGATCCTTTCTCAACTCGTGTGGTCGGTTATCTTTCTACTCCATTCCTTTCTACAGATGCTTCCAAATTCGAGGATCTTGCCCTCATCTTCACCGCCTCAAATATCATGGTCGGCAAGACCCACAACAGTTAACTCGATGACTCCGATATCTCCACCGAAAGATTTGACACCGTCCCATTCATCCCCAACCATATCGAAGATGCCACAACACACTAGGCAAGAAGTGAACCCACTCTATACTCATCATCAAACTGGCTTGTGGAGCCCAGCACCACCAAATCTAGGAGCCAGCGATCTGCAAAAATCTATTGGAGGGACCAAAAAGGTACATAAATTTCGGTTTTAATGAAATGATATGGAAAAAATTGAAGATGGTCAGCTAATGTAATCTCCTATTGAAAAAGAGTACAGTACGTAAGGGATGGGAGTGGATACGAAGAAAACCAAATGAGCCTCCTCAATCGATAAGCTCACCGGCTTCAGTATCCGTTCAATCGATATCTAGGAGCGACACCACACATGGCAATGTGAAGTCGCAAATGGTATCAAGACCATCTCCTATGGCATCCAGCAATTCTGACTACTGCCTTGACAGAGAGAGAAGACTAAATAATTCCATAGGCGTCCATCCAGCTAATACGGGGTCACATGCTCCAACAATCGACTCACGACCAAGAATACCAAAATCTAAAAGCGATTACCAAATCCGTCCGCCTGTACGATCATCAAGTTTGAGACGGAAGAAATCGTCTAGTGAAAAGTCGGTTGAATATGACAAGAGAAAATCAGATGGCACTATGTCCATATACAACACATTTGGATCAGAGGATATTCAGGCCATTGTGGACGTAGCTCCCCCTGTTAATGTGCGAGCTACTAATTCAGGCATTAATCGTCCAGCGACTGAACACAAGAGTGGTGGCGTCCGTGAGACACATGTGCTAAGTAAGGCTGCCTTGGAGGACTTACAGGGCCCAGAGACTAGTAATTCTGATGCTGCATCTTGGATTGCAGATCAATTTCAACACATTAACCCAGCTCTGCTCTCCCAATCTCAACCTCAGTTTGACTCATCTCAGATACCCAACAGTACGGATGCTCGAAGGTCAACGCAGTCAAACAATACTGTGACCACCGCTGAGTACGAGTCAGCCGAAGATATTTCATCTGATTCTGATTTGGATAGTGACGATTTTGTAGATGCCCTATCACCTGAAGAGGCGGAAAGAGCGAAAGCGGAAGCCAAGCTATCCAAAAGACTTAGTGGTCATAATTTTGGTAGTGCCGGAGGTCTTGTTCTGAACATCCTTGATGAACCAGTCAAACGGACCAGTTTTGATCATAACAACCCAACACCCGAAAGTTTGGTCAAAGCTATGCTAGAATGGAAACGATCGAGTGTGGATGGCAAAAGGATTAGTCCACAAAGTTTACAAGGGTTAAGAACATCCTTAATACGTGACATGCATAACCATGAACATAATGACAAGATTAACACAAAGGAGAAGAAACTGCCATCCAGGCTACAAAGTGTACCAGATATTAAGCTGTCACCATCAAGTGCTCCATCCACGCCAATAGAGATGAAGTTATTTGTTGATAACTTTACCAATAGTTTTGATTCGATGATGTCCGAAACCGAATCATTCCATTTATCAGATTTGAATGATCCTCGCCAACTTTCGACGCCACAACTTTCTATCACCCGTGTTGCTCAAGACACAAATGAGGATGATAACGATGATGATGGCGGTGATGAAGCTGTTCGGGCAGCGAATGCCTTATGGGATGAAGATGAATCGTTCGTGGAAAAGGAATCTATGACAGAATGGCTTGGACAAAGGTGAATGATTGCTCACAACGTTGGACGATTATTATTGAGCTTTACTGACTTTCTTTTGTTTCTAGCAAGAGTTTAAATGCCAGAGCATTACATCTATACATGCAAAATTTTGACTTTTCTCGTATGAGACTTGACTCTGCATTCAGGTACTTGTCAGATGCTTTGTATGTTAATAATACAAACTCTCTAACGTATACAACAAACTTTATTAGAAAATTATGTAGCAAACTGTTCCTCAGAGCTGAGGCACAAGTAATAGACAGGGTGCTGGAAATATTTGCTAGGCGTTACTGGTCGTGTAACTCGGAGAGCCTATTTGGGAGCTCAGGTACAATTTGAAGATCATTTATATACTGGGTAACAGAAGGGTTGGCGCCATGGCTAAAAAGGGTTTATATTAGACGTTGTTTACGCGGTGGTTTATTCGCTATTGCTGCTCAATACCGATCTACATGTGGCTCAAGGGAGTCATACTCGTATGACACGCTCAGCCTTTGTTAGGAACACCATGATGACTGTTCGTGATACGCGACCACCTGTGCAGCAAGATGGTCGAGCTATTCATCAAACAAAAGTTTGGGAGGATCATATGGAAACCATGCTTCGTGACATGTATACGTCAGTCAAAGCCAACCAGATTCTACAGCCTATCCAGCCTGGTGCTCGAAAAAATGGCTATCTTAAACGCCGTATGGGCTCCATTCGCAAATCAATGCGAAGTAGTATGCTGTTCAATTCTAATCCTGAACTGAAGGATCAGGTACGTAGCAACATTGGTTAATTAGATGATTTGACGGGCCACATAACCTTGCTCCCGTTCATAGGTAGGAGAAGAGTCGCAAACTGACTCTGTTGCGCATGCTACAAATGCTACAACTGTTGCACACACCGCACCTGTTGCACATGTTCCATCAATCCCTGCTATTGAGGTAGATGAGCCAGTCAACGAGACTTCTAATATTTCTATGAGTGCTAGCTCAACAACAGCCACACTTCCTAGTGTGACAAGAACAAGTGACGATGACTCTATTGATGAGGCATCTCCCTCATCACAAGCTGACACTCGCTATTGCAAAAACGGTTTTGTGATTAGGAAACATCTTTTGGAAAGCGCCGAAACTAAAGCAAGACATCGTAATTGGTCTGAATACTACCTCAATATAGAAAAAGGCCACATTTGCACTTACTATGTAACTGGAGTATCTTTAAGTGATAATGTCAACCGTAGAAGCGTGTTCCGTTTAAGCGGCATTAACGGTGTTCCCAACGGCAATCACAGTTCTGTCGCACTATCAAGTGAACTTGCACCAACATCTAACATTGGCAGTAGTTGGAGGGTAGGTATAGCAGCCTACTTCATCTTGAATTTGAATACAGTACTAACCACAAAATTATAGGCAACTTCCCAAATTGCTGACAAGATCTCCCTGCTACATGCGCTAGCCAATGCCTTGCCTGCACCTGGATACAACCGTCAGAGACCATATGTGTTTGCTCTTCAGTTACCTAACGGTGGCGTCAATCTATTTCAAGTCAATTCGACTGAAGAGGCCCATGCTTGGGTTGACTGCTGTAATTACTGGGCAGCTCGCCAAAGTAATGTATCTCTTGCTCAGGGAGTCATCAATATGGAATATGGCTGGAGTGAACGAGCTTTGGAAGAAGATATTTCCAATGAATCTATCAATTTGTATGACTGGAGCCCTCCAACACCGTCAATGACGGCCAGTCACTTGGATGAGTTTAGCCAGCTGAATCAGCTTCGCAAACATTTAGACGAGCTCAATGATGAGATGGATGAGCATTGTACATTAGATAAGAAAATTGAAAGCAAAGTACGTTGGGTGCTTTTATATCGCGGCTATGATTGCTTTATACTAATCGACACTTTTGTAGTTTGCCAGCCGAAAAAATCTTCAGACCAAAGCCCTTAATAACTGGCACCACAAGTTGAATTATTTACGGCGAGAAATTATCAAGTATGATAGTTACTGTAACATATTAACAGAATCGATGGTGAAACAAGACAAACGGCGACGAGAAATATTCTCGGCCACAATGAAGTCGACACCACCGCTCAAGATTGAAGAAAGCAAATTTGATCTAATCAAAGAACTCCAAGACGAACTCTTGCTTGTTAGCGAGAACAAATGGTTTTAAATCATCATAACCTACTCGATACCAGTATAAATAACACACATAGATAAATGTACTACCAAATTCACTATAGTTAATAATCTCCTGCTTTCCATCACAAAATATACTAGTTGATCAAAAATTCGTATTGAAATGTTGAAAAAGCAGCGTTACTCTTTACGTTTTTATTATTTTTGTTGCGAAAAAGAAATTAAGCAGAGGTGGCAGGGGCGGTCTGCTTCTTAGCTTGGGAACCTTCGCGGAAACCGTTCTTGAAGCGACGGGAGACGTCCTTCAAGTGGCGCATGCGGCCGGTACCGGTGGTCTTTCTACGCTTAGCCTTGACAGACCAGTTGACTAGACACAGAGAATTAGTTTTACAACGTCGATGGAAAGCTGTCAATTAGCAAATTCAATACTCACAAGAACGGATCTTGGCAGCGGGGTAACCGCAAGAAGCACAGGTCTTCTTCTGGTTGTGGAAAGCACGGTTTCCGCAGCGTCTGCAGAGAGTGTGCGACTTGGTGTGACGCTTACCGAAGGAAGTGGTACCCTTGGTCTAAAGAAGAAATAGTGTTTGGTGATTAGCACTTGTACAGTTCTTATGAAATTGGAGTGTGGCAACCGCCATGTCGAGGGATACTGAAGGCTGGCGAACTACTGGCGATAAGAAATATAAAGTTGCGTTTGGTACGATCGTTGACTGCTTTGACAAAATTTGCGCTTCATCACCAATGTGGCAATGTACCAATTCTCAACATTTGAGTGATGTATAATGCCAAAGAAACAGAAAGTCGCCTAGCTGTTGAAACGCATGTATCCATCCATCATCCATCTATTGGATTCGCCAAACACTATGCTCAAGTACGGATGCTCACCATTTCTCAATAGATTGAAGGAAAAAAGAGGAAGATTATGTATTAGCCAGGTGGCCTTGATATTGAGCGACATTTTGAGGCGGACTTCAAATATAACTTTGGGTGGCCCTACTTAAGCCGAGACGAGACATTTCATTTCAGTGACAATAACGCTAAAAGAGCTTTTTTAGAGATTTCTTTTGTCAAAGTTTCTTTTTTAATGAATATACGATATGCGAAAGGGGGATTGAGGCACTAACAAAGCCTGCTTCTAATGCACATTTTTTTTTTCAGTGAGAAAGGAAAGGGAGATAAAGGAAAACGAACACACAAGTATTTGTCTAATTTCACATATCATCGTCACTGGCAGCAACGGCATCACCTTCGTCTTCATCACCGCTAACAAGTTCGTTCTCCTTTTCGGCCTTAGCCATAAGAGCAGCAAAGTCACGATCATCGTTTTCAGATACGAGTTGAGCATCCTTCTCGACCTTAAATCGTGACCACTTGAAACCTTCCAAGGTTTCCTTCATGACCTGAATGGCCTTCTCCATCACCTCAAATCCAAGTTGTTTATCCAAGGCATCGGCTGTAACAACATAGAAAGGTGCAGCAAGGTATGTGACTTTGATGGGAACTTCCTCTGTTGAGATGGCTTCACCAGCAGTGAGAGCGGCCTTAATAGCGTTGACACCGTCCAAACCGGTACATCGCAAATCGAGTTGCGCGCGAATTTTGACGGGTTGTGGGGTCATACGACGCTTGATGTTACCGAGCAATTCTGCGCGTACTTCGTCTGACATTTGAATGCCTTCGAAAACATCATCTGGTTGACTACGAATACAGATGTTGAGAGACAAAAATCAAGAGAGCCCGATTCAGTAACAGGTCAAACTTACATGATAGCCAACTTGAAAGCATCAAAAGCATGACCAAATTTTTTATACAAGGGCCATCCGATAGTCTCGTACAACTCCTTGAGGGCGATATCGTGCTTTTGGGCAACATGGGACAAGATTGAGTGAACAGCTTTGCTCTTGTTGAACTTTTCCTCGCATTTTGAGATTTCTTCTGGAGAGACACGACGCTTTGACAAATCAATATAACCTAGGGGAATCAGAGTTTAGAAGATTAGTAGCCGATCCTCAAGCCCATTGTGGCAATTCACGCAAATCTGAGAACTACCTTTCTCTTCGTCGACTCTGAGAACAACAACAACCTCATTTCGGTTAACACGAATGAGCTTTTGCACTGAACGAATACGTCTTCTTGACAATTCTGAAAGCAAGATCATTCCTTCTCTGTCATTGTACTCCAGCTATTGAAGCGATTGAGATGAAAAAAGAGCGATGGTTACAATTGGTGAATTCGGATCTCAATGCACAGCGATTTGTTTATTCTTCTTACAAGCTTGACGTAGGCTCCCATATCAGCAATCTGTCTGACGTTCACCATGACGAGATCGTCAACCTCTGGGAACTCCTTCTCGTACATTCGACAGTTGAATTTATCGGTAGACATATTTGATTATCTACTGTTGATGTAAAGGTCTAAGCTTTTTTTTTTTGTGAGTCACTTTGCTGTTTTGGTTCCAAGCCGCAGCCTTTGGTCCTAGTGGCGGGATCTCAAAATTTTCAGCAATGATAAAAAGCTGAAAAATCCCCTCAGTAAAATGTTTAAATATGCGTGTAAGAAATAACACGTACAAACTATTGAAGCTTACCAAGCTTTGTTAATAGAAAGGGGGGAAATTTAAAAAGAAAAAGTCAATAAAAATACTTCTATTGTAGTAAGATCTGTAGAGAGAGATCCACATCAGTGATTCACAAAAAATAAAAAACTGCATGGGGGCCATGTCCAAACGGAGTAGCTTGCTTGTTATCCATTTGCATGGCAAATGAGCAAACTTTCGCGAAAACCCGCTGCCTTGCGGCTCGCTCCTATTACGCTTAAAGCATCTGCTTCGGCAACTACATCAGGAAGCGATTCCTTGCAAGCTAGTCTCAGCTTGAAGCCTTCTCACTCGTTTGAATCCACGTGTTCGTGGAAAGAAGATATTGCTCGCATCACTCACGACAACTCTTCTGACCCAAGCCCCAATGACTCGACTGCATCAGCAACCGAGAACGGATCGACGCGCCAGTTTGGCGAGTTACAGCCTGAGGAGTTCGAAAACATCAAGAAACTCGGGGAAGGTGCGTCAGGCACCGTTATGAAGGTCTTGCATAAGCCGTCTAACGTGATAATGGCCAAGAAGGTACGTCTTGATATCTCCATTGGTACTTTGAAGCATGTTACGAGCTTCTCACCATTCAATGTTTATGCCAACCTCACAGACAATCACGACTGATCCTGACCCGGACGTTCAGAGACAGATTTTGCGGGAGCTTTCCTTTTTGAAAACATGTCACTCCCCACAGATCGTATCTTTTTATGGTGCATTCTTAGACGATGGCGATACTTCCATTGCCATTTGTATGGAGTACTGTGAGGCAGGTAGTTTGGAGGACATCTACAAACGCGCCAAAGACCTGGGTGGCGTCATTGGAGAACCTGTATTAGCTAAAATTGCTGAATCAGTGCGTAACATTTTTTGTTTTGAATCCATGGTAGAGTACAAGCATCTCATGTTATTTCCTTTGTAGGTCTGTCTTGGATTGGTTTATCTTCACTCGAAACAAGTCATACACAGAGACATCAAGCCGTCTAACCTTTTGGTGAATAAGGCAGGCAACATTAAGCTTTGTGACTTGGGTGTTTCAGGAGAGCTGATCAATTCACTCGCGCAAACTTTCACTGGCACTAAATATTATATGGCGGTAGGTGAACTTACCAATGGCTATAGCAGTAAGTCTTTACCCAATTAATGTTTTGTTATAGCCTGAACGCATCAAAGGATCACAGTACTCGGTGCAGTCTGATATCTGGTCGCTGGGTCTCACTATCATTGAAGTTGCTCAAAATTGCCCTGCTCTACCTCCCCCCGGTCAACCTCATTTGTCCATCTTTGAACTATTGGATTTCATCGTTCGACAGCCAGTACCAACTGTCAGTAGCGACCGATCCGCAGAATGCAGTGACTTTGTTGCCACCTGGTAAGTTTGATGATGTGCTTGTCTCAATGCTTAGACTTGTTTGCTCATAAATCAATCTAGCTTGATAAAGGATCCAGCTGATAGACCTGGTCCTAAAAAGATGTTGGAGCATCCTTTCATTCAACAATGGCAAGGTGTGCAAGTTGATATTGCATCTTGGATCAAGGAAGTGTGGGGATGGCAGTAGTTGTTACCCATACCGTCCATTAGTCAATATACCTCTTATCATATACCATACCAAATCATGCCCTCTGAGGCATAGCTGAGATTTATAGTTTATCCCCCCCTCTCCCGTTCATCACACACATACGTCAAATTTTGATCATTATGCTTTTTTTTCACATTCATTATTTTGCATTCAAATAAAGTGGAAATCACAATTAAATAACATTGGCAAGTATGGACACTTCACTGTCAATGTTGCAGGCGGGAGGTATGATTAGCAAGATGAATAAGGTAGATCGAGGTGGAACCAGCCGAGATCATGATAACCCAGAATCCACCAAAGAATTATGTAAGATAGTCTCCTTCAGGGCAGCAAATACTTTCCTGTTAAGTGGGGTCAGATATACTCAAGATAGCGGTAATGACGTGGCTCAATGTACATGAAGATATGGACTTACTTTAGCTATTGATTACAAAGGTATGTAAAAGAAAAAATGGTTATATTAGTTTAAGTCAAATTGATTGAAACAGATAAGTTCTGAGCTTTTCGTTTGGATGGCTGAAGGAGGTGTAAAAAAACTTACGCTAGAAGTATCCGTGGCTTGAGTTAAGCTTCGAAAAAAAAAATATATATATATAACTATATTCAGTTTCGAATGATGATGGCTCTCCAATAAAGCTTATAACTTACTGTGGATAGATAGTAAGTTTCATTCTATTTGCCTGGTTGAATCGCCATAAGATGTATCTTGCGCCTTTGGTAATGTCGTTACCACCTGTACGAAGCCATATTAGATACAGAGATATATAATAAAACCCTCCTTTTTCTCATGCAAAATTACCAGTATAGTCGGGAAAGTACCTTTCCAGTGGCACTTTTGCTAGTTTGATTTTGAAAAGATCAACCTTGTTTAAGAACAAGATGATAGATGATCTGACAAACCACCGACTGTTGATGACGGACTCGAACAAGATTAGGCTCTCTAGCATACGATTCTGTTTACTTTCTTCTAATAAGACTTGGTCATATTCGCTTAATGCCACACAAAAGATTATGGACGTGACGGATTCGAAGCAATGAATCCATTTCTTGCGTTCTGAGCGTTGACCACCAACATCAAACATACTGAAAAAGGTAAGATGAATTACTGGTTTAATTCAGACACCAAAATGTGGCGACACTTACTGTATATTCAATTTGCCCATATTGAACCTCGTTTCTAAAATGCCAGTGGATTTTAAGCGAGCTCTCAAAACATCGGCCACAGTCGGTATATACTCCGGCATAGTTAATCGTCGAATCTCTGCCAGAAAACTAAGCAAAACAAAGCATAGTTGGGTGAGTTAAAATATAATGTCATATTCAATACATATATAGTCATATTTGTAAAGTATAATACGTACTAAGGTGCCGAATCCATAATGTAAAATTCGCTTCCTCCACGGTCCATAACAGTTTGAATCACAGGATCATGCCATACACTCTCGATGCTGGTGATAATTTCTGGACTAAAGGTCATTTTAGGATCTGTGGGCATCAGATATTCCTTAATGACTTGAGCATGTTGCTAGATATAGATTAAATATAAATTCCCAACCAAAACACCAAAAATAAAAAAAATAAAAGTGAGTTTGCGTTAGTTGTGCTGACAACATCATTAAAAGAATCCCCACTCAACTCCCCTTCCCCTGTGTGCCCATTCTTGGTTATAGCTTCTCACCATTCCCATAGTTCCAAAAGCTTAATATGCTCATAAAATAGTTTCATTTTTGTGTACAGGTTCATTTTTGCCATCAAACACAATGTCTACCGTTTAAATAAAAAGCGTTCTTACCTCATTATAAGGTATTTGAAATTGGACATCGACTATACCTATAGCTTTCACTAAATCTTTGGCTGATTCTATCAAATTCTTGAATACACAAAGTCGCCATGATAGAAGCTCGTCTGTGGAATAGCCATCCTGGTGGATAATCTTCATTTGCTTGACGATAGTTGATTTTCCAGATTCACCACTTCCTGTACAAGAGTAAACACGTTAAGAGCAGGCAGATGTTATCAACACGTTAAATCTTTAAACCATCTTTACCTAGGAGCAACAGCTTAACTTCTTGCATCAGACGCTTATTATCCTCTTCCAACTGCTTGTCGATATCATGGCTTCGCTGTCGGTTTTCTCTCTCCTCTGCCGAAAGACATACACCCATTGTGGAAAAAAGCGCAGGCAAAGTAGGCGTTGTAAGTTAGTGAAGGAAAGATAGTAGCAGGTCAAAGGTGAAGAAAGGGCTAAGAAATTGCAAGGCGAAAATAGGAAAACACGAAGAAAAAAATGGCGGGGGGCAAAAAGGAAAAAGAGAAAAGCAAAAAAAAAGACTTGGCTATGTCAGATTTGTAGAAATATGTGTTTTCCAACTAAAAAAGTGGATGAAAAAGAGGGGGTTGAGCCTTTGACTTGATGCACAGGAGATTGCATGTGGTGGTCCTCACCGTCCAAAAGTAGTTCCGCGAACCAGGTGATTGGTTTGCCTGTCAATGGTAAGAAGAAGTAAAGCACCAATGGTAAGGAACAATAACATAAAGTCCGAGATTAGACAACGTATTTAATCGTTTTTCTTTGGCTACGTATAGAAGTGTAATGGACATTAAAAAGATTGACACTGTTTAATTATTTTAGTTGGTACGTCTGAAGCGTAAGGCAATCGAATCAATTGTGCGTAAGACGAAGAAGACTATGAAAAGTAACCAGAAATGTTTTTTAAAAAAAAACAAAAGCGGCTTGGGTAACAAATTTTGAAAGCCAATAACGGCTCGATATATATATATATATTATATTTTCGATTGAAACTCTCCAAGTAGGAGAAAACTTGATAGTGCCAGAGACAAAAGGAACAGGAAAGCGATAAGAGAGATTATGTACATACGTATTGCGAACAATGGAAGTAGAATGTGCTATGGCCATTTGAACCTGAGCAAATGTCCAAAAAGGTTTGTCTTTTTTAGCCTTTTGCTCAAGACAAAGGAATGTTCCTGTCTTCCAGGCTGCTTGCCAAATAAGCGATTTCTTTTGTTATTCAACATTTTTCCATTTCGTGTTGCTAATTTTTTGATTTGAATTGATTTGATTTGATTTGATTTGATTTGATTTGAATTTTTTTTTTTTTCGTTTTTCTTATATCTTCTTTTTGCGTGGAAATAATGTTTTAAATACTCCTGCCACATTTCCCAAGACCCGGTCATAAGCGTCGACGTTTGTTATAGTCCTCAGCTCTTTCATGGTCTCTGGCTATTCGGCCTAATAGAAAATGACTTAGTATTTGTTCGGTGCCTTCTAAACATTGTAGTAAGTGTATTATTTTTGTTTTACTCACCAGGTGGGTCTTCGTTTGTCATATTCAGTATTTGAGATTCGCGCCCAAGCGCCATTTGTGCGTTTTGTTTTGGAGGGTATGGCGTGCTTGCTCCGCGCGGTGGCATGGACGGGCGAAACGGTGAGCGAGTGATGGGAGATAATTGAGGAGGTGACTCCGTCCACTCTGACGGTTCACCAGCATCACCACGGTAGTTGTAGGGATCAGACCGTGTGGACATGGGCTCATCTTTGACAGATGGCCGACTTGACATCGGTCGTGGTGATGGTAGCGAGTGTGTAGAGTGCCTTTGGTAATTGGTTGGCGGTGGTAACACTGATCGCATGTCCCGAAGTTTTTGACCAGTGTTTGATTCTCCAGTTGAGCTATACGCAGAATCATTCCATGGGCTGGTCTGATGATTTGAATTATTATGATTAATAGGGCTATACCGAGTTTGCGTATGTTGGAAACCAGAGTGCCGCGGTGCGATATCCGTATGGCTTTGCCTACTACTTGGAGGCGAATTGTCTCCTGAGCCTGTTCAAAATAATGTTATATCAATACGTTTGTTATTGTTTTCATTGAGTAGTAAAACAACAGGAATACTAGTTACCATTAGAGCTTCGTGGTTTTGACGAATTTTTATCATCGTCTGTTGAAGATTGAAATTTGTTAAGAATTGTTGAGTTTCCAGGTCAATTAAAAACAAGCATGTTTGCTGGTCAACTGGAATATATGCTTAAAATACTTACTACTGTATAATTTAACATGTGCCGCAATATCAGTCAACATCTAATCCAAACAAAGAGGGGTTAAATGCGTGTCAATGTTATGCATTGTTATTTACCACTAAAGACATACGTGATTCTGCCTAGCCAGGTCAGACTTTAAGGCGGTGGTATCTGCAAGAAGTTTATCATAGGAGTGCGCTAATTTTCTGATTTGGTCCTCCATGGCATATATATGCTTTTGTAATGGTTCGGGTGGATCATCTGGGGAATCGGTATTAATGTTTTCAGCAGCATTAGCTAAACGACTTGTACTGGCGACAGTGGATACAGAGCCTGAGCTTGTTGTCCTTGGATAGGCGGTTCCTTTCGCGCTTTTTCGTTTAATGTTTTGTAATTCTAAAATTCCACCTCGTCGAAAGCTGGGATGTCGAAACTCCCATGCTTGGCTTTCGTTGGTGATATTAGAATGGTGTATCATATCATTTACTTTGTGAAAGCCGTACACTACATTGAAAACCAATCATATGATTAACATTCATGCAAATCAGCGTAGAATATAAAGCATGATGTAGATGAATAATTACTGTTCAATTGCCGGACAAAGCTTTGCCAGTTGTTGTGCTTAAAGTATTGAGGTAACACGACCTTGGAGAACTGTGTAGGATTCGCAACGCTAAACAAATCTCCAGATGGTGACCACGAAATGAGATCCTGCATTTCCGGGTCTTCCAACATCCTGAATGTTATGTTAGCGACATGTAGTTTGTAAAATAGTGCAGTTCGGACTAAACTTACCTATACAATTTGTTGACAAAAGCTGCTTGCGTCTTGTGTACAGGCAACGGCGCCGGATCCGAGGATGTTGAAGAAGAGCTCTGTAATGATGTGGAGCCCTTTTCTTGAGTGATATTTGATGGCAAGACATCCTCTGACTTGGCAGAAGAGTTTGACGACAGTGAATCTCGATCTGATCCTTGATTATCTTTACCCGCTCGCATGCAAAATTATATATGTCGTATAACTACAGCTAGAATAGCAAATTTCCAACAAGCAGGCGGAGGTTGGATAGTTCAGATAGCAAAAAAAAAAAAAAAAAAAAGAGATTGAAAATTGGGATTGGATGAACGTGGTCCTGCAGCGATATGTGAAGCTTGTGAAGAGAAAGTAAACACTGGGTATGGCCTGTTTCGCTTAAAAAGTTACTGGGTTGAAGTCACGGAATACCAAGTAAGCGGAGAAATAGCTTGGGTTAGATGTTGGGGGGAGATTAAGTATGTGGAAAGATTAATGCCAATGTAGGTCGCCAAGAGATGATTTAAGAAAAGAAGTAGAATGAATAAGAACTAAATGGCAAAAGATTCGTTCTCCTAGTCACGAGACGATCCACGCCAAGGAAAAGATTCTAGCAAGATGGGGAACAATTTATAGATTGCTTTTTGTTGGTTCAAGCACAAAAAGACTAGAAAAAGCCCAAAAAAAAAAGGTCCAAACGAGAAAAGAAAAGGCAGATCGACGAATCAACGCACGCGCTGGACTTTCACGTCACATACCCTGGACCCAATGCGATGGGAGATAGCGCCAAATATGTGTATTGCGGAGAAAATTAAGCAAATCCTTCTAGGATGGTATTAGAACCCCTCAGAACAATGTCTAATTTACAGTTGCATATGGTCTTTTTTCTCATCCAACACCTGCAAAACGGGTAAAGTATTTTGTGGGCACTTTAAACACAACCCCCCAGGAGGAAAATAGCGCCGGTTGGTCAGTCGGGACTGCCACTCATATTGTGCTTCCTAAAGACGCCGCTTTCGTCACAGCGCAAATTTTTGTTATTGTTCAACAACCACCACACTGCATATCGACAATAAGCTGCTTAGTCGTAGTACCAACTATTCTAGAGCTTCTTGGCCACCCTAGAACTTTTGTAGACAATGTTATTTATTGGTTTACTTTTAGTGGCAAAGTCATTTTTGCTTTCTTAAACCAGTAAAATGGGCCAAAGGATATTATGGGTCGCCTAGAAAAGATTCCAGACTCCTACTGCTGGCTGGTCGGAGTGTGAGACAAAAGTCAAAATTTGACGAAGAATTCCAAATATGGGCAAGTGAACCGCACCATCGGTCTTAGGCATTAACCGACTATGCAACTATTTGTGCGCTTCTTTTTCTTATTTTCAGGTGGAATACTGGTTTGTTTACTGTATTCCTGAGTCTCTGGTTCTTCCGCTGACGTTTCTTGGCGGTTATGTTGCTCTAATGACAAGGCCAGGGCATAACTGACCGGTGAATGTTAGAAAAAGTCAATTCGGTTTAAGCTATGTTTCATACCAGTAGTCTGGGCTTACTCCAATTCTTCCTGTTGCGGTTTGTTTAAAACGGTAGAATGGTCCTCTGTCTCGGGCGGACCCGTATAGTCTGCATTAGATCCATGGCTTGGACAAAACCAGCTGTCGTAAAAGCATGACAAAGACTGATCGACATCTTCCAGACTTTCCCAGACTAGCGCCATCTCATACACAAACCCACTGTCTGTGACTAAAGTGTACAACAGTTCTAATTCCGGATGCTTGTATATTGTAGAGAACTGAAATCGCGCCATAAGTGGAATGTGGCGTTTATGAATTTTTTTTTTTTACCTCCTTTGTTAGAGATTTTCCATGGCTTGTTAAATTGTAGAACTGTCTAGAAAAAACTTCTTACATGGTTATTACGAAAGAAAACACAGAGTTTTCCTTTGGGTATGGAATCCATGAGTAACTGTAACCCATGATAAGTCAACTGAGTGGCGCTTGACTCCAAGAACTGAGATATCACCAATCCTTTGGTGGGTACGCCAAAAAAGAAATTTTTTTAGCAGCCAATAATATTTCTCTTTTTTTTTTTTGACTACGTAACACTTTTTAGGTGTTTACCTGAATGAATTAATTCTGGATCAATATCATCTGCTTCAGGCTGGGTAGCTTGTTGCTGACTGGCAATATCACTGGAGATAACATGTTCAACAGCTGAGTTGTATGAGCCACATTTTTCTACTACCACTCTTCGTGTCTCATTATCCTGGTACGGGCTTTAAATTAGCTAATTTTACTGCAACTATTATGGCGCAGTCATAATGCACTATCCAATACTTTACCTCTGGATCCACTACCCATCCATGCACCAAATCCACATGGAATAGATCAAATAAGGCCAGTTCCTTGGTAGGTTCAAAACCGTAAATAGAGTTGAAATAAACATTGATGTCTAAGGTAATAAAGAAATAATCCAGGTCCACGCGCGATGCCCCAAAAAGTAAGGAGGAAAGAAGCTTTTTTAAGTCACTCGGTAGCACAACACGGGCTCACTGATATTTCGTTTGCATGGTTCCTTACCCAACCCTGATCTCAAATTAGGTATAATTGACAAGGCGTTGTTCAGGTTGAATCGATAGTCCATCACATAGTCATCTGTTTTTTGCCTGGTCAAGCTGCCCTGACTGGTTTCCTGCTGCGTAGAAGAATTCTTCTGTGGTGACTCGTCATCTTCTTCCATAATCTAGAAGTTTTACATCAATTCTATCTTTCTAGAAAAGACTTTCAATATCGTCATTGGTTATGATACCACACCTTAGCAGTATTATTCTGCGGAGACCGACGTAATAAGTAATCGCCTAATTGACTAGCCAAGTATTCGAACGTTACTGTCGGCCGATCAAAAGGTGTTATACGAATATCTCCTCGCAATATTAACACGTTGCCTGTAATACCGGACACAGCTGATAAGTTTGTGTGTGAAATCTATGTCTACCTTCATCTGTGTCATTACCTATGGCTACTAATGGACATGGTCCATTTTCTAGAAAGTTGTAGAGAGTTGATGAGATTGCATTAATACGAATGATTCATACGGCATATTCGTTCAGAGTACTCTCAAATCACGTACTATTTTGCGTTATTATTTTCACTCTTTTCTCTGCACCTGTCTTGGGGTTTATCCAATCAATCTCTTTCAATAGATATTCGTCAGTCTCTAGTTCTGCACTGGCTCTCTCAGTGGCACCTTGTGGGGTGGTTTCTCGGTTATCAGTGTTTTTGACTTCTGTAGTGACCTGTGAGGTATTGGCTGGTATATCGTGGTCATGTACTGAACTTGAGTCTTGTCTACTTATGTGTTGCTGATCCAACTTTTGCTCAAGCTCATGTATTGCATTGTCTGTGGGCACATCACAGTCAAGGTTTGAGCATTCGAGGTTTACTATGACAAGACATGCTTAGTTTGGTATTACAGTATTGTGTAGCACGCATATTTTCACTCACGTTGCTGGTCTGACGACGGATTGCTTGACGGCATTCTTTCCTCGTGATATTTCGATATTGAGTATAACGGGAAAAGGAAGGTGTCATCTTGATGCGGTCATACTAAAATTCATCCGGAAAGCGAGAACGTCTTTTCATTTTTCTCACTCTTCATACTTCTTTTTACAACTGACTAATGTATTCACTCAACGACGCTCAAGTACAAGCGAGACAGCAAAAGGTTGATTTGGATGTCGAACTTTCCAAATACAAGGTGTTTCGAGACCTAGAAGCTCAGACGAAGATCAGCAAAGTTTATATTTTCCTTGGCGGTCTTGGATTGCTTCTTGTCCTGATCATCTTTAATATTGCTGGCGAGCTTGTAACAGATGCTATTGCTTGGATCTACCCAGGTATGTCTTATTGAGCCTTTGGTTGCTTTCATGGTGGTTTGTGTTGCACACTGTAGCACCTTTAATATGACCCTGATATTGAACAAAAGTCATCCTCTGACTTTCCTCCTCCTCCTCTTCCCCCTGAAACCATCACCATGGCGTGCTACTTCTATTCAACCGAACAGTTATTGCTTCTGTAAGTATGAAGGAAGGCATGAGATGTGGTTTAAAAGTAATGCTGTTATTAACAATCCTCCTGGGGTGGTGATGTAGTTTCAAGCAATTGATTCGCCAACACCTGCGGCAAACAGACAATGGCTGACATACTGGTCCATCTTTGGTGCGGTTAAGATGCTGGAATACTTTTTGAATGCGCTGCTCTACTGGATTCCCTATTGGTTTGTTATCAAAACCATCTTTTTCCTTTGGCTTTCTCTTCCACAATTCACGGTAAGTGATATCACCACGAGGTAGTACAGCGGCGATGCGATAACGTAACTTAACCGTGTGCAACGTTTGTCAATGACACAGGGAGCTGAGGTAATCTATAACCAGTACAAGCAGCGGGTTTCCAACGGGAACGGGCCAAAGATAGATACCTTTAAAGCCAAGGTGTCGCAAATTTCTACCAAAAATAAGGATATCTTCAGCCCCAAAAGCCCCAAGTCTCAAAAAAGTCTATAGTGGCGCTCCATTTTAATACATATCTGCATGTCCACCACATCTTTATACATTATAAAATTATGTGATATCCCAACGAAACAAATGCAGTTCTGTGCGCCTTATGTTATTTTAACCAATTTAGTGTATAAATATTACGAGATGGTTATAAGTCTGTGTTCCTGACTCATTCACCTTGTTTGGAGTTTTGTTTGCAATTGGTATCACTATGTAGAGACGGTTGCTCGGTCCACTTCACGTGGAAAGAGACTTGACAATGCAGAGTCGAGCCCATGCATATCAACACTGTCAAAAGTAACCTTGGTGGCAGTAATTACGAACTCCACAAGCGAAAAGCATAAAAATGGGGATCCAACTTAAAAAATTCAGTAGCCACATTCAATACAATTATTATAGTCTTTTACACATTGGATATATAAGTTTGAGGGGATACTGACTATAAAAACAATTCTACTTGACATTACGATATGACTATTATAAAAAAAACTACAGATTCAACAAAAGACCGGTAACAACACCAGCAGCGGAGAAAACACCAGCAACAATTTTGCCGGCGCCACTGGCTTGAGATGCTGCAGCAGCGGATGCTTCAGCAGAAGAGCTAGATGAGGAGGAAGAGCCACCAGTAGATTGAGCACTTGGTGCAAGTGACAAGGATGATGAAGTGGTACTGCTGCTGTTATCTTCGGTGGGGTAAACAAAGTTGCTTTCCCAGTAAGGTTGAGAGATGTTTTGACATTCATGAACGGGAACAACGTTGAAGACTTGCTTGATTTGAGGAAGCCACTTCTCAGCCATGGAGACAGTTGCGTTGTTCAATTCGTGTTCCAAGACAACGTGACCGCTGGCAGTGTCACTTCCGTTCTTGCGGGCGTCAATCCAGCCTTGGAAGTAACCATCAACAGTAGCGGGAGGGAGATTACCGCCACCTTCGCCGGGCATGTTCCAGTCGTTGGTATCTTCATCCCAGATGATGGTGCGCATACCCATTTGCCAGGCAATAGAACGGATACGATCATCAACATCACCATATGGAGGTCTCCAGCACTTGGGAGTGATGCCAATAACTTCTTTGATAGCACGAAGAGTCCAGTAGAATTGGGCAACGGCTTGATCGTTGGTCATAGTGGTCATGGGAGGATGGGACCAGGTGTGGACACAGATGGTCAAACCATCAGCCAAGGCTCTTTGTGCAGCTTGAGGGAATGTGAGAACGTTAGAACCAATGTAGAACAAAGTGGCCTTTTGGTTTGCGGCAGCCAAGAAGTTATACAAGTTTGGCTCAGCCCATTGATCAGGGGCTGGAGGATTGGCAGGGTTCAACGGACCATCGTCGTAGGTCAAACCCCAATCGCCTGGGTTGGGACAGTTGTAGATATCCGGAGGCAAGTAATCAACCTTGGGCTTAACACAGTTGGTGTCACTCCACCAGCAGTAAGGATCAGTGTTAGCATCGTAACCAGTGAAAGACAAATCACCATTGTTATCAGCAGTGTGGACCGTGGCGTTGGGAACCTTGGTCCAGTCAATAGCAGCGATGGCAGCTTGAACTTCAGAGCTGTTAGTGGGAGGGACTTCCCAAACAGCAGGATAGACAGACGTGTCGATGGTAACATTTCCAAGGGCGCCTGTAGGAATAGCAGCGCCAGGAGCAGGAGCTGCGTTGACATTTCCAGCAAGGGGAGTGATGGTAGCAAGATAAGCTGGGGAGGTTTGGGCGAGAAGACCATCAGTGGTTGGGGAACCGCTACCAACAGCTCCGCTGATAATGAAATGAAAAAAAGCAAGGCGTTGATTAGCGATCAAAATACCGGGGCCTATCAGTGTTAAATTGCCCAAAAATGGTACCTGGCGGATGCAACAGGAGATGATTGTGCGGACACCATAGCGATCACGGCGCTAAGGGTAAGAGTTCTTTTGATGAACATGATGAAGGAAAGAGTAAATCAACAAAAGAAAGCTGAAAGAAAAAAAAATGGGATTAGCGACAATCATTGATTACATTTTATATCTTTTTAATAAAATTATTTTTTATTTTTTTTGGAAGGTTTATTTTTGCTTTGTGCCCAAAGCGAGGCTGCAACATGGAAAAAAGAACCACCGGGGCTCTGCTTGCGCGGACGATTCTTGCCCCATGTGTGTGCATCTTGCAAAATAAGGCAACCTGAAAATACATTACTCCGGTTTTTGAAAAGGAGTACGTGAATCAAAGGAGACATTATCAGGATAACAAGCATAACCTTATAAACTGTTTATTTTGACTCTTATAAACATCTTTTCGTTCGCAATTGGCTACCTATCTGCTGATACGATATGACATGGCGGTGTCATTATTGCAAGCGGGCCGTCTTGTTTCACCAGCGTAGTACAAGTGGTGCTGCTGCATGCCGCGGGCTTGAAACCGTTCAATTTTAGCTTGGTTATCAAAGTTCATATATGAGCCTTAATTCTCACACCATCAGCTACGATCAGTAACATAACAGTATTGTACTAGGATTGAGGAGGCTGTCGGAATAGAACTTATTCAACAGGAGAACGGAGGCTAGCTACGTGGCTTGTGCCTTATTTTTACCCAATTGGTTTTAGAATTTCAAAAATAAAAATAACCATATGGAGCAAAAATAATAAAAATAATAACACGGCTGGCTGGGGAATCTGTGATTCTGTAGCATGCTTGTCAGGTCAGCCTTGCGTTTCCTCTTACTCTTTACAAAAAAGTGACATGCCCTCAGTGACTAAATTCAGTTACTGGTTTTACACAAAATGAGGGAAACCACGTGCATTGTTTACTTTGACCCTTCAAGGCAAAATATCCAGTGAAAAGGAGGCTCCGTGCTCAGCAACTTTTTCCGTTTTACAACCCCTTTGCAAGACTGAATTTGAAAATGCGCTCTTTAATTTTATAAAACTCATCTTCTCGTGCAGGAAGTAGGGCACAAGACAAAGTGGGTATGGCGTTTTAGCACTTCTGCAAAATTGGGTTTAATTTAATGGCCAAAAATAGCTATCGCTTCGGCAAGGCTGAGCAACGCCATATAAGTGAAAAATAAACCAGTTACGGCAATCGCGGCTAATTGTTTAATGTACAAAATTCAATATGTTCATCTGCTGATGACGGCTGCTAAAGAGCTGGGACTCGGATAATGACCCTAACCCGAGCTTGGCTGAGAAGGTCAAAGTCCGCCATCATACCTTTCTCGGGTCAAGCACAATCATAGTCATCATGGAGGCTGAAAGAATCAAAACAGCTGTAAAACTGATGCAAGATGGCGACAAGGCGTAAGTGTAATTCTAATTGCCCAGAATCAAACACTAAATGGTGCAACTAACATGTTATGGCAGCTCTTCTAAAGGACTATTTAAAAAGCCAGACTGGGACATAGCAGGACAAAACTATGAGAGGGCTGGTACTTTACTGTCCATGACATAGACAACCTATCACATAAGCGTATTCTGACTCATTGTTTGCATATACAGCCACTGCATTCAAGGTTGGCAAGTCTTATGAGCAGGCTGTGCAAGCCTACACGAAGGCTTCTGACGCCCTACTCAAGGCTGATGCGTGAGTGGCTCAGCTTATTGATTTTCAATGTAAAACCTAGAGCGTACTAAACAATACAATATGCGACTAGTACTCATTTGGCCGGTAAATCCATGGAGAGTGCAGCGCAAATCCTTGCTCAGAACTTGCAACAACCTGACAGAGCTGCCGATGCTTATCGACGAGCTAGCGAATTGTTCGTGACTCAAGGTACGATACTAAAAACATTCTCGATTGATATAAATGCTGGAGGCTAATCTGACAACTTGTGATGCAGGCAGTGTTGATCGTGGCGCAGAACAATTAGAAAAAGCCGCCAAGTAAGTACAGCGAATCAGGACAAGGGGAAATTTCAACTTGAAGGATTAATTTTTGGTCCAGAGTGATGGAGAATGTGGATGTAAATGCTTCAATCGAGTTATATTCCCAATCATGCTCATTATACGAGCAGGAAGACAGAGGGCGTTTTGCGATGGATACGTTTAAGAAAGCAATTGCTCTCTTGGTCAAGACTCAAAAGTAAGTCGTTACAGATAGCGTAAGGAAGTGATGAAACCACATGTTTATTTTGTCTCAATAGATACGACCGAGCCATGGAGATGCTACATCGTCAATCTGCGGTGTTACAGAAATTGACAAACCGGGGTGCTTTATATAAGGCCAATCTAAGTATTGTCGTTCTTGCCCTGGCTATGGGAGATGAAGTTGAGGCTAGCAAGCAATTTCACACTTTCTGCTCGTGAGTTTTAAATATTTTTCGAGACGTTTTACACGATCGTAAATTTGACATGATATTGCTACTCAGGCGTGATGGAGGCTTTCCACAGTCAGAAGAGGCTGAAATCAGTGACGATTTAATTAAAGCATACGAACATGGCGATCACGAGCTCTTGGTAAAGACAGTACGACGACAAAACATAACTTTTCTGGATAATGAAATTGCCAGATTATCGAGAACATTGACAGTGCCTGGACAATCTCTCGGTGGAGGTGGTTACGGCAATCCATCAGCTCGTGGCTATGGTGCACCGCCAGGACCCGGCGGTGGACCCCCTATGCAGCCCTCATATGGGGATGATTTGATGTGATGTGATGTGATGTGATGTTTGATAGATTCAATAAAGTTACTCTAAAAGCAGATATTCTATATCTTTTATTTCTTTGAGCACTTGCATTGATTGTTTTCCGAATTGCGCTGTATCATTACGGGTTAATCCACATCGTAAATCTGATGCAAAGGCAGGGGTTATGCATTCGTAGCTGCTTTTTTTCATGTATAAGTACGCAACTGTACCAACAGCTACGTAGTTAGTGTTTTTCATGCAGGTACCAGAAAACTTTTTAGAAAAGATGTTTAGTCTGTATAGCATTCCTAGTGCTTGAAACCTGCGTTGTGCGTCCCACGCCACTAATGACAACATAACATAGCACCATAGACACTGCGGCAGAGACTAAAACACTCCATTTTCACTCACTCCATGCAGGTTCTGCAAACAGGTTCTTTCAAACTTCTTAAAATGCAACATCCTTGTACAAATTAATTATTGGACGACATCCCGGTATAAAACAAATGATGTTTCAAATTTAATGCCATACAATTTACTTTCTCAGAATATGCGCCGCCCGATGTTTCTATTTTCCTTTCCACTCTCTGTCTACCTTTACACTTTTACTTCCATTTTCACATAAACTTCTTTTTCTTGCTACACTTCCTAAATCACTTATAACAAGAAAATGTATCAACAACATCAGCACGGACCTAACCATCAATGCAGCCGGGATCCAATCTTAGAGGACCGTCAGTTTTCTTTTCATTTTGACGAGCCTATCTCAACCATTCATGATTCTGAGCTACATCATACACCAGACTCAGAGTTCGCTTCAACTGGTTCATCTGCTGCCATTGGCGCCATAGCTGCTCAAAGTGATGCTACCACAGCTGGGTTCATGGCAAAAGACAAACATCCTACACTCATCACTCGCGACTCCAATTCCAGCTTCCGCCATAAAGGTGGTAAGGTTTTAGAAGACGGTCGTTAAGTTCTATCTTGTCTATGTTCAGAGTGTAGCTGAATGATAGCGATCAGTACAGATGAGAAGTTTAATAGCGATTATGATATTTCAATATGTACTAGTGATTCTTTTCCTGTATTCACAAAATAAATCATTGTGTATCTATACAACTATGCCATTATAAACTGAGCGAGGATATTTAGCTGCTAAATCAGGCCATTGAACCAAAAAGCTATCCACAACATTATAAAGTAGCTTTCCAGTTAATGATAATGTCTGCACTCTCGCAAACGATTCCACGTAAACAATATGTATATGCTTAATACCGAGTATCTGATTGGATAATGTAAAGTCAGCCCATTATTCGCCGGATCAATAATAAATGATAATGCATGGTTGTACTTACTCTTGGCAAATATGCTATCATACAGACCGCAATACAACTTCCTGGACCATTGCATAAGACCTACATAAAATCATGAGAATGTCAATCAACGACTAGGGTGTCGAAATTCACGGATGTTTCACTGACCAAATCGGGCATATTATATAGAACGTATAGTGACCCTATTAGAGATTTGATCACACTAAATGGTACAGTCTGAAGTGGCTGTCCTACTTCCCGTAATCTTGGTATTCTATGTACAAAATACTTCAAATGTGGTGAGAATCAAGCCGTTTATATTGTGAAATCAACATAGCTATATCTTACATCTTTGCCTTCAATAGCCGATCGATCTTGCTCGACTTTCCTTGCTTTGACCTCACTCAAGTCGTCGGTATTGGCAATTATGTATAAACGTGGACTATATCGCTCATGTATAATCTGACGGATCAGCGCTACCATCTCGCTCGTGTGGCCGCCTAGGCATTCTTGTCAGTGACCGTGTCTTTAACTGATGACAAAAGTCTGAATCTCAATTTACCTGATCCTAGCACAATGCAAGTTTTGCACGGACCTGTCCTCTTGTGCTTTGGCCGTGACCGATTCATAGGCAGGACCAGCCATAACCTCAATATTAGTACTAGGCTGACGCATGCACAGATCAGCATGCCAGTCCACATGGCGACGCTGATGGAATTAGTGGGACGGTACTGGTACAAAGCAATTGAAATTTTGAATAGGCGAACCAACTTGTTTTTTTTTTTTTTTTGGTTGAAAATTGTGTATGTTCTTTATGTCAGAATATGGGCTATCATACAAGTCTAATAACGCAACAAATGCAACGTCTAAGCTACGACACTCTTTCTTGGAGCTCGCGAAACTTTCAGCATCAACAAGTCTCCAACTTCACTAATTTGCTCCAGAGCAAAGTCAAGGTCTTTGCGTGTATGGGATGCTGATAGACAGAATCGAGCACGCGAAGTAATAATAGGAGTTGCTGGATAGCCGACGACACAGATAGCAATCTTACGTTTGAGCAGCTCGCGAGAGAATGCACTGTCAAATGCATCAAAATTAGTATTAGGTGTTATTGCATTGACACGACCTTGAATAATACGTACGATAATTTAGCGGGATTAAATAGCAATAGTGGAACAACAGGGCTTCCTTCATCTCCATATACAATGAAACCCATCTCTCGCAAACGAGCAGCAAAGTATAAGGAATTCTCGGCCAATTGCTGAATACGCTTTCGTCCTTCCTGAGTTCCGCCTTCCCCTCGAATGATACTGAGGCTGGTCATGATTTGTTGAGCAACAGCCGGCGTAATAGATTCAGCATATGCAAAAGAGTGGTTTCTCAAGCGGAGGTAGTCAATGACATCCTGCATAAGAAATCGCTATGAGTACACAAAATGTTAAATAATCGTATCCATGAGACTTTACACACCTTGTTGGCAGCAATGTAACCTCCGGCAGCACCAAATGATTTTGTGAATGTTCCCATAAGAATGTCCACATATGAAGGATCAATACCTAATAAAAGGCCAGTTAGAGATAAAATGAGCCGATTGCTTGATCTGATCATATAAACCTTACCGAAAAAGTCACAGACGCCGCCACCACGCTCGCCTAAGGCTCCGATAGAATGTGCCTCATCAACATAAAGATAAAACTAAGGCATAGCAATAAGTATCGGTGATGGTGCAAGGGCCATAATATACAAGTAACTTACTCCATATTCCTTACGAAGTTGGACCAAGGCTGGAAGATTAACGATAGAACCTTCCATTGAGTCTTTGTAATACAGTAAGCCAAATGAGTAAATAACTTGTTTGACAAGTTTGAAATCCTCTTTCATACCAAAGTGTGAACTTGACTAAACTTACATAATCCTTCAACAATCACCATAATTTTCTTCCAGGGTCGATGGGTTCGTGGTTGGCCCTGGGAAATCACTTCTTGCAATAAAGCTCGCAAACTATCCATGTTGTTGTGTTTGAAAACTCGGATAGAGGCCCCAGACAATCGGGCACCAAAAATAATGGAGCTGTGATTCAACTCATCACTGATGATAAGACAGCCTCTTCGCACCAAGGCGGGAATTGTCGTAGAATTAGTGGCGAAACCCATGGAGACAACAAGCGCAGCTGGCTTCCCAACGAATTGTGCCACTTTACTTTCAAGTTGCCGATGCAAGCTCAAATTGCCTGATTCTGTACGAGAGCCGGCACTTAAAGATCCAAGCTCTTTGACGGTTTCCTCTACAGCGTCTGCACAATCTCCAGTGCTTTGGGCAAAACCCACTGCCATATTTTGATTAATGAGCCGTGTATAGCAGTTCGTATCATGATATATATTACTTACAGTAGTTGTACGAGGCAAAATTGATAGCCTCTGTAATAGTTCCCGTCAATTTGAAGGTTTTGTTATAATCATCGCTGGTTCTGTCCAGCAGTTTGACAGATCGAGAGGCAACGCCTGTTATTGGGCGATTCCAGCAATCGCTATATATAGAAGCAGGTAAGTGTATGGGTCTATCAACATGATGGGAGATTGGTAGCATAACATACCGAATTCGCACATAGAGTCGTCTGGTGTAAAATGAATCGAAATCAGAGACTAACGGCGCATATCCCTAAACCCCAAAAAAAAAAGTCAATCAAGTAAATCCAACCCATGCAAATTATAGCAATACCTACATTGTGCGTTCTTAAATGAGCGTATTCGTCTCTTTTGAAGACCTTGCCTAGAATATCCCGAAGATGGCCGTACAGGATCAAGACGAGGTAATTGAGATAAGTGGAGACCAAGACCCATAAAGGAGTAGCTTCAAGCTTCTGCTCCAAATCCTCGTATTTCCGTCGCAATGCAGCAGTGGAATGTCTTCTTTGTGCAAGCGATACGGATGAAGCACTGAACTGTTCCATCTTTGTAACGTCGCTCCAAGTTGATGAACCGCTTGGATATGGAAGGGGAACATCTGGGCTGATATTGAACGTATGGTCTCCAGACGTACGAGGTGGAGCCAGTGTTAAGGCAGGATTCGGTCTGGGTGGATACGCAGATGAGACTGAATACGACCGTCGTGCTCTACCCGCCATTATAGTTGTAAAAGAGAATGCTCGAGTGCGATTACCCGATGTCGTCGAGCTATTGTTCGCTTTTACCGGAGCGACTGATGGCGTCGATGTATTACTCTCATTAGTGGTACTCATTTGTAGTTAGCAATTTGACATGCGTCTCAAACTTTTTCTTTTTTTTCTTTTGTCAGTTCTGTCGGGTTGAGACCAGAAAAGTTTGACTGCCAATGAAATCTTTGTAATTTACTTCCTTCGGACTATCAAACAAGTGCCAAGTGCTTCTTGCACTAGCACAGGGTCGTCATTCTGATACAACGATCAATTGTATGGACAAGGACATTTCTGTAACAGTAAAATGATAGATGTATAGCTATAACTTAGAAATAATGAGGAAATCGATACATCTGTCTAGCAATTGTATGAAACACTGAATAACTGTGCAGCTTTGAAATCCCTTATGATGGCGCGTAGCTGAGACCATTTCGCTATGGGGCTTATTGTGAAACTTTAATCTTGCTATGTGAAGTATAAGCAATCAATAGATAATGCATCTTTTGCAATTGTTAGCACCTAACGCAACACTCATTCAGAATCGTATTTGATTGGCCAGCTCAATACCAACGCTGCTGGCCAATACCATTTGACCAACGGAAACAGTCACGGAGGTTCGTTCTCCTTGAAGATCGCAGTCTGAGTAGCAGTAAAGCGTTTCACCCTGACTCCTTACAAACTCATTCGCGTTGCCCATTAGCATGAAGGTGTCAGCAGTTTTCTGTTTAGCCGTGTTAGGAGGCTGTATTTCTGAGGCATCGGCTTACAAGCCATGGGGAAGCAGTCGAGATTCTTCTTCTAAACTTGAAAACCAGCAAACGCCGCCTTTCAAGTTTGACTACAAGCTTTCTTTTAAACGGCCGTTTTACTACAACAACACAATACCTCACTGGCAAGAGAGCGGAGGTAAGAAACTAATTGGCATGGGGGGCTCTGTCCACCAGTCTGTCGACTGTAAGCGTCGCGTTTGGTCAGTCATGGTCTAACAATCGCAATATCAGATGTTTTAAAAGCCAAAGATCTCATACGCTTGGCACCCTCGGTTCCAGGGTCAAAAGGTCGAATATGGTCTTCTATACCAAACACTCATAAGAACTGGGAAGTCATTATGCAGCTCAAGATCTCTGGCCAACACATTGGAGGAGGCAGAGGCATGGCATTTTGGTATACTAATGATCCCAATAACGATGGCCCAATCTATGGGTCACAAGATAACTGGAGAGGTCTAGGTGTTTGGCTGGATTCGGCTACACCACAGGTAAGCATATTATTATTCTCCTGCAATTCATTGTATGGGAACACCATTTTCACACCATTTGAAATCCAGACACATTTGCCCATGACAATAGCTCTACTGAACGATGGTACCAAAAACTTTGCCGAACAAAATGACCCAAGAAAACATATGCTCGGTTCATGTAATATCAATTACCGAAACACGCAAGAGCCAGTCTTTGTCAAGATCACATACAAAGAAAATACACTTTCAGTAAGATATTTAGTGTACGATTACTATTCTTGGCTGTCAGCTGATATATTTTTAGGTGATGATGGACCCTAAAAACCGAGGTGCTAGTTATCAGTCTTGTTTGAGAGAGCAGAATGTGCAATTACCTACAGGATATTATTTCGGTCTCAGCGTAAGTAGATCGCGTGTATTTCTACAAATTAAGGGCTGGGCATTAACTTTGTCTTTTTAGGCTGCTTCTCAAAATCCTGCTGACGACCACGATGTCATTGCCTTTGAGACCTTTGAGTTGAATCCAGAAGCAAAGACTTCTGTATGTATAGACAACAACCGTCGTATTTCGCGTATATTGTTACTAATATCTCATCTTACAGCATCCGGACAGGCCGATGGAGCAAGAGAAAAAGAGGCAAGGTCAAGCATTCACTGGGCTGACCGAGGAGCAAAAGAAGGTATAAACACTTCGCGTTTTGATTTATGTACATATGTATGAAAATTATCATTCTAACCAACCTCGTGCATAGAAAATTGAGGATGTGCAATATCAAGTCAAGTATCTCGAAGAATTGGCAAACAAGGAAACTGTAACAAACGAAAATTTCAACAGCTTGGTAAGTTACCATCACCTGTTCTAGAGACATTATCACAGTATTTACTGATTGCAAATTAGGGTGCGGTTATGGACCAGCAACTTCGGGTGACGGAGATGGTTGAGTTGATACAGTTACAGTTGGAAGCAATGGGGGCTCCAACCAAGGAGCAAATTGTTGCCGGAGACTTCAAACCTGTTTTCAATCAAAAAGCCAATGATGCTGGAAGGTAAAACTCTCGCAATCTGTTGATGGTATGGTCCATATGGAAATTAACACTTTCAGCCACAGAAACACAAAAGTTACTGGCTCTTCTGATTCTTATAATGCCGTGATTGATGAAATCAATAAGCGTGGCCGTGATCAAGACGCTCAAATCAGCCATGTTTTGAATGCTATCACGAAATTAGAGAAATGCGTACGAGCTATGGAGGTAAGACTAGTCACAAGGATATAGCGCTTGCAATCAGTAAACTAATCTCATGAAATGCAGCACATCCAAGGAGACCAAACCAAAAAGCTGGACGCTGTCACCAGTGGCGACAAATCTGAAACAAAAGGGTCATCCACGATCCTCAATATAATCGCCTACTTCTTTATCGCTCAAATAGTCGTTTTTGCGGGAGCTTATGGATACTACAAAGTTCGCGTTCACCGTAATGAAAAGAAGTTTATTTGATTTCGTGTGCTCGGCAAAACTGTCTTGACGCATGGTGAACAATCTTTTGCATTGAACGTTACGAAAAACATTCTTCCATTTTTTGTGAGTGATAAAGTCTAGCTAATGCTATAATGATTAAAAGGACTACTTTATTCGTGCGCGAATAAATATTTTCGCATGACTATTGCATATCACTATTCAATGATGATGAACTATCTCGTGGTTCTTGCGTGCTGTGATCCCTCGGGCCATGCGAAGAAGGCGTTCCGTTCATTTGTACAGCATCGACCGGATTGCCAGTTCGCCTTCCCACCTGACTTGATACGAGATACGCCTGATCTGTGTTTGTACTATCCACTGCTAGGGTGTCTTCAAGTACTGCCGATTGGTCTCCTGCATCTTCTGGCCTATCCAATTCCTTTGTCTTGAGAACGGTAGTGTTGTAACCGTTGCAATGTGAGCATTTATGATACAAAAAGTGGTATTTCGCCGTTGACTTTTTTTCACAGTCATTACACAAGATTTGCGACACAAAGTTCTCGTACTCTTGCGGCATTGTTTGAGCTTTGAGAACGGCATCTATTCGAGCAAAATACGCTGACATGTCATATAATGATTTGAGACAAGTTGGACACTGGTATGAAGTTTTGACGTGCTCTTCGTGGCATTTTTCATGAATGCAGTGTCCACATCTCTATGGTTTTACAAAAGGCTTAGCATATAGTCAATTACATCAATCAGCATTTCCATCCTACCTCAAAGATGACTTTGCTAGTACTGGTGAACATATACTCTCCACAAATAGGGCAATCGCATTCCAAATTGCGCTCAATACAACGATGATTTTCTTTCAACTTGATAACCATACATATATTGCATTTTTCGCAATGAAAGAAGTCCTCGCCTAATCCTTTTCCTTGTCGACATATGCCGCACTTATCGCAATGATATATTGACTTCTCAGAATCATCATCCCAAAGCTTGCATGTGTCACAGTAGTAATGAGCTACCGTTTTATGACATGCTCGACAGACTTGAGATGCAGTTTGTATCTCTGAGCAAAGCATACAAAACATATTTTTGGTTTCCCGTCTATAGATAATTTCTTGTTAGGAATGATGATTGATTCGAAAGGTGTTCCTGTGTAGCTTACCTGATCAGATTGTGATCTTCCACATCGTCATGACAAAATCGACAAGTATACCATTTTCCGCAGCAATTGGCTTGCAATTTGACTTTTCGTTTATAATGCTTGCAGCCATATATCTGCTCCTTTGCGTCCTATAAAAATAAAATATGGTAAGCCCAAGTCTGGTTAGCTGTAGGTAGTTCAATATCACATGTTAGATCATTTCAACTTACCTGGTAAGAAGGCTCCAGCTTCTCACCATTGTCTGATTCATTCCATTCCTCTATATTGTTACCGGATTTGGACTCTCCTGTAGCCCTTTGGTTTTTGCTACTTGGCACTTTCGACATTAAGCTCTAAAGCAAAAAGTTGGCTGTTAGTAAATACTTCAATGCAGATTACTCAACATTTGGAAATTACTGCACCTGCATGGCTCTAGCCTTCTCGATCGCACTCATATCTCGATTCGCGTGTATTTCTTGAATTTTCTTACGTAATTCAGTCTCTGACACTGGTGCTTTTGACGAAATTTGATTGGTATGGTCATGGCTGTTAGATGACGGAGAAATGTCCAAACTGTCAATTCCACTATGTACGCCGTCATAGGTCGCATCAGCGTACTCTTCTTCAGAGGACTCATCTTCTTGGGTATGCTGTACAATATTTCTGTTCATAATTGACGGTTCCAGGTAAAACAAGCTGTCAGTAACTGTGGTTTGACCAGGTGAAAGACAGGTTGCTGAACATGTTATCAGCAGTCACTTGCCTGATTTGGAAATTTGCATTTGAAGTTTTGGTGCTCAGTCATAGCAGCTATACTTCGCTTGTGTACCGCAGAGTACATACATGCAAAACTTGGCTTTTCAAAGTGTTAAAGAATTATATATAAAGATCATTATCTACAATTGATTGTACTTGTGCTTGATCTGGTTTGAGATATTCAATGACTGCTCTTTCAGCTAAGATCGAGCTTGGTATTGTGTAAGATATCTTGCTGTCATATGTATCTCTCAATATGAACACGAATCGTCAATTGTTTTGTCAACTGGTTCTCTCAACTTGTTCTAAAATTTGGTAAGATTCATGCCGAATTGTGTTTAAAAATGTTGATAGCCTTCTTGCATGTCCACCATATAAATCAAGTTGGTAAGGACAACCAATCGATGATCTTATTATATACAAAATATTCAGTAATGTATTGCGTAATCAGCTTATTACTGAATGCTATCGTCAAAAAGCTCTTCACGCTATTAAGTTGACTAGCAATCACGGGTTCGGGCTGCCATGACTTCGAGGCGGAGTTCGATACAGAGTTAATAGGCCGATTAGACCCCCCTTCGTTTTGCAAAACCGGCAATAACTGGCAGCAAATGAGTTAAATGACTGATAGAGCATGTCGAACTACAAGATACCTGACTATTCAATCCACCTCATTGGTTGCAAAATCATTGCGGCTTTCCTGGCGCACATACCAGTTTATAATGGCAGTCACGAATCGTCGTGACGTCGGGAACCCAGGCGTTCAATTTTCATGCAAAAAAATCGAAGCTAAGCGAAACCAACTTCATATCGTTTTGTAAATTCAACATTTGGACGAATAATGAGCCAGCATCCGCTTTCACGCCGAAAATTGTCGAATTCACCAGACGTCCTGACTGAGGCGGACGCTCCGGCTTTGCCCCTCGCCGCTCAAACTGCGTCGCACGAGCACCGACAGAGTTTCCGCGGACGTTCAAAGTCGCTAGCTTACGGTTCTCTCGCTTGGACTATGACAACACCACGCTTTCCTGTCGGCTATGAGAATACTAATATGGTTGGGGGTAATCAAATGTCTGCGGCCAAGTCGTGGGAGCCAATTCTAGAAAAAGCAATCAAAGCTATCATATCGATTAAGGCTAGTCATGTTAGAAGCTTCGATACAGAGACGTCAGGTATGGCGTGTTGAGATCATAGTGCCGTTCAAATCCCAAGCTTTTCAATTAATCATTACATATAGGGGTTTATTCCGCAACAGGATTTATCGTTGATGCCGAGCAAGGCATCATCCTTTCAAACAGACATGTGGTGTCACCTGCACCGATTGTTGCGCAAGCCGTATTGACAAACTATGAAGAAGTTGATCTGATCCCAATATACAGAGACCCCGTACATGACTTTGGATTTTTGAAATTTGATCCCCATAAGGTTAAGTTCATGGAGCTCGAGCAGATTGATTTATGCCCCGAGAAAGCCAAAGTTGGCCTAGAAATCAGGGTTGTGGGGTAAACTAGCGTATTTCGTTTGTACTTATTCCAAATTCCATAATTAACACATTTACTGCTTAGCAATGATGCTGGAGAGAAACTCAGTATCTTGGCTGGTACACTGGCGCGTTTGGACAGACGGTATGTCTATTTTAACACTGTTGTCACAACTCAGCTCGATTAACTAAATTTATTACGTCTGTGTTGGTATCAGGGCACCGGAGTATGGCGTGGGTGAATACAATGATTTCAATACCTTTTATCTCCAAGCTGCTTCGGGAACAAGTGGTGGCTCATCTGGCAGCCCTGTATTGAATATTGAGGGACAAGCAGTGGCACTGAATGCAGGTGGCGCAAGCAAAGCTTCTTCAAGTTACTATCTTCCTCTAGATAGAATCAAGAGAGCCTTAGAATATGTAAGACGAGGTGAAAATGTTCCGCGAGGTACTCTACAAACTGAGTTTGAGTACCTACCATATGACGAGGTTCGCAGGCTCGGTCTGAAGGCACACATTGAAGAAAAGACTAGAAAGAAGTTCCCAGAAGAAAATGGAATGCTCGTAGTGCGATCCCTACTGCCAAAGGGTCCAGCTGATAATATCTTGGTTCCAGGAGATATTCTCTTGGGATGCAATGGAAATATGATCACTAATTTTTTCCATCTTTTTGGCATTATTGATGATGCTGTTGGTGAGATCATAACATTAACTATATGCCGGGGAAAGAAGATACAAGACTTTGAACTTAGGGTCCAGGATTTACACAGCATCACTCCAAATCGGTTTGTAGAGATAGGAGGTGGTGTTGTCAACGAGCTTTCGTATCAATTGGCAAAAAGTTATTCACAACCTGTTGGCGGAGTATATGTTGCTACGTCTGGCCATATGTTAGCGAGCGCGAGCGCTTGGCGTAAAAGCATGATTTTGAGCGTCAATAATGTGCCTACTCCCAACATTGACGCTTTCATCGAGGCGATGAAGTTGTTACCTGATGGTGCTAGGGTACCAATAAGGTAAAACACATTCAAAAAAAAAAAAGAAAGTGTTAAGGTATGAGAAATTAAAGCTACTTTCTCCATTAGATACTACTCGCTACAAAAAGCATATAAGGAAAAAGTCATGATTATGCATGTTGACCGACATTGGCATCCATTCAGAGTGGCAATCAGAAATGGTAATCATATTTCGCTTTTGCAATATCATTTTCAAACATATCAATTAATGTTGCATATATCGTATCCTCTAGATTACACCGGATTTTGGGATTTTGAAGAAATGCCACCTGCTCCTCCAACTCAACCATACAAGCCATCGACAGCTAGTTTCCCGTCTCTTGATCCTTCGCTGAAGCGGGCTGAAAAGCTCATGCCGTCTTTTGTTGCCATAGATTTTTATCTCCCTTACCTTGTTGATGGAATGAAGACTACTCAATTCTACGGAACCGGCTTTATCGTCTCGACGAATCCTCCATTGATTGTTTGCGATCGAGATACTGTACCCATAAGCGTTGGAGATATTTTTATCACGTTTGCAAACAGTATTATCATACCTGCACGTTTGGTGTTCCTGCATCCATTCTATAACTTTGTTGTTATCACGTACGATGCAAGCCTGATTGGAGAAACACCAGTCTGTCCTCTGGAGTTTAGCAACAAGATGCTTGCACAGGGAGACGAAACCTATCAAATCGGCATTGGTACTGATCACTCTGTGGTAATGAAAAAGACTACAGTAAGTGCAGTGACCAATATTGGTACGAAAGAATGCTCACCACCACGATGGAGAGCCATGAATGTTGAAGGCATAAAAATCGATGATTCTGCCAATTCACAAGGCGGTGTACTAACCGACGAGGAAGGCAAAACTCAAGCACTATGGGTGAATTATTCTTCTCAAAATGAAAAAGGCAAAGATATTTCATTCATGTGCGGATTGCCTATTGACTTGGTTCGTCCTGTCATCGAACCGCTCATCCGTGGTGAAAAGCCTGTTATGCGCGGCTTAGATATTGAGTTCTGGACAATGCGCATCGCAGCAGCGAGAACGCTCGGACTAAGCGACGAGTGGGTGAAGAACATTGAAACCAGTGGCAGTACAAGACATACCATACTCTATGTCCTCAATATATTGGATGAGCGAAGTGCATGCGCCAAAATGCTCAAAGTTGGTGACATTGTCCTCTCCTTGAATGGGACTATCGCAACCAGGATGGCTGACCTCACCGTGGTACAACACCTGGAAAAAGTGCATATGGTAGTATTCCGAGATGGCGCGGAATTGGAACTTGACGTGCCTACTACCTATTTCAGCGGTTATGAAACAACCAGGGTTATAGGTTGGCAGGGAGCATTGCTTCAAATGCCATACAAAGCTGTGTTAGAACAAGTTCGTAATATTCCAACGGGAGTGTATGTATCATGTACACTCTATGGCTCGCCAGCATCGACTGTACTTCGTCCCGGCGTTTGGATTAGTGAAATCCAAGGCCTACCAGTCAAAGACCTTGACTCCTTTTTAGAGACTATCAAAGCTCACGAGCAGCATTTAACGAAGAGAAGATGCTCTCGGTATATTCCACCGGTACGCCGTAAAGAGTCTTTAGAAGATGAGGCAGAAGTCCCCGACAGCGCCGTTCTGAAGACAGACCCTGACGACATGGATGACGATGATGATAATGATGAAGGATACATTCGTATCAAGACAGTTAGCCGTACTAATGTAGTTCGAGTAGCAGCTCTTAAAGTAGATTCTCATTATTGGGGTGCTTGGGAGCTTCTTAAAGATGATCGAGCTGTATGTGGATGGGTATGTAAATTGCCTTAAATGCACATTTCAGGCTGATTCATCCGTTTGGGTCAGCCATAATAAAAAGTCAGTTTGCTGAGACTGTCATATGTCTTTCCCCACTTAATTGCCTGTCTACCCATTGACATTTGTTCACTACTTACTACAATGGAGGTAGTTAACGTTCAACCGCGTGACATTTACATACATTATATCTATGTACCTGACCAGGCAACTACCATTCGTTGGTGGTTCTCTACCAAACGCCATAACATTGCTTTTGGCTTGTACCGTACGGTCAACCAAGCCCAAGTAGCCCCTTCTGACGTTTTGTTTCAAACGCAAGACACCACCCGAGTATCTCCCTCCCCGTCTACTGGTGGTCGTCCTGCCAATGCTGGAGGAAATGGTACTGCGACCGGTGCTGCGAATACGACTTCAAGTCGCCGACCAACTCTTACCCACGAGGACAGTAACAACAGCTCTGACGGCCTAGCTGAAGGCTCAACATTGCATGCATCGTCTGCCTCCATTCGCTCTCGACGAAAGTCTGTAGCTTCACAGAAGCTAGCTGACAATATGGATGAAATTCTACCTATCGAGCACTGTAATTCTGCAGACAACAAAGTCTCTGGCCAGTACGTGGTCGATGAGCCTGGCAACTACGCTCTCGTATTTGGTAAGCAACACCAAAACAACAACTATCATAAGCAATTGCCATCTTGACATTCTGACGTACTGTAGATAACACTTTCTCAAGAAATACCTCAAAGATGCTGACATTCTCTGTAGCACTCGGTGAGCGAGAACAGGTCAGCGGCAGCGAGCAAACTGAGTTGGCAGGGTGGATCTTGAAAAAGAGAAGAAAGAAGATGCAAGGTAACGTATTCGACATGTTTAGTGAGATCGAGCAAGTTCATTAAAACTGAACTGGTTTTCTTTTAGGATGGGCAAAGCGGTGGTTCAACCTATCTTCCACAGGTGTTTTGTCATATTCTATCCACAACAAGTCCATCTGTCGTGGTAGCGTTCAGATATTCCTATCGACTATTTCTGTGAATCCTCAGCAGCGCTTAATTCATATTGACTCTGGAACGATGATATATCATTTGAAAACATTGACTCCAGAAGACTTTGAAAAGTGGACCAAAGCTCTGCGCGTTCACAAAGCTCGGAATATGGCAAATGGTCATCAAATGAATGACGGTAGTTTGGATGGCGCTGCTGTCAGTGAAAAGGAACTGGCAGACCAAGCTAAAGAAGCTGCTACTGTCCGCGAGGGATTAGCTGCCATTGATGGACAAATCAACTCTATTCGCAGCATTCTAGACACCATGGGTAACATGATTGGAGATGGCATGAATAGTCCATCAGGCTTGAGTCCGTCTCGCGCTCGCTTCAATTTTAGGCGAACTTCGAGCAAATCGCTATCGTCAGCACGTCCACCTCAAATAAACGCGTCCCCATCTTCGTCACCGAGGAATAATGCCAATGACAGCACTGCTGCTGAAGACGTCGATGCTACGCAAATGCATTTTAGATTATTAAGTGCCATGAACAAGTTGAAGAAACAAAGAGATGAAGTAGTTGATGCATTTGACAAGAATCAGGCTCACTGGACCAAGATATATGCTGCCTATAAGGTTCTATCTGAAAGCAGTTATGCTAACCGAAACGATGGGTTCACTGTGGACAACGACGATATGGTCAGCGCAAGAGAGTCTTTCTCCACCGACAAACGAACATCAAGCTTTATTTCTTATCGTACATCTAATCAGTCAGAGATATTCTTTGATGCTGAAGAAATTGTCATCTCTTCTGATGATGAGGACTATGCTTTGGCTGAAAATGATATCATTGACGAAAACGAAGAGGATGATGATGGTTAAGTTGTTGCGATGCCTCCTACATACAGCCAAATTTGGCGACCAACACTAACATATATACTTTATAGATCTTGTGGATAGTGACCAGAAATCTACACTCAGTGGTATGCTATCTGAAAATGTCAAGCGTCGTCAACTTTTACCATCACCATCGGTTGGAGATGCTGCGTCTGCTCTTTCTATATTCCGAAAGAATGTTGGCAAAGATCTTTCAACTATTGCTATGCCCATTTCTATGAACGAGCCACTGAATTTACTCCAAAGAGCCTGCGAGGAATTGGAATATTGTCAATTGCTGACTAGAGCAAATCAAGCAGAAACTTCTGTAGACCGCTTAATGTATGTTACTTGCTTTGCAATTTCAGGCTACGCTTCTTCCCAGTATCGTACAGGCCGGAAGGTAAGATACCTACTGGACTCTTTCATTTCAAAAAGAGGGGAACATCTCATTAATTTTTTGTACAGCCTTTCAACCCGATGATGTGTGAGACTTACGAGTGTATTCGGCCCGACAAAGGCTTCAGATTCATTGCTGAAAAAGTCAAACACAATCCGCCAGTAGTAGCTGTTAGTATCTCCTTCTCTCTTTCTCCATATATATCAATGCTTCGAACAATGCTGACCATCAAAATTATAGGCGTATGCGGAATCAAAAGATTTCCGCTTCTGGCAAAATGCTGCGGTAAAGAGCAAGTTCTGGGGTAAATCCATGGAACTTATGTCAGAGGGCACAGTACACGTTACTCTGACAGAGCATGACGATCACTATACCTATTCCAAACCATCAAGCTGGGTGCGCAACATGATTGCTGGCAACAAGTACCTTGAGCATGTCGGTGAAATGAGAGTACATAATCACAAGACGGGCGAGTATGCTACAGTGCTCTTCAAGGAAGGCACTGGTGGTGGTATATTTGGTGTACCTACCAAACGCAACATCATCAGCGTCAATATTTGCAATAGCAGTGGTAAAACCGTCAAGAAAGTCGTCGGTAAATGGAGCGAAAGTTTAGCTTATGAAATTGGCAAAGATCAGTATGAAGTGCTTTGGCGAGCTCAATCTCCTGGTATTCCCGATCATGAGGATTACTATGGATTTACCAAGTTCTGCGTAGAACTGAATGAAATTACGGAGCTGGAGCGTGAAAAAATACCAATAACTGATACTAGATATCGACCAGACCAAAGGATGTACGAAGAAGGTATGAAATGTGGCTTCTTCATAATTCGTATATTGGTGACAAGCTGCTAAATTCATTTGATACAGGTAATGTTGACGAAGCAGATGTGGAGAAACAGCGAATAGAGCAAAAGCAACGCGACCAGAGGAAGAAATTTGAAGTAGACGGTGGCCAATTCGTGCCCAAATGGTTCGATCTTGGCGATCAAGAATATGAACTCTCGGAGGATGGCGAAAGCACCACCTGTCAAATATGGAAATATAACGGACAATACTGGCCATCTAGAGAATCACAAAATTGGCCAAGTGACCTGCTTCAGTTGTGGTAGATGAAACAATTTGATACCTAATTACTTAGTGTAATTACTGAGTGTAATATTTGATGCCGAGTATCTAATCATATGGATAGCATTTGGTATTAAATAGAGCCTGTATGTCTATTCGTGACTAATAAATGTGATATAAGGAAGCAGATCGAGTAAAAGGTGAATGCGTGTGCTGTGCATAAGTATATAGACAGCACTATTGTATTTATGTTAAATATACATGTATAGATTGCGAATCGCAGTTTTTTTACAGATGTTGAACAATCCTGTAATCGTTCAGAGCAATTAGTCAAATGTGTTACTGAGACAGGCTAAATGGTATATCGAACTGTCTCTAATTAGTCGATTTATGCCTTGCAAGTTTCAATCGATCTTCTTGCTTGTCTGCAGCGGCAGCTAACTCTTCTAGCTGGCTTTTGGCGGCGAGAGAAGAGTGAGATGTCGTGGTACGGACGATCGCTGGACGAGATTGCGACGGAGGTGCGAGTAATGATGCTTTAGACAGCGATATCGAAGCTAGAGATGTTATACTACGCAGAAGCGTTGATTGATCCCCTGGTTTGTTATCAATTTCTTGTATAGCGTCAGTACTTGCTTCTCCAACATAAGATGGGTCTGAGTCATCGCTGTACTTTAGCTTATGTAACAGCGGCCAACTTGTTGATGCTATCGTTGGATTGATTTCTATAACTTTTTGTGCTTCAATATTTTTCTCGAGCTGCCATAAATTCGATACCACTGTTTCTAAATTCGTTCTGAGGCGCTCACTTTGGACCTTGAATGAACCAACTAGTAAAGCTGTTATATAAATGCTTAATATATATATCAACGTGGAAAATATGCTCACCTTGTCCGATTTTCTCTGCTGTCACGGCTGCTTGATTGAGCGACTGTGACATTTTCTTAGTAACTGCAGCTGCTGTGTCGTCCAACATCTTACAACGATTAAATAGTCTGTTTTGCTCTATCGTCACATCCTTTGAGCATTTGCTGATATGTGTCTGCAATGTATCCAAAATATCACTCAAGTAATCTGCGGCAACAGAGGCTAAAAAAAGGCATTAGCCGAATGCTCAAGCACCGTCTCAATTACAATCTGTACCGGTAAACCTACATTCTACCGGTAAGCTTTTTGATAAATCCAAACTGTCTGTATCCTCCTTGATACTGGATGGGCCAATACTGAGAAATTTGCTGAGCTGCGTCTGACTCATGGACAATGGTACTAACGGCTCTATCTGACGCTATTAGATCAGGATCATGGTTAGCCATGAATAGACAACGTGTCTTTCATCCTCGCAACTACCTTCATGAGCTTTTTCACTTCTGCCATTTCCTTTTCTTCTTCATCATTCTTGCTGAATTCGGTTACGTTTACTATGTCCTAATTGTGCGATCACTGTTGGTTAGATTTGGAACAAGGGAGCGCTAAATAGATTGCCACCATACCATGGCTATTTGAGTGCCTCCACAACGCTCAATCTGTAGCAGAGTTAGGTAACTAGCATGTACTGCAGGTTACTGAGTTTGTGGCGTTGGAGCTTAAAGGTTACTTAGAGCCACATCTCCTTCCTCCACCAAGAACTGACAATTGAAATATAAAGTCACAGAATACAAAGTACCCTTCTGCTACTGTTCAAAACCGCCGAGCATATGCATTCGCTTCTCTCTCTCTCTCTCTCTCTCTCTCATTAATTGATTAACAACTTTGTGTTTTACATTTTTAGCCTATTTTGCAGACTTGCGCCATGGCTACCAATTCTTCCACATGCGCTTTATTACAAATAATATGTCCAGATCAAATGTATAGCACGCCGAAGATCTCTATTACCAACAATACATTATTGCCAATTACTTGTCTTATTGATTTTTCAAGGCCTTCTCAGCGCGCTTAATGGAGGCCTTGTCGGTAAGTGGTTGCCCGCCGCCCATCATTCCTCCAAAAGGTGATTCGTTCTTGAAAGGCCGTCTGAGGTCACCGACAGCTGGCTCTCCCCAAACATGAAGCAAAGCTTGCTTGGATAAGAAGAAAGTCTTGAATACAAGGATAGATTGGATAACCAATGGTTGAGTAAACTTGAATTGCAAATGAAGGAAACCGATGATTCCGAGTCCAGTCAGAGTCTGAGTGATGGACTTCTTGATTTCAGCAATATCATAGTCTGAATACCCAAAATGCGAACAATTAAAATTATCTTTAGCTGCCGCATGCTCGCAAACTTTATGATATACAATAATTTACCTTTGTTGGTTGTGACAACCAATTCTTCTTGACCTTTGGTGCCATCCCACTCCTGAGCGGCTGGCTTAACATAGCGAAGAGTAGTTGTATCTAACAGTTTGAAAATGTAACGTTAGAAGCGATTCTTTATATTGAAAGTGGGAAACAAGTCAGACAAACCATTCTTCTTGTCTACTACAGACATCAGCCAATAAGCTAAACCGATGACGGTTGCTTGAGCGCAAAGGTAAGTTGCCCGAGCATAAAATAGATTGTCCGGATTATCAAGATTCAATCTTTTGGCGAGCTGACCAAGAATAAGAAAACTCGCGACGTTGAAGAGAGGATGGTTTAGCCAAGTCGGTGGTGCCATTTGTAGAAGTAGATGTAGATGTTTGTGGCGATCGTCGGTGAATTGCTTTTTGACGACCCGAATTGAGCAGTCTCACTTATACCCAAAGATTTCATCGACGACCACCACCGAGTGCCAGTCAAACTTTGATACGTATAACTTGGACACATTGATTTGCACTGCCAACATGTTTAGCAAAAACGGATCAATACTCTCAGGATATACTCAAGAAGAGGTAGCTATGCTATTTCATTGGCAAAAAACAACAACAACCGCCTACTTAACGCGTTTGTGCACATAGGCAACGAAACTCTTCTCCGATTCCAAAATCAAGGAGTATAGAGGACATCGTGAAAAGGTTCATACTGTCGCCTGGAACTGCGATGGCCGTCGATTAGCTTCGGGATCAGTTGACAAGACGGCACGGATATGGACTCCACATAGAGGAGTAAGCTAAATATCAGAGATGATATTTACTATTGATATCAAAGCCAAACTGATGGATAATATCTTTTATAGACAGATGTGCGTTATTCTGTTGAGCTTCGGGGACATACAGACAGCGTAGATCAGCTAGATTGGGATCCGACTCATGCAGACCGTCTTGCGACCGCGTCTTGCGACCGCACAGTTCGATTATGGGATCAAAGAAGTATGCCATCCTACCAATCAATGAAATTTGTACGAGCTTTTGTCTAATTTACTCTCACAAGCCGGAAAATGCACCACAACGGTACAAACAGAAGGCGAGAACATCAATATCTGTTGGAGTCCAGACGGAAAGAACATTGCAGTTGGTGATAAGGTAAATTTTATAAATTTCCAATCCCTGTCAAAGATGATCAGCATGCTGATTTGCTGTTACAGAACGATACCGTAAACATCATCGATACTAGAACATTTGAAATTGTTTCGAAACAACAATACAACATGGAAGTTAACGAGATCAGTTGGAATATTGGTGGAGATTTATTCTACTTAACAACGGGACAAGGAACCATAAAAATATTTGACTATCCATCATTCAAGCTACTTCACACTCTTCGAGCCCATACAGCGAATTGCTATTGTATTGAGATCGACCCTCGAGGACGTTACCTTGCTGCTGGATCTGCGGATGCTACCGTGTCTCTCTGGGATCTGGAATCTTACACGTGTCTGCGATCCATGACAGAACTCAGGTATTGGTAAAAAAAGAAAAATATATATCCCCCATATTCCCACTACTAACGTATGAAACGTAGGTGGCCAGTTCGTACAATAAGCTTCAGCCATGATGGCCAATTCTTAGCATCTGCATCAGAAGATAGCTACATCGACATAGTAAGTTTACATTCAAAAGCTCTTCTAGTTATAAAAGTCAATATGTTAAAACAGCTTCAAGTCACATGTGGAACTTGGGCAATCCGTAAAACACATAGATTGCTCTGCAGCAATGAATACCGTAGCTTGGCACCCATATGAATACCATCTGGCATTTGCAGGAGACGAGAAGGCATCTGACGGTACATATGCAGGAAACTTTAAAATCTGGAGTGCTACAACAACTTTGACTGCCTGAGCATCTACTTTGATAAAGGCGAAGGGGATTCAAAACTATTAAATTAAATAAACTTGTACAGTACTAGATCTAAAGTGTTTGACTCTGTGTTCGTCTTGTATAAGAAATTCAATTGTCATGTAAAGGTACCCTAAGTAATACCACCATGTATTACATGCACTGTTGCAAAATGGTATTCTTCCTCTGTATCGGATTCATTTATGTTCATTTATTTGAAACAGAAAGAGGGATATGAGAATGAAGTAGAAGTACATATTCAAAAGGTACACTGATCAGTGAATTCATTGGGAATCGTTGCAGCGACTAACGTCTGTTGATTTTTTTGGTTCGGCTTAGTAAACCGGGGCAGCCATTGCTGGCATGCCCTTGGCTGAAGGAAACTCATCCAAGTCTCTCAATTTTTGATGTTGATTGTTACGCTTCAAACGTTGAGCATATGCACTGATGGCTGATGCAAAGTACAGCTAATGCAAACATTTTTAGTACTTATTCGAAACGCGCAAATTATGAATATGTTTTCTTACCTGCAAAGCATTTCCAACAAATACAATCACACCAAGTCCAATGGTTACATTGCGGATGGCTTGGCTACAGGCATCCTGAACTTGCACTTGCTGGTTAGGGATAGCTACAGGTGAATGGTATGGGGAATCAGTGGCGGCTACGGAGTTGGTTACAGCCGCCTCGCAACCAGTTTCTACATCTGAACGTCGAACTAGTAGAATAATCCAAACAGCGAAAGAAGCTATCAGCGTCAGGATCACCATGATCCAGTATAATATGCTGAAAATCAAGACTAAGCGACGCTTTTGCGTAATACTTCCTACGACGCCGAGCAAGGAGCTAAGAGTATAAAGTATATAAATAGCAGCCATAGACCAAAAAACTGGAGCGTACTGGCTGGATTGTATGGGATACATAGAGTCCAAATCTATAAAAGAAGGCAGTTAGCTCTCGGAAGTCCTGCAGTTTTTCGACACTAGCGCTGTAACTACTTACGACTTTTAGACAGGAACAAGGAGACAGTGCCTACAAGATATCCAATCTATGATACACTATATCAATATTTCTGGGGTGCTTTCCTTCCACGCGTTTCGTTTATACTAAGGTACATACCGTTGACAGAACAGCGATAATAGTGACGCCGATTCTGAATCACAAAAACATTTAGTATATTATGCAGCAGCATATATGTTTGTGTGGCAATTACTTCATCCCGACATCGTACCTCAGAGGGATACAGCAACAACATGTTGACATTCCCATTTTGACTGAATACTATAGATTGAATTGATTCAAGAAGAAACACCGAGATTTTTCTCTGTGCAGAGTCTCTATAGTTGATTCTCTGACGCTGAGCCACAGGCGAGACTCAGCCTCAGCTCATTGCCTCTTTTATTTGGCCCAATAAGGAAGGGACAAAAATAGACACAGACCTTCGCGATGCTAAATATCAAATCTACAGAGCCAGCATTTATACAATGGTAAGCTGGGGGAAGATATCTTTGGTATACAATGAGAAAATTTAAAAGTATCCTCCATCCATCCTATCATTATCTGGTCTCTGTTGCGGTGGAGCCCTTCGTGGTCCACGCAGTCTTTCCCTATCTACCGGTGGGGCCATACGCTGTTCGCTTGGATGATCGTACATTGGTGATCGTCCTCTGGAGCGCTGCTGTCTATACTCATATTCTTCCATATCTCGCCTGGATGGACGTTGCTTCATATCTGCGGGTGGTTCGCGACTGGGTGCGCTTTCTCGTGATGGCCGATAATTCTCGCCTCTCGATCTATCGGTATAGTGGTCTACTTCCCGATGACTCAGTCGTTCTCTTTCATGCCTTCTACTTCTCTCATCATGCCTGTATTGATCGGGAACAGCCGTAGTAGCTGACCTGTTTAGCATGCGTTCTTCGTTAGTTCTGCTTGGCAAACGTTCTTCGTATCTGTTGACTGGAGAGTGGGCCTTCTCGCGACGAACACTGCGTGAAGAATGATTTTCGTCTGCATGGTGTCTGTATTCCTCTCTACGTTCAGCTTCTTCTCTGAGGCGCTGCCTCTCTCGTTCGCGTGGTGTTAATTCGGGTATTTCATCTCCAGCATCCCATAGCCTTTGCCTATGGCGGGTATTTTCTGACATTCTGCGATTATCCTCTTCACTATATCTCTCTCTCTCTGCAGATCTACTTGATCTCGGCGTTTTAGAGTCCCTCAACCAGTGAGGTAAGGAACCTCCTTTTTTCTCATGATGTTCGCGTAAAATACGAGATACATGACTCTCTCCCTCCCAATCTGACTCATCGGACTCTAAAAAACGAATTTTTCAGGCACCAGCTTATAATATGCGGCATTGCATGAATACTTTGCGTACCTGGTCCTTTGTCATCGCGATTTGGTATCTTTTCAGCCATATTTTGAGTCGCTTGCATCAATTTGTCCCATAATCGTGCTCCTTGAGAAGGTTGTTTTTCTGGCAAAAAGATACAATCAACTCATTGACACCTGAAGTTTTTGGCCTATCAGTATGTCCTTTTATACTTACCACCATACGCCAATTGTTTCCATTTATCATTCTGTTTGAGATTACCCCATAATTTCTTGCCACCGCCGGATGGTGTAGAAGCACCAGAGCTACTTTCTGCAATGTCGTTGAAGTAAATTTGCTGTTCTTCTTGTCCATCTGCAGCGGCATCTGCCGTAAGGTTTCTTCCAAACTTGGGAGCCCTATTTGAATCTGATTTTTTGGACGGCATTGGAGACGGTGGGGGAGATACGGGTCTAACCGATCGTACCGGAGATCGATCTCGGCCTATGTCTCTATCTTGTCGACCCGTAATATGCGTTGATGAAGGTAATGGAGGCAGAGGAGGGCGAACGACATCCTCACATTTATGCCGCGCTGGGTACATTCCCACATCTTGACCACAATCTTTACATAGGACCACAATCTTTGATACTCTGTAGTCGATTGCTTCGGCGCCCATGATTAACGATGCAATATCAAAGAATTGTTGCACAACAAAATGAAAGCTGTATTAAATTTTAACATCCGATGCCATAAACCCTTTTCGGGCTATACCCCTGAGAACTCCAAATTTACAGCGGAAGCCAACAGATCAGCCCAATATTTATACTAAATAACTTCGCAAAGCAGTACGGTATACGACGACTATAGTATACCTAAAGATGCTATACAGCTTTCTGCGAGAAGCGGTAAACTATTTTGAGTAAACGATAAGGGTCCACGCTAACTCTAGTACATGGAAATAGACAACATATAGTTCCATATTTTATATAAAATTTGAAGATATCCATAATAGTCAGCTTCTATTATAGCATATTCATTAATCATCCCAATTGATGCCGCAGTTTCCATACATAACTGACGAACCACTTGGCCCATATGAAATACTGTTCACCCATTGTGCATTATTGATGTACGAATTTGTAGGAACGACTTCATAATTACCAGTACAGTCAGTCGTCGAAAACATCTTCACTGTTCCTGCTCCAGTGCTTTGTCCAATTTGCCAAGTAGTTGTACCTTTCAGGCATAAGCATTTTCTAGTTTCAACGCATGGAAGATCATCGCATTGCCCTTGTGGAAGTGGTCCGGTGCATGTATAAACGCCACAATACTCTGTACAAATGCCAAATCCTAATAGCAGCAGTATAGCGAAGATGCTTGTTTGGGTTCTTAGAGACTTGTGCATTTTACCAATGGTCCGATAATTTAATTCGATAATGAGTTGAGAAGAGACAATAACGCAAACACCTTTGTTCTTATAGATTTTCATAATTCCTGGAATACAGGTTACGTCGCACAGTATCGCGGAATTAAGCTATAACCTGGAAATGTTTCTCCCATTGGTTGTAGTGAATTTTATGTTATTAAATTGCTATCGCTGTCTGCTTTGGTGATTTAAATGCAAGTAAAATACATCTCTCCCTATTGATAAATTTCATTTCAGTCTTGTGCACTCCTTATGACATTATCAATGGTGTTGACATGTAATTGAGAGATGGCAAGCCATCAATGGTCACGATGCTTCTGCTGCGCAATATCTGTAGTACTCAATTCTGCTGCGCATTTTTCCATACAAGGGAAAGAAGTTGATTCACACATCGTACAAAGTGGACATCTTTGCCTTTTCATGGCGATAAATGCCATTTTCATTCTTTATCTCTGTTGCATGTTGATCAAAAGTGCTTTTATTCGATGCTACAGCAAGAAATGTTGAGTCGTGCTGGAATACTACTCAAAAGTGTGAAAGAGCATTTGACTACGCCTACTCATTTGCAGAAGTTAACAGATAATTTAATATATTCATGAGGAGCCGTCCAAGCTTCATATCAACATATTAGATAGCTAGCCATTTCTCATAGTTCTTTTGCATTGAGTATTTCTATAACCTGTAATTTACTCGTAAGCAAAATTAATGTAGACGCTACGAACATAAAATTTGTCACAAAACTAATTCAATTCAACTACTATTTTATGTCTATTCTGAGCAGTTTCACTTCTCCCAGATACTGTTGGAATTGCCACAACTTTCAATCAATATCGTATCCTTTTGCGTTTTCATGGTTCCCATAGTCATTTATTTCCTATCAAATCCGATGCTCAAGTGAGCCAGACAGCAAGAGACTCGAATCTTAGTCTACCTTGACGAATGGATAATCTTAGCCTGCGACCAAGTCTTAAAACAAATGTAAACAACGACCTTGATTCAAGGCTGCTATGACAGGGGTGGATTATCAACTATAAATTGTTTCTACAAGCTCAAGAACACACAAGGTTACATCCCCTCAGTTGTATCACTATGGACAAATCCGAAATGGAAGCTATCGGTTTGGAAGCCTTCAAAAATTCTTCTAGCAATAGCCAGCTATTCCTAAATCATCACAAAATGCTTCGGCGGTAGAGCGTCAGAAAGTTTTACGTTCTCCTTATCGTGGAGCCCAGCGTCTCTTCAATAATGGAAGAAAAGACTAAAAATTTGACTACATCATATTGGCGAATACATTCGATTGTCCCTAAATAAACGCTATAGATATGAACACGGAAACGGCTATTCTGTTAGCTATGCGACCTTTTTACGCCTTTCCGATTTGCAAAAATGAGTTCTCTCTGACTCCTCTATTACAAATTCGGGTGACATTCTGTTAACAATAAATGTATTCGAGGAAAATTGTAAGTATTCCAAATATTGGAACAGTTCTTATCAAACGCAATGCTCACTTCCCTACGAAATGTCCGTTTTCCGCTTTTTGTGCTCTGAAGAACATTCTCTCGGCAAAAATCATCAACAAGACAACCTTTGGTAAAACTTTTTCAGAGTGCCGCAAATCTTCTAATGGTCAACACCAGTGCCACATGACTACGTAACATTGTCCAAAATTGGTATACATTCACTTCGGTCTAAACGGTCTCAACGGTTTGATGCTTGGCTTCAGTATTGCTCTAGCTAGATGAGTTTCCCCTTGAGGATGTCACATTTATGGGCAATTGATCTTTAGTGAAAATCTATGTTAATCACTAACGAAGACAATGACTAGAATCTCAAAACATCACAGGGTGAATTCCTAGGCTATACAAATACAAAGCTTTACGGTTGAGCAGAAAATGTTGGCTAATGATCAACGATCCCATGAACTGCACTAAAACGGTCGATTTTTAAATTATGAGACTGTGATCGCCGACATCTTACCGTTTGCATTCCTTTGCATCTAAACCGAGAGTCATCATATGGCAGTCAATTTTCAATTTTGCTTAGAAAAACATCCTCATGTTGGCAGGACCGACTATTGTTTGCTCTCATATACTTTGATATACGTATCACCAGAATACTTATCCACTTGCAAAACCTGGAATAAATGAGGCAAATACATGAACACTAAATCATATCCATCATTATATCCTACAAAGTAGCTCAATGTTATAAAAAAAAAACCATTGATATATTACGAATTTGACCAATGCCTTCTACCTATTTCAACTTGCAGCATATAAAAATAATGATCACTGTACGATGATGATTTGCTGCATATTGACATTAGCCGAATAGAACCGTAAATCGCAAAGACGAAACAGAAACGACAATTATCAAAACCAAATAGATTGTACTTACCAAAACAGTAATATAGTCGGACAATTGGAAAATCAATATAAATAGTACACCATCATTACGAAAAAAAATAAAAAAAAAATAGGTTACCAGAGCACTCGCCAGAACAAAACTTCCAAGCAACTCAAACGGTAAGAAACTTTTATAGTAACATGTATCGGTTGTCTTAATCTACTGAATTAATGTACTTTAACATAGAATCTTAAGCAATGGCAAAAATTGTCTACTTTATTACCTTACTGATGCTGGTTGCCATGGTGACTGCCATTTGTATTGAGCCGGTGTTTATCAATGACAAAAGGTGTAGTACAGCCGACGATTGCATAAAATCTTGTCCTGAAGGTACAACACATGCTACATGTGCTAAATTCAGTGGCAACCTCAATTCGTACTGCTGTTGTATGACCAAAGATAGTAACAGATGCTGTGCTCACTATGGCAGCTATTACTCATGTTTCCCTAAATAATCCTAAACAATAAAAGAACAGCGCGTCAAGTTATACCCTTATTAAAGGGTATAGTAAAAGTATAAAGACATTTTGACGTAAAGTTTAAACGTCTTCTTAATACTATTTGTAAGGCATAGGCCGCTATATACAAAAAAGTGTTCAGATGTCGCGAAATAAAGCAGGAGAATTGTCCATAGCAGTGACACACAAGCAAGTGCTGCAGCGACCTTTTGAATAAAAAAAATATTACAATTTTGGGTATACGTATATTTACGGAGAAAACGTGAATACAAGAAATGATCCAGAGACAGGAGTTAGTGTTTAGAATAAAGGATATAAAATTAGAATTTAAAATTTAGGATTTAGAATATAGGATATAGAATTTAAGATATAAGATTAAGACTATAGAACTGAGGCTTCAGGCTTTATAGTTCAGCCACTAGGGTTAATATTTACAGTATACCATATAACAGATAAGCGTTAGAGCTTATCAGATAGGCTTTAGAATTGAGAATTTATCAGTTAAGGTTTAAGCTTTAGGATTTAGGGAATTTGACTTTAAAATTCAGGATATAGACTTTACAATATAGCCTTTAAGAGTTAAGGATTCAAGACTTAGGGTTAAAGATTAAGGGAAGTCAGGCTTTAGAATACAGATGTTTAGGATTTAGGCTTTACACTATAAGATCTAGAATTTAGGACTTAGAATTGAGGCTATGGGATATAAGATTTAGGGGTGAAAATTCAAGGTTCACGGTATAATATTTAAGATATACAATTTAGAACTGAAACATTAAAAATTTAGGATTTGGGCATTTACGAGAGAGCATTTAGACGATAGGATTTAGGAATTAGGCTTCAGGAATTAAATTAGGCTTTAAGATTTCAAATTAGGATTTAGGGTTCAGGATGGAGAATATAGGCTTTAGGATATAGCATTTAAGACTTAAGCTTTAGGGTCTAGAATCTAGATTATAGGGTTCAGGAGATATAACCAAAGATTAACACTATCCAATATAAGCTCTAGGATATAGGATTAGGATATATATATATATATATATAGTTTAGGATTCAGGGTTAAAATAGAAGATTAAAAGGTAGGCTATATAATTCAGGGTTTAGGGTTTAGGGTTTAGGGTTTAGGGTTTAGGGTTTAGGGTTTAGGGTTTAGGGTTTAGGGTTTAGGGTTTAGGGTTTAGGGTTTAGGGTTTAGGGTTTAGGGTTTAGGGTTTAGGGTTTAGGGTTTAGGGTTT